>OY292401.1:26711944-26810741 GCA_958496205.1 Idaea biselata | reverse complement strand
CAGGACTAAACACGGACTAAATTGGATTCACAGATAAAAAAATGAGAACGAATGGTTTATGCTGTGAGGTTGGTAGTACTTTATTCGTCTAGATTTCTCTATGATTATTTGTTTACTTTTTGTAGTTTGTGAATCAGTTTTGTTGTAGTTTTGTGTCGGAAAATGTATAGAAGACCTAACGAACGCAGCAAAAGGAACTGCTTGTGGAGTGGAGAGGCTTCATGCTCAGTTGGCAAAAGGTAGGTCTTATTTCTGACGCAATTTACGCTAATTGCTATTTCGATAGCGTAAGAGGAATTAGATTTATTTATCTCCCAATCCTAGTGCCTGCGGCTTTACCCGCCCAGCAGGGCTATTCAGAGAGCTTCGGACCGCTACCGATGTCGGATAAAGTTAAAAAAAACACGATCCACAGAGTATAGTGACACGAACTGCGATTCACAAAACCGATATTCGGGTCGGTTGAACGAATTTGACAGCTATTGATTCGGAATCTTACCGATAGGATTTAGCCGTCGGAAAGCCTACCGAAGTTCGGTTTAGATTGTTGTTTTTGTTTGAAAAGAATATTATAAGGTTATTTTGTTTAATTAAATATGTAAAGGACGTTGCATACATCGTCATCTAGCCCCAAACTAAGCAACTAGGCTTGCACTGTGGGTACTAGACAACGGATATACCTACTATAATATTATTAGACATCTTTTTCGAAAATATGGATAATTTCAGATGGAAATAATTCTTGCGTTACGCAACCGCAATAGGCGCCGCGGAGCGCAACAAAGGTCAACCACTTTAATGCTCCATCGTAACAGGGACGTGACGAATCCCTTCCTTGGGAGCATTTTCCAGAAAAATTATAGGCTACCACCAGACATGGCTCTTAGCCTTGTAGAGCAAGTGAGGTCCTATATGTCTGGTGGTAGTATGGTGACTGCTCTGACAGTCGAATTAAAGGTAAGTTGGTTTAGTTACCTACCTGCCGACAGGCAAGTTGAAACTACACAAGTATTCAAATTACCTCTATGTAAAATCTTACATAATTTTAGGTAGTAGATACATCCGTATTATTCAGGTGCTCACCGCCGCCTTGTTTTTTTTTTTGGTAATGGCACATATCAAAGACCTTGTGGCCGAAATGCCGATGTAAGTATGAGCCAGGCATCGGTGTCTAGGGCCATTAGCGAGGTGGTTAATGCCATGAACCACCCTGACATCCTTAAAAAGTGGGTGGTGTTTCCAGCAAACACACAGCTCACTATTAATAAGTAAGTAGGTACTTACATAACTCTATCCAGTGTTAAATGAAATATATACAATTAGAAGTAACATATTTATTGGTAAGTAGAGTAACAGTAGAGTACAATTAGGACCGGGAAAATGAGTTTACATTGAATTTGTTTGTAATTTAAAAGAAAAACAAAACATTAAACAGCACAATGAACAACATACAAATCTTAATATTTGGTCTCATTAAGCAACCAAAGTTAAATTATCTATAATAAAAATGCTATAACTAACATTAACATTCTGTCATTATTTTTTTAAATAATAATCCTAAAGTAGATAATAATAATAAAGCTATGAACCGAGAACCTTTTTCAAGTCAACTAAAGATAAAACTAACCATGGTATCAATCACTACCAACTGCTTACAATTCGTTAATTACAATTACTTAGTTTCATTTTTACTCTATTTCAGAAATTTCAGAAAGTTTGGAGTCCTAGGGGTAGTGGGGTATGTTGATGGTACCCATGTTTTTATCAAAAAACCTAGTAGGAATGAGGAGCTCTATGTCAACCGGAAGGGATACCACTCCTTAAATGTCCAAGCGGTAATCTTAATCAATTGTTTTAAACTGTGTTTATTAATAAGATTAACTAGAAATTCCTTTACAATAACAAATACTTAACAAATATCAATTTTTAAACTCAGGTGTGTGACAGTGAACTGAGGATCCTTAATGTGTTGGCGAGATACCCGGGTAGCAGCCACAATGCCTTCATATGGAGGTGCAGCCTGCTCCGAGACAAAATGATACGAGTTTCCAGAGGAGACCCATGTTGGCTACTTGGTTAGTATTCTGTTTATAATTTTCTGTTCTGTAACAAACATGATTATAATGATTTCTGAATCTTATAATAATAGCAGTTATATTTTTTCAGGTGATTCAGGATATCCACTGGAGCCCTGGCTCTTGACTCCCGTTTTACATGCTGCACAAGGCATGCTTGAGCAGCATTACACCAACGTCCATATCCGTTCACGCAATTCCATTGAGCGACGCTTTGGAGTGCTCAAGGAACGGTTTAGGTGCTTAAAAAGCCACAGGGCGTTGGAGTGTGCACCAACAAAGGCGGGCTGCATCGTCAATGCATGCGCAGTGCTTCACAATATGTTCGTGGAGGCTGGCCTGGCGGAGTTGGACATTGGAGAGTTAGTGATTGCCAGTGATGCCGACCAACAGCAAGAAAATTTTCATGTCACTTGTAGTGAGTTACACCAAAGGGGACTTGAAGTAAGGGCAGATTTAGTAGCTAGGCGTGCTGTAGCCTAGTTACTAAATCTGCTTTTTTTTATTTTCTTGCTTCTGTGGTGTCTTGCTAACCCCTCTAAGAGGAGACCCTCGCCTAACAGAGGGACAGTTTGAGAGGACTCACTTTACTTAACTTTATTTTTATATTTACTTTAAATTTATGTTTATTTTAACTATATTAAATTATTTTAAAAAAATGTCTTATTTATTAATTTACCTCATAGGCGGAAACTCTTCATTACATCAGCCATTTTATCTACTGCGGCAGCGAGAACCAGCAGGGCGGGAGCGATCCCTTCCTGTGCCACAGCCTGCCTCTCGAGGACCTCGAGGACCGGATCAGCCGCTCGAGGGGCTCTGGCACTGGAGGGAGCGCTGGGGGGTCCTCTGAAGGTGGACTCTCCACCTCGAGGGTCGATGCATATTTTGTGATTTATTTGAAGTGAAGAAAAAGCAGAAACTGCCAAAAGTTTCGAAACAGCAAAACTTTCAACCGCGTATTGTCAGTGATACCATTACCAATTTTTTCAATTTCGTCAATGTCCATTAAAATTCCGCCAGAAGTTACATTTTTAAACATTACCTCATTGAGATAATATAATGTAGGTACTAGTTAGTACTAAAGGTGATGTCTCAAACAAATTTCATGTTTTTTATGCGAAAAAAAAGCTGGTGCAGTTCCGACAATATTGTTACATCTATTGTAAAAATAAAATAAAACATCGAGGTAAGAAAATAAATAATAATACGCGACTAAGACCCGGGAAAATGTAATCAGAATAAGTTGCTAAAAATATTTTCGCCATTTCCAACCTTCCCCAGAACCGGTGGTTTTGGCGATAAATCTGCCAAATTGGCAACACTGCGTTTGACGCTGAAGTCTCAACACTTGTTTGACACTGACAACTGTGATTATTTTGGTGTAGATGAAAGATTCAATGTAGATGAAAATTGTTTATGATTTTTTATCGGAAAAATATGACTTCCGTCGGCCGAGTTTCCGAATATGCGGAAACGGTAGCCTGAATCGCAATTTCCAGATTTTTCGGCTCGGAAAGAAGATTCCGAAAAACTGCTGTACCGACCGTCGGATTCGGATCGGTGGGCGTGAATAGCCCTCAGAATATCAGGATCATTACTAGCCTTTAATCTTCCTCGATATGTGGACTATCAAACACAAAAATATATTTTCAATTCGGACCAGTAAGTTCCTGAGATTAGCGCGTTCAACCAAACTAAAAATTCTCATAAGCTTTCTATTCATTAGTCTAAATATGTTAGATGGATTAAGTCTAGTAAATTTAAGCCTTACCGACGCAAATAGGTCCACACAGAGGGTCTGAATATAGTAGGTATTGCATAAAATGCAATTTTAAACCATGAGGTTCTGTGAAAAAACATTTTTGCTATGATATTACTTTCAACTTTCAAGTCATACTTTATGGAATCAACTAGCTGCGTCCCGCGGTTTCACCCGCGTAAGTCCCGATCCCGTGGGACTATCGGGATCAAATGTAGCCTATAGCCTTCCTCAATAAATGGACTATCCAACACTGAAAGAATTTTTCAAATCGGACCAGCAACCGCTGGTCCTGAGATTAGCACGTTCAAACAAACAAACAAAAAAACAAACTCTTCTGCTTTATAATAGTAATAGAATTACTAGCTCTGCATAGTTTTAAAGATCTAAGCGTACATACAAAATACAAACAGACACGACACAGAGGGAAGTCACTTTGTTTTAGACTATGTAAAGATTAAAGTTGTCCGAGTACCAGTTTTACCAAGAAACCAAATACCAATTATTACTCGGCTCAATGTTTGTCATTACAAGTACTTCGTGATTAACTATGTATGAAATGTATTTCCTCTTTTATTTTTAGAATTGGGATGTCTGGCGCAGCAAAACAAAAACAAAAGCTCGAAAAGTATGGGCTCCATCAGCGGAACTGGAGGAGGTCCTCCAGGTCCAGATTTAACAGATCTGGACAATAAAATATTGGAAATTGTAGGACCTGCCTCTGTGTATGGTTTTGCGACTGTAGAGCAGGTAAGTTTTCCTTTAAAAACCAAGTAATACATATAATTAAATATTTTTGCTGTATATCTTAAATTATTTATTGTTAATTTCAGACCCCAAATGGAACATACTGCTGCTGCTGTTGCTGAAGTTCCTGCTGTGCCTGCTCAGCTAGAAGATCCTCAATGAGTTCATCAATCACCGCCACAACCTGAGCTGCCCAACCGCCCCCGTATATGCCGGCCTGAGCGGGTGCGAGCCCCAAGACCACCAAGACCGCCTGTTGCCGATAGCCTGACAGCAGCATTCAATGAAAATATTAGGCTGCTGAGCTGAGCAGATATTGCACTGCCATTAAGAGAAAATGCCTGTGCTAAGGTGCGGGCAGCTCAAGTTTTAGCTGAAGCGTTGAGGGGAGACACAGTTGAGGAAATTTTTGTTGAAGAGGCACAGTAAACTCCTACCTGGTTTAACTGTATAGATAATTCTAGCCAAATCTGAATCAAATTCTATTTTAACTACCTACCTAGTATATATTTTGAATAAAACTTGTAAATGATATAAAATGACTTTTATTGAAAATAATTGTTGCCTCCTAGTATGTGCAAATAGGCATAATTGTGATAATTGCCACAGGTATTTTATTATTATTTACTTATCAGGCAGGCAGTTGATACAATTGATAGATGCCTGTATCCAGCTATTCTTAGTCTGTTTCTGTATTGGCTAAGTATTTGTCAAGTTTGTTCTTGAACTGGCTGATACTGTGCCGAGATGATGTCCTTTGGTAGCTTGTTCCACGCTCTGACCACTCTGTTGCTGAAGAAATGTTCGTGAGGGTTGTTGTCCGAGAAGGTGGTGCGTAATTTGAGGTGGTGACCTCTGAGACGATCATTGGTGTCACGACTGAGTAGTTTGTGAAAGTCCAGCAGGTCGTAGTCATTTGGTAGGTATACAAAACAGTTTTTTAAATGTTATCCGGCAATACGAATGGATTGGAACAGTCTCTTAATCGTTTTAATCTAAGCCCTTCGTCATTGCTTTTGCAATAAAATTAAACAAAAACATTTAACAAAACACGTTTTTCTGAGGGTTTTCACTAAATCTGTCCATAAAGGCCGGCACTCAGAACACCTTTCAGCCCGTACTACAGCCAAAATTACAAATTTGTCAATCGTAACGTTATTTATTCGATAAATGTTGTTATTTACTTCAACGACCAATTTTAGTCCACACAAAATTAGTCGCGACTTAATTTTAGTTCGACGTTTACTATTTTGACAGTTTTGTGGCCGTTTCGAATAGCTAAAAACGTTTTCTAACCTAATTTAATTCGACCTAACTTATTTTGGTTTAGTCCTGTCATAATAAGTTAAGTCGGCGTTTTCTGAATAGCAATCTGTAATTTGACACGTCATAACTAATTTTAAGTTAAGTTAAGTCGGAATTTGGCTTGCTCGAATTGACACCATTGGGTGTTAAAGTTTCACATTTTTGGGAGTTTCACACAAAACACCACCAGATGTCGTTACTTGTCTCAAATGTCCATAAATCTGAATTTGTAAAACCATTAAATGACTACAGAATTCCACGTATCGGTCCAGAATTTATAAAGAAAAGAATTATTTTTAACTAATAAGATTTATTGACTGAAAGATGACTTGATTAACTGCCCTATTGGTTTACCAATTCAGATTTATGGATATTCAAGACAAATAACGACATCTAGTGGTGTTTTGTGTGAAACTCCCAAATGTGAAATTTTAACACCCAATATCTTTTAACTTATTATGAATAGGACAAAAATACTAACACCATGGCTTTAGCTCGCCTATTTCAATTGAATAATCCATGTCTCGTAATTTGCGATGGCACATAAAATAAAATTAAGGTACGTCTAACCCCCAGGTAAAATCCCTAAGGAAAAACGCCGATCTTCTTGAGCACGACATGTTGTCTCCGCTTTCCCGCCGAAAGTCCAAAATATAGTTGTCAGTGTCGCTGTCAACAATGTATCTTTTATTTCTTTTCGAAAACGGCCGTACGGAGTGAGGCCTATGTCAAGTATCATTTGCAGCTCGCCTATTTCAATTGAATAATCCATGTCTCGTAATTTGCGATGGCACATAAAATAAAATTAAGGTACGTCTAACCCCCAGGTAAAATCCCTAAGGAAAAACGCCGATCTTCTTGAGCACGACATGTTGTCTCCGCTTTCCCGCCGAAAGTCCAAAATATAGTTGTCAGTGTCGCTGTCAACAATGTATCTTTTATTTCTTTTCGAAAACGGCCGTACGGAGTGAGGCCTATGTCAAGTATCATTTGCAAGAGTTATGGCGGAAACATATTGTTGACCTACATTTATGTGTTTTTACCCGACTGCGCGACAAATAATTGAGTGACAAAATAACAATATCTAGTTATATAGGTAGAGCGGCCGCTGTTTTAGCTAGCTCTCTACCTTGGAACCTCGACCCCCGCGCGTCACTCTACGAGAATGCGCGAAGTCGGGGCGATCAACCAGCGCAAAGGAAGGTGGAATAGCTCCGGGAAGAGCTCCGGCAAAGGCCGGCCCTCGGCTACAGCAACCGAGGGCCGGTCTATGGACCATCGAGGAGAGTCCGCCTCTACTGAAGGAGACGCTGACTCGTAGTCATAGAGCACTCTTGTACCGCCTCACCTACATGGATGCTTCGGCAAATTCATGTACCGTATACGCAGGGAGACGGACGACAGCTGCCATCACTGCCCGGCTAGCTGACAGTACCAATCATACTCTCGTTGTGGGCCCAGCTTGGCCTCAGCAGCGCCTGGAGCTGGCGACTGTAGTTCGTTCTATTGTTGACAGCGACGAGGCCTGGCAGACCGTTCGTAGGTATCTTGAGGACATAATGTCCAGAAAGGAGGTAACGGAGAGAGCTCGCGAACACCACCGCGGCACGCCCCCCGCAATCGGCGAGTGGTACAAAATGACGATTTGGCACCCTAAACGGCTCTTGCCATCGCCGAGAGCAGGCTGATGTACTGCCAACAGCTTCCTGCATTGCACTGAACTAACAATATATGTTATAGCGAATATTGCGTCCCCACTTGACGGCCAAACTCAGGCTTGTAGGCGGGGTCCTCTGTAGCGCTAGGCCACTTCCAAAACCACCATCCGGGATAAGTTGTTTATTTACAGCCTTAGAAATTACCTCGGGTACTGATAGGCAGGTTGCTCCGGCACAACGGGACCTTGGAAAACTAAAACCTATTTATAATATTATGTTAAAGCGTCTCCAACTATGCTCACATTGGGTATGGAGATAGGGGTATGCTGTGCCGTCAGGCCACTCCGAGGAATAACCATCAGGGATTTGTTTTAGACAGATCGTGTCCCCAAACGCTAGTTCGGTTCTCTAAAAAGATAGCTGCCTCTTGCCCAAAATGACAACACCAGATTGTCCAGACTAGTACCGGAGCAATGAAGCCGCTCACCGTTCGTTCCTCAGAAGAGGAGCTAACGACAACCTCGCTGCGGCCGATACCACATATCCTGTTTGGTACCGGAGCTGTTAAAGGCAAGGTCACTTCCCGGCACGGACCCACATGTCTACCATGATCCTATAAATCATACATACTGAAAGCAAATTTCGTCAGACTTGAAGATCTCTTCTTCAAGTCTGCCTAAAGTCGCTTTGCTTGCTACGCTCGCTCGGTCAATAATTTAAGTTTCAGGTTGGTTAATATTGCAAAATTTATCGAATTTAGGTTTTATAAAATACTCATTATTATTATTGTAAAGACGACTCCACAAGCCTGTTTCAGTAACGTAAACGATGTAAGTAGGTAGATATCCGCAAATGTTTTCGAAAGCCAAAAAAACGTTCCGTAAACGGAGTAACCGGTCTCCTAATATGGAAGCTCGTGAGATGTTAAAGCTTTAGCGTAAATCGCCTCTGTCACGGGTTAATGTAATTAATTCCAAGCAAAGTTCACGTTTTGTAATACATTTTTGATACAACTTTCGGTAGAGCTTGATTATTTCATAAAGAACCAAGCTATTGAAATCACTCGTTGGGCATTTTCCGTAGATACGTCGGGCAATTGCTAAGCCGATTTCAATCAAACATTTAGATAGGTTGATCAATTGCGCATTTAAGTAACTTAACAGTCCTCTTTTTCCGTCGGGAGTTAAAAATGACATTTAACGGGATTTAGGTACCTACGTAACTCATAAAAAATGGTCCTTCAGGGTTTCTTGATCCTGTGCTCTGGTGCGTTTTAACGCTGGCCCGATGCAAAAGTTTGCGGGTTCGATTCCCGCCGAGTGCTAGTATGTTTGTTTCTGGTATGGGTGTTTTCTATGCCCATATTAATTAAATGCATAATTATGATGACAAAAAAAATGTTTAATAAGTACCTATCCGTTGTCTATAGTACCCCATAGTATAAGTCTAGTGCTTAATTTGGGACTAGAATGTGGTGTGTGTAACGTCATGGAATATTTATTTATTTACTTATAATTCATTAATGAGACATTATACCTAAAGAAAGGTAGGTAAGCACCATGGGCCGGCCAAGTGTCTAAAATTATATCGTACCTACACAAGTATACACAACAAACAGCGGCAAATTAATAACAATAGCACATAATCAACCATATAGAGTGAAACAATAATTATTTAAGGTAAAATGTCAGCGTTTTTAATGTACAAAAAGTGTCCAGATATGGCAGTCACGTATTGTGCCCGCCAAAATAATGTGCAGATGAAATCTGTATGGAGTAACTGTCTGGCGCCTGTAAACATGATCACCACGAACACTTTCGACTTAGGGCCAAATTTTTCAAATCTCTAGCTAAATATATTACCTATATAGGTAGGTATGTCTAATTAATAAAATATAACACCACCGAACAAAAACATCACAAACTTATAAAAATAATAACTAGAAAGTTTTTAAATGTAATACCTACCTACTTAGTGTTTGATTTTATTCCATAGGAGAAAGTATGAACATATTACATTAAGTAGGATGTTTCAAGGGGACTATATAGGCACGGGATTCTCCATACAAAAATAAATATATTTCATTTACAAAATATGGCACAAATTGGCACTTACCTAATATACCTACAGATCTATGAAAATACACAATTGAAACTTAAATAAAATTACATACAAAGGAAAAAAACACAATTTAAAATACTTAAAAAAAAAATCCGTTAAAATATTTTTTCTCCCAAGTTCGCAGTTTCCACAAAAGTAATTCGACAGTATCGGGTCGTTCAAGTCGCGTGATTCATGCAGCAGAGGTCAGGATTACCAGTTCGAGTGAAATGAATGAGTAAATGTCGTATTTTAAGCGATTACCGACGACCACGCTCTACTCTATAGCTTTAATGGTATATAATAACTACTATTATTATAAATGTGAAAGTTTGTGTGTTTTTAGTGCTTACGTACCTACCTACGCCTCTTTTTTGTAGTCCTCCACGCCAAAACTGCTAAAAATGATTGGTGAAGGAAAATATGACGAGGAAACCCGACACAAGCATAAGTAAACCTTAGTACCTATATATCTTATTACTGCTATAAAAATATAAGTTAACAAATCTATTTTTAAAAGAAAGTCATGTTACATTATTTAAATATAACTCAAGAACGGCTGAACCGATTTGGCTGAAACCGCGGGGGGCAGCTATAGTTACATTATATTATAAGTCTTCTTTTTTGCTTCTTCTATTCTCCATATTAGCCGCCTTCTCTTCTTTTAACCTATCTCTGTCACACCCAGTCCACCTATATTTTATTAGGTAGGTAGTCCTTATTCTTACTTATATCCATTCCACTTTTTAGGGTTCTGTACCCAAAGGGTAAAAACGGGACCCTAATACTGAGACTTCACTGTCTGTCCGCCTATTTTCATCTACTGTTCCGCGGTTTAACCCACATAAGCCCCGATCCCTAGGGAATATTGGGACAAAAACTAGCCTAAGTGATATTCCAGAATCTAGCTGTCTAAATTCCACGTTTCATCGCAATCGGTTTAGAAGTTTTTGCGTGATGGAGCAACAAACATCCAATAGTAGATACTTATATCCTCAGAAATTTTCGGTCCCTAATAAATAATAGCAGGATTATAAATAGGTAGGTACCTACTACCTACAACTGAGGACAAAATAACGGTCCGTCGTCAAATGAAATGGGTAGATATTGGGTAGCTTTACTGATGTCCCAATAATTAATTAATTGGGGACAATTTATATAACAGAGACAGATAGGTCTGATGTGGGAATCAATTTAAATTGTATAATAATAGCAATAAGTTCAGAAACTATGATAAATGATACAGACTACTGAGACCACGCCTCTACCTTGGCCATTTGAGTAGGTATTTAAAAAAATATAAGTAGGTACTTACGTTGATTTTTCTTCTATTTTCGCGATGTTGTATTGAAATTAAAGACCGTGGTGTTAATTACTTTTAGCATTGTTTCAATGCTCAAAGTTTCGAGACCTTTACAGGCCCCTTCTTCAGGATTGACTGAGATGTAATTAAGAGGAAAGGATACCTACTCTTTTCTCCACACAAACTTCACAAACGTAGTCGACTGTTTCTGATATAGGTTTTATGGCATAAACATATTTGCTCCAATGTCTTCATCAAGGGCAGAAAGAGTCGATTACCTTTGTATGGAGAACGAGTAGGTATCCTTTACTCTTAAAGCATGTCCATTGTCCGTAGGTCCAAGAGCGGTGTTGGTCTAGTGGTAGACTGGTGGAAAAATGTAAAACGTAAGTAAGTGAAAAATGTGGTCTGGTCTGGGTGTCCCTCTATGTATAATATGTATGTATTTAGAAAATAAAAATAAAAACATACATAGATCTCACAACTTTTGAATATTTAAAACGAAACGTAGACAGGCACGACTTTCATTCCGAGAGTCGTGGGTTCGAATCCAGGCCGACCCCGCACCAATGTCCTTTTCTTTAAGAAAAAGTTATATGCGCTAATAACATCGTTCGTTACGGTGAAGGAAATCATCGTGAGAAAACCGACATGTTCTAGGACTCACCACGGTCCGAAGGCATGGGATTTTCGCCGATCACGTAAATCACGGTATACAATTGCCCAATTGTGAGGCTGAGTGCAGAAAAGGCACAGCAAAACTAACTATGTCCGTAGGTTATTAAGGAAACTAGGTTTACTTAAACTATAAGCAATCAAAGTCACAAACGTTCGTAATTACTAATTAAACAGAGAGAGGTACCTAATGAAAAATGCATGCTTGCTAGCTGGAACCGAGCAAGCGGTCAACGCAAAAACTACTAGGTACTTCAACGAAATACATCGTTAAATCTCACAGTATTATTTAGTACCAATTAAAATCGTTTTTAGTTACCCGTCGACTGTTTTTATAACAATTTTCAGAATAGCACAAAGTCTTCTTCTCCAAGTTTATTGGGGTCTTGCTACTGGATTTTCTAGCTTATCTATCAGATATAGAGACTGTTTTACTTTGAATTCTCTTTCCTAGTATGACTTAATGTCCAATTAGTGCAAACACTAGATCTTTCATCAATGAAACTTGATTGTAATGGAGACTTGTTATGAAAAAGGCTACAGATATTGAGCTTCATTGAATGAAGGAAACGGTTTCATTCA
This sequence comes from Idaea biselata, assembly GCA_958496205.1. Lineage (NCBI taxonomy): Eukaryota > Metazoa > Arthropoda > Insecta > Lepidoptera > Geometridae > Idaea > Idaea biselata. The sequence goes on along the minus strand of OY292401.1, from coordinate 26,798,534 downwards.
ATAGTTAGTTCAGTTATCCATTTATATAAAATAGAAAGAAAGAAAGAAAATGTGTTTATTCGGACAGGCACACGAGTTAGATGCACAATTAAATAAATACATTAGTTTAATACTTTTCTTAATTACCTACATATTAAGTAGATACCGGCTATTAGTTACTTTTAATACAGATCTCTTTCATTATTTAAGAACTCTGCGCCTCGCATCTCTCCAGATTCTAAGTCATGATCCCGCGGGAATATCAACATAAAAAACCTATAGGTAGGTATGTTTGTCCAGGAGGGTTACTGCGGTTCGTTTCGATACGACATCGATACTGTCATACGATGATTCTACTGTCACATTCTGATAGTAGAGTGACAGTAGAACCATCGTTATGACAGTATCGTTGTCGTATCGAAACGAACGGAAGTAACCCTCCAGATCTGCTCCATCTATTTGCATACCAAGTTTAATCGCAATAGGTTTAGTAGTATACACAAACTTTCACATTAATGTGTTTTTGATTTTGAAGTACTTCTCCGACAAGGAATTAATAAGGGCTTCAGCTATATTTCATAGAAGGTATGAGCTACCAAGTGCCATTGCAATCGTTTTAATACCTGCGGGTCTACCACGGATCTACCATCGCCTTCAACTCGACACACGTGGACTTGCTCGCGCGGTAGTCTTTTCTGTTGTTCGCCGTCGGCAGCGGGGCGGCTGTCAAAATGAATTCGACTTCGACGATACATCCGCGGTAGGGTAGGGTAGGGTGGTTTATTGTCAAGACAATCTATAGTTTCTTCGATCAATAACTAACTTAAAACTATTATTAGGACCTTCTGCATCCAACTCAATGTAATTCATACCATACAATACACAATTTAAGACTGATTTTTAAATTACCTCAATAACATGCTCGATATGGTATAAAGATAAGGTAGTTTCCATCCTTTAAAAGGTAAATCAGCATCCAACATGCATACTCAATGGTCGGAGTAGACACCGAATGTGTATTGATTGATGCCTTGGTTCTAAGAACTAGTCGATATGTTTATGCTCTATTCTTTGATGCTGATTAGGCAGAGTTGGGAAACGAAAACGGTGAGTTAGGTGCATTATGGCAATAATTTATAGCTTGGGGACAGATTATTTATTGGCCGTGTAGCCTCGGCATAGAATAGGTTACCCCATCTTGTCCATTCAAAGGTTGCCTGGAAGAGATCGCTTTTAGCGATAAGGCATCAATGATGCCAATACCCAAAAAACATAAAATATTTTCGATAGTGTCCGTATCAAAACACGTCCGTTTCATTGCGGATTCCCCCTACATACATAGGTACACATATGTAAGGTCGTGTTTCTCACATCAAATCGAGGTCCCTCCACGGGTCTCTCAGCAGGTTGCTCCATAACTAAGCCTCAAATCACCAGCTACAACAAACGCATACAGTTAGGTAACTACGTCTAAGTATTTCTTTTAATAATTTCAACAGTTACGTTTAAGGTAATGTGCTCATTTTTGTCACCTTATAGATATAAGATCGTGATCTTTTAGACACGACTTGACACGATTAGTTAGGTATACCTTTAGTATGGTAGGTATGTGAGTGATACCTGTGGACTATAGGTACATCTACATACCTAGGAGGTATTACAGACCATTACAGCTAAGTACAATCCATACCTAGTTAGGTATAGGTATAACAGTTAGAGAAACTGAAATTTTTATCTATAAAATGATTTGTTCTGTCTGACTGACTGACTGAGCAACGCACAGTCTAAACCGCTGATAGTAAAAAGCTGTTTGGAGAGTGTGTTCTTTAGGTTTAAGATTCTTTATTTCCCATAAGATGTAATAATCGCTTACTGTGAAACATGTTTTATCTTAATACTATGGTTTTATGAGCGAGTGTATAGAATAGAAAAAGAATAGAATAGAATAGGATAGAATATTTATTTATTCGCAACAATTGAACTAATCTAGGTATAAAAAAGAAGAAAAATAAATAAAGTAAATACTAGATTTGTTGCGAAACGGTTCCAACTCAGCATATGCCAGTCTCACAACTAGCGCTGGTCTTCCGTTAGAGCCGTCCCGGTGACATCAGTAACTGTCAGTACACTCAAAGGTAGGTATAGGTAGGTATTTACTTACATGCAAAGTATCACTAATCAGTAATCTATCCACTCATATTAGATTTATATTGTTATAGCTGCGCCCCGCGGTTCCACCCGCGTAAGTCCTAATCCCGTGTGAGTATCGGGATCAAAGTAGACTATGTTACTCCGGGTGAATGTAGCTTTCTAATGATGCTACATTCACCAGTTTCTTTTTGAGTTTATTCATTATAAACATACAGACACACACACACTCATACACAAATACAAATCTTTCCTCTTTATAATATTAGTGTAGATGTAGATGGGCAATATGACTGAAATATCACTGAAAAATTGTTCTCAGTGCAAGTGTACCATGATCCTTCAAATCTTTAACTTCATTATCGCACCATACGATATGGGTTTGAGATAAAAGCAATCTTGCAATAAGTGCGATATCAATCAAATACCTACCTAGTTTACATGACCTACTTTTAGGGCGCAGATAGGCACAGCCTCTAGACGGAAGCGATATTTTAAGATTACCTCTATCTATATTTCAGAACTAGTGAGCTAGTGGAGCGCCTCTATTACAAATCTGGCATCAAAGTGTGGTCTAGCGTACATATTCTTATTATAATAGTTTCACCTATTAGTAAGTAAGGATAGGTAGAAATTAGATAGGTAGGTAGTCGGTAGTAGGGATCGTATTATATTAAAACTAAAATTTACAAATATTTAATAAGAAAATTACTGGCCAGGATCAGGATAATGATTGAATTACCGTGATGATGACCATCAATTCGTATTACGCCTGAAAGAAACATCAAAATACTTAAATAAAATTATTTACTTTACGTAAGTTTCGATCATTCACGATTACAATTCGCATTTTCGCCAACCAAAGGACTCTTCATTAAATCAAGCTGTCAATGAAACTTTCCAAGTGACCCGACCTTACTAAATCGACATTCTTTATTTAATTCTCGTCGCGTTGGTAGTTGGTACCACAGTTTACCTAGCAGTTGGCGCTTCGGCGCTTGTCATAGTATAGTATAGAGATACTTGGTATGTACCTAAATTAGGTATTCAATTCATACTTTATCCAAAGGTACATTTAAGAGGATAGTCTCCATTCTCTTTCTCCATACAAACGTAGTTTAAATATTCCTCCCTTGATAAAGACATTAGAGCAAATATGTTTATGCCATAAAACTTATATCTGTCATGCATGACTCATCATGACTATGCATCTAACTTTTTTTTATTTTAATTTTAATTAGAAAAAAAAAAGTGCATTGTCATAAGTCATACATAACAGATATAAGTTTTATGGCATAAACATATTTGCTCTAATGTCTTTGTCCAGGGAGGAATATTTGAACTACGTTTGTATGGAGAAAGAGAATGGAGACTATCCTCTTAAAGAAAATAGTGAGTCTTGACTGTCTATTAAAACAGCCTAAAAGCCCTAAACCCATTAAAAGTTTGCCGGAAGGGTATCGGCTTATCGTCAGGCAAATCATAGAATACATCGAGTGTTGCAATTTGTAGGACCCTATATCTCTATTGCACACCACAAACAAAAATTAGAGACCTCTCTACCATACATTAAACCGTCGAATTTGAACACCTCACAATACATTTTTTGGTACAATTGCAGCTTTGTTGCAGCAGAAGCCAATAACTAAGAAGAAGACACTGACTGGTACTTAACAATTTTAGCCACGACTGAAGACTCCCACCACTAAGAAAATCCTTTTCGTCGCCTTTTAGGACAGCCACAGGAAAGTAGCCATATTGTGTTAGATCCGGGCTCAGGCACAGAGATGCATAGGAAAAATGGAAAAGATAGGTAGAATGGAAAAAAGATAAAGAAGATTTATTTTTGCATAGGGAACGTCCATAAATTACGTGAGGTGTTTTTTGAAATTTTCTGTCCTGGTGAGATGTCGTGAGATTTTATTCAACCCCCTCCCCCATCCTCCAATCTCACGTGAGATTTTTCAAAATGTGGGTTTCTTACGTAAACGCGTTGGATTGTTATTGTAAAAAGAAAAAAAAATCTAATAGACCGTTGCAATAACGAACTAACAAACTGAAGAGTGTGTTCAGTTACTGGAGCTATTGTTACTGGTAAAATACAGCTCCGGTAGCAGATTTTTTTTTTCAGTGTGTACAATCTGGATTAAATGGACCAAAATAGTACCTATATTTTTTTTTGTTTCAATCAGAAAAAAAATTGCGTGATATTTCCCTCCCTCTCACCAAAGTAAGATTAGATGAGATTTGACTCGACCCCCTCCCCCCCCTTAAACATCTCACGTAATTTATGGACGCCCCCATAGTACTTATTGTCCTATGTCTTTCCAAATGCAATTTTGAAATATTGATATAATATTTATGTTAATAATAAGTATGTATGGTAATGAATACAGATGTACTACTTCGAATAATACGTGCCCACCTAAGGTTCCTTTTTACCCCGAAATCAGGGGTAGATATTTGCAGGTAAAACCGCGTGGCGGAGGTAGCTGTTTCTGAAACCTTGGCCTATGGCCCTTGGTTGACCTGTAGAATTGTGACACAGCCTTGCTACAATACCTTACCTAGGTAACCTGTTAGTGGTTTTAATGACTCACACAGTCACAATATATGCCTCATATAGGTAGGTAGGTAACACTGACGTATATAGGTTATCTGATCGGTGGTAGGTAAGCTCTGCGCCGCGGTTTCACCCACTACCTATAATGCTGCCTTTTTAGGGTTCCGTGCCCCAAGGGTAAGAAAGGGAGTTTTTTACTAAGACTTTACTGTCTGTCACTAATCGCTGTTACTCATGAACTGTGATAACTAGACAGTTGTAATTTTCAGAAATGATGTACAGTACTTAGGAATATCTGTTACCGCTCTATACCAACAATTTATACTTATTTTTAATTTGTGGCGCATGTTTTTTGCCATTAAATGTAAGTATAGTTATTCTGAGTTAAAGATTTCAAATTATATCAATTCACTACCCATAAGTACCATCAGAAAGTATACCTACCTAGTAGTACGTAGTACCATAGAATAATTTGCATAGCATTTGTCGTATCCTTCGTAATTCTATTTACTTAATAATAAAACGAAGGAGATATGCAATCAACAGACAGTTAATATTTAATTGTTTCTGCAGTTAAGAGGATTGCCAATAGTTAATTAATAGTTGTTATTAATTTAATTGAAGTACCATTGGAACACGGTGGACAAAAAGGTTGAAATACACTTTTGTTAACGAAGGTAATATGGGTAATAAGTTCTAAAACTAGGTCCTTAGTTATTTATTCTCTGATAGCAGTCGCGAGGTCTAGTTAGAGGCCTTAGGGCGACCTGAAAACCTAACCTAACACTAGGTGCGACTCGCGACCTTACGTTATGTTATGAAGAACTTCTTCTTCATAACACGACGCGACGCAGTGGGTTTCGGGCGTAAGTGCACTTCAAACTACAACATCGCAAAAACCTTGAACTTCAAAATAAAGTTTTTACGTATCAATCCAATTTTTATGCTTGTCAAAAAAGGCCTGACGACCACGTACCTACGATTGTTATAAAATCGATCTAATAATAAAATGCAAATGAAGTAGGTATTCTATACGTAAGCATGAGTCAAACTCAAGCGGCTATAGTGACTTGACTACCGATCACAAAATATAGTAGATGTCCTTATATGGATTCTTCGTGCCGTCTGCAAAAACTTAAACGAGTAGAAAATATTAGGAATTACTAGTAGTGCCCCGCAGGTTCAACTGCGTAAATCCTGATCCCGTGGGAATATCAGGATATAAATGCCTAAATGTATTTTTATACAGATCACCAACTAACTGCATACCTAGTAAGTAGTGCCCCGCAGGTTCAACCACGTAAATCCTGATCCCGCGGGAACATCGGGACAAAAATACCTCAGTGTATCCAGATCTCCAACTAACTGCATACCTTCCTAGTTTCATCGCAATCGGTTGAGTAGTTTTTGCCTGATTGAAACACAAACAAACAAACATCTAAACTTTCGCATTTCTTAAAACCGGGAAAATAAGTTTAATTTCAATTACAACATTGCGTAAACAGCAGAAATATTATAATACAGATTTGAATTCATAAAAAATGCTTTTTGGTGCAAAATTCGATGCTCTTGGGACTTAAACCCACGACCACTAGTTCTCTAGCCGGGGGTGTTGCGCCAACCAACTGTGCCAAGTGAGCTCAAGACACAGAGATACCTATGCCGAAGACTCCAAAAAAGAAATCCTCCCTTTCGGTCGGCATATAGGAGAAGATAGGTAGCGTATTATTTGCAGTATTACTCGTATTAGCAGTCGAGCTCGTCCGACACGCCCGCCGCAAATGCCTCAATGTCTTCAATCACAATTGTGAATTTAATATTTCTAAATAAATTAAAATAAAATAGATTCTTGGCGCCTAAGGGTACGCGTAGTGTGAGAAACCTCTGACCCTCACCTAGTTGCAGTAATGGATGCCTCCACCAGGTCCAACACTAGACTGAATTATTTATTATCCTTGTTATCGTGCAGTTCGCTAAGGTCTCCATTTATACTTTGATTGCAATCATTATTTTATACAAAAAAGTTTTCCAACAGTTGTAATTATTAGAAGTAAGATAGTAGGTAGGGGGAATCCGTAATAAAACGGACGTCTTATGAAACGGACACTATCGAAAATATTTTATGTTTTTTGGGTGTTGGAATCATTGATGACTACGATGAGCATAGACCTGTGGGCCTGATGTGATCATAGACCCTCGTCTATGGTCATCAATGGTACCAACACCCAAAAAACCTTAAATATTTTCGATCAAAAACTTGATATATTGATAGTGTTCGATTCAAACCACGTCCGTTTCATTGCGGATTCCCCCTATGTAAAATATTTAACGGAATTTGTTCGAAATTTAACTTTTAATTTACTAATAAATTTAAAAGGAATACTCAGCTATAATAATTTTTATTGTAGGTATCATGAATTTCCAAGTACGGCCATTTTTTCCTTTAGATGGTGTACGTGTAGGTACATAAGTCAAAAAACAAGCATTTTGAAGCTTAATCTTTCGAAAACGGAATCCTAAAATGAAAAAAAGTTATTATTTAGTAGATTTATTACTTTATTTCTCCTACAAAATTCTACAATATTTTTAACCTAACTCATTTTAATTTTAATTAAGTTGTTTCCCCAGCCAGTGGCGCATCAAAATAAACTGTTATTTCTGTGCTTTGAGTTGGTTCAATAAAAATGTGCTGCACTTGACTTCAGCCTAAAATAACCGTCTTAATATAGATTTATTTACGGAGACACATTCTGAACTCCAAGAGGGGGAATCATATTCCAGGATCCTTTATCTTACTAATATTAATAAATCTGAAAGTCAGTAAGTAAAGGAATAGGTTTTTCTTCTGTTTTCGCGATGTTGTATTGATATTAAAGACATTTTTCGGTTTTAATCGCGTAATGTTTATTATATTACTTTAGCATTGTTTCAACGCTCAACGTTTCGAGACCTTTACAGGTCCCTTCTTCAGGATTGACTGAGATAATGTGATGTGACACCACGCGATTAAAACCGAAAAATGTCTTTAATTTCAATACTTACAACAACGCGAAAACAAAAGAAAAATCTATGTTTTATATCGTAAAAACTTAAGGCAGGTTGTTGACTCGGTTTTAATGACGAACGTAAGAAACGTACCTGAAACCTCTTATACTAATTTAATTATGAATAACATTACAATTTTGAATTATTTTATTACGTTAGTACACAGTAGGTAACCTAGGTAGATAGAAAATTACACAGTTCCGGTAATTAACTCTAATTTTTTGTTGTTCTTTTTTAAGTCCTTTGAATATCATAGGTGGAAATTATTATTTTCGCGCAATAACCCTGAATGGGTAACTGGTAACTAAATGCCTCAGTAACTGTAAGCTGTAAGGAAAGCCGGGTGTGCCTGGCTTCTAACCCGTATGCCCGCGCCAGCAGATCCGGGGATCCTTACCACGTGGAAGACAACCACTAAAAACACCAATTTTATAGAAGGATTGTCCTTCGGGACAGAGATAAGGCCTGAAAGAGCCACCGATGTCGGGACTTGTGGAATTCTCACTGGCCTCGACACATGCGGAGCGATGGACACAGTAGGGGGTTGGTTGGTAAACCTCTGGCAGAGTTCCAACACACCGCACCGGGTCGCTTTGCCCCGAGAGTGACCTGACGGTGCATTAAAAATAAGATAAGATCTTTCATCTTGTCAACAGCATAAAAACTCTTAAATTGAATGGATACTTAGAGTTATTAATTAATTGAATGAAAATTCAATAGATTTCCTAGATAGCTTGATGAGTTTTAATCGCCTTAAGTGTTTTTATGTCGCCATTTGCGGTTGAATGGGTTCTTATTTTAGTTCTTGCAAGTTTCATGGTAGGTACCGTACCTATTAAGTATTTAAGTTCTTTTGCAGACACCCAAAGATCTTGTATAGTCGTGCGGGTTAAGCAACAACTGGCACGGTCATTACTTGGATGGGTGATTAATAATGTGTAGCAAAAAATAACTTTTTCAAATTCATCCGTGCTTCGTCGTTGGTCCCGGTTGTCATCTGATTTTCTTTAGTAGCAGTCGTTAGATCAAGTTATAGGCCTTATTGCGATCTGACTATTTTTATGATAATAAATAAATAAATATTGCACGACGTTACACACAGCGCAATCTAGCCCCAAACTAAACACTAGGCTTGTAATATGGGTACTAGACAACGGATATACTACATATTATACTTTTTTTTGTAAATACATACATATGATACATAGAAAACACTGAATATCCCATGTCTTCGGACCGTGGTGAGTCCTAGGACATGTTGGTTTCCTCACGATGTTTTCCTTCACCGTAAGAGCGATTTTATTAGCGCACATACCTTTTTCTTAAAGAAAAAGACATTGGTGCGCGGTCGGTCTGGATTCGAACTCACGACTCTCAGAATGAAAGCCGGGGTATCTACCACTAGACCAACACCGCTCTAAATTGAGTCGCTCTTAAATCGCTCTTTATGAAAAGAAGAAGTTTTCGCATTTTCATTATATTAGCAGATAGAATAAAATCGCGAGGCAGCGTCCACTATAAACATGTCAATCAAGAAATCCCAAGTCTATCGAGATCATAGAGTTAGAATACTAGTAGATTAGATTAGACATCGTGAACAATATACCGAGTAGGTATATGTTTGTTATATTTAACTACATAATATTTAAATTAAGTACATATATTTTCTCGGTTTTCTCAGCCGTAGCCGTATACCGTAAGGGAATTATCTTATATGCTAGAGTACCTAAGCAATTTAGACCTCATCATCACTTATTATCACTTATGATACTTAATTATCATATTCTAGTATGATAATTCTCATTATTATTATTATAGTACGCTCAAAAAAAAACCCGCTGGCGCTGGCGAGCCGTAGCTAGCCCAAGCGCAGAGGCGTGCTCGTGCTCGAGCTGAAAAAATCAGAGTTCTTTAGTTGACCACCCAAAAAGTGATGCAACCGATTCCATTGTTTTGTCATCTCTATCTATACGCAAGTTATAATAATTTCCGTCTATTGAGGCAACGTTTTCTAACAATTTTTGACTGACTTGTAACTATAATAGATAAATTTTGCCCAAACAATGTCCTATGTCACCCAAGGGTAAGCAATTTAGACCAAATTGTCACTTACTTTAGGTACTTGCCTTCTAGTGTGATAGTGATCATATAATACACTAAAAAAACCCGCTGCCTCGTAGCAAGCCCAGGCGCAGAGGCGTGCTCGGGTTGAAGAATCAGAGATTTCTAAATTTGACGACAAAAAAGTGATGCAAACTTTTTAATTGTTTTGTCATCTCTACCTCTCATCTCTTCCCGGTTGCATCCCTCTCGGGAGCCCGGGGTCCGCTAAACCCCAAATTGTTTTATTCTATTTGCGGTCGACGCAGTCGGTTAGTCATCGTTGACCATACCTTCCGCTAATAGATTTTTACGGCCGGCCACATGCATGACACCAACCCTTCTAGGGACCTAGCAGTTTATCCGCCACCGCGCGGGGAGAACTTAAGTTTTGCTAGTACCCCCTAAATCGCTTAGTCGCCTTTAACGACACTCACGGGAAGAGATGGGGTAACCCTATTCTATGCCGGGAATACACGGCGTACGATTTTGTCATCTCTATACGTAATGATAATATCAGTTACGAGTAGGGCATGCAATATCGGAAGGTTTTCAATCTCGGGACGATATCGATATTAAGAGCTCAATCCCGGGATCCCGGGATTGATACTGAGATTTTAGATATCGTTAAAAAAAGCGAATTTAATACAATAAAAATGTGTTAAATCTAAAATATTTAATATATTTAAGACTCTAGTGGTTTCATTACGTAAATAAGTTACCCCGAGGGCCGTCCACCCCATCATTTTGGAAATATGGCGGACAAATAGCCCAAACCCGAAAGTGTCTAAACTTTCGCGCCAAATTCTAGGCGCACCACTAAAATGTTTTTAGCAAAAAAAAATTGCATGCGAGCTTATATAAAAAATAATTGTCTTAAAAATTGCAATGAGTCACGTTACTTTTATTGTTTTAAACATTTTACCAATTCCCTACGCTTCTAAATCTTTACAGATCTCTTCCTCAGGGGTAGACTAATTTGGGTTTCATTTTAATAGTTCTATTCAATCATTCCATGAGGAAAAATATAGCTAAAAACCTTAATTTATACCCAAATAGTAAATTGCTCAAATCTCGATATCGGATCACTCAATCCCGGGATTATAATATCGAACTTTTGCGTCCGAGATCCCGGGATTACGATATCCCGGGATCCCGGGATTCATGCCCTAGTTACGAGGTAACGTTTTCTAACAATGTCTGACTGACTTGTATCAAAGTTGTATCTATAAAAGGCGTTAAACATTACCCAAGCAATCAACTGAACGTTGCACGTGACACGTTATTATACCATAATGTACCAGCTTGGTACCACCACCGGTTTGGTGCCACGGCGCTTTTAAGGCAGTCTACACTGCACACCTAAACGGCATTATCATACATTCGCAGGCCGCAGCCTCAATTTTTTTTTGTCTTAGCCGCTTTTTTCTTCCAATCTTGACCTATTTGACAAAAGTACGGTTTAGGAGGTAGTTAAGCATCCAGAAATATACATCCTTACTTATAAACGCTGATTAACAGCTGCATAAACTATGTACCTATCGTTTGTTTTTTTAACTGTGGCATGAAGTTTCAACAGACAGAGACAAACGTTACGTAACTTAGTAATTTGTTAATAATCGTTTATTATTATACTTATATAAGTGATAGGTACATATTATTTTTTAAATTTATAAATATATAAGTAAATAGTTTTCTTATAGATAGGTTCTGTGGTAGCTAACTCTGTCTGGCAATGTCAAGACAACAAAACCGATTCCGTGGCAGACTAATAACTACGCAGATGTAGTTGGACGGGTAACCGTGTATCCCCGGCATAGAATAGGGTTACCCCATCTTTTCCCGTGGATGTCGTAAAAGGCGACTAAGGGGTCTGGGGGAGACTGGGAAACTTGACTCCCGAGAAGGATGCAACCGGGAACATCGCTCAGATGAGAAGATGTAGGTGGACGGAAAATCAATGTGCATATATGTATGTATACCTAACCTTTTGGATTAAGAGTTTAAAAAAGGTTAATAAACTACAAAATACCTCGTAAAGGTACCTTACCTACCTACGGCTCGCGACAAAAATTGTGTTGTAAAAGATAAAAAAAACTCTTGATCGCCAAAATAAAATTCAAAAAACGCAGCCGTAAAAAGGACCACACGAGTTCATCCGCATTTATCATCCAAAAATGGACTAAAGAAGCTAAATAAAACTCGCTGTGTGTTTATTTGGTAAAATTGTTTCTTTGCAAAATCTGGTTTCTGCCCACGGGTTCGCCCGCGCGGTTCGTGGCTTCGAATTTGTCGCCTCTCGGTGCAGGCGCGTGATGTCAGAGCGACCTTGCTTAGGTATTACTTACCTATTTAATTAGCATAAACAAAATAGACAGACAGAATTGTGCTGCAAGCAGCTAATCAACAGCTAATCTCACTAATTCCTATATAGATGGTAGATCTTATGATGTGTATTTTCAGAATAAATTATTTTTCAAGTAATACCTACTAACTAACCAAGCTTATTTTTTAATTCCATTTTGGATGTTTGTTAGGCGGACCCCGGGCTCTCGAGAGGGATGCAACCGGGAACATCGCTCGGATGATGATGATTTAAATGTTTGTTTGTTTGAATGTCTGTGTGGCAATCAGGCAAAAATGGCTGAAGTATTCTAATGTAGAATGGGTTGCTCCCTGTTTACTCGAGTTTAGGAAGTTGACTCTGGGAGGACTTAAATTCTGACCCGTTTTTAGGGTTTCGTAATCACAAGAAACCCTCATTAGGGTTATCCGTAACTCAAGTCGAAAATTCGGAACTCTTATTCTTAAAGACGTTTGAATCCTTATCCTGAAACTACCATCTATGTCCTATTCTTTGTATAAAACCTATGATCCAGTCATTTAAGCTTAAATTAGGTAAGAATCTCGGAATTCGAGATACCCAGCTGTAAGTCTGTAATTACTTGTAGGTATATTGACACCCTAAAAGTTGTCTCAAAACCTACTTATGGTAGGGTGTGCGCAACTATGAAATTTCAAGGTCAAAGCACAAAATTACATACAAAATTCTCTACAAATTTTGTTTAAAAAAAATTAAGGTATTAAGGGGTATTACGCCGAAAGTAGTTTGTTCTAGAGGTCTAGGCGAACAACTTTTGCAAAATATCGGATATACCCCGTCGTGCCCCAAGGTCAAGAAATTGAATTTATATCAAGCTAACTTAGCTAAATAACATAAAATCATAAAATTTGTTACGCCACCTTTTGTAATGTGATTTCCCTGCAGCTTGGCCTACAAGTATTTACAGACTTACAGCTGGGTATCTCGAATTCCGATGTGAATTTACTATAATGACTGGATCATACTTTATATAAATTATGAGGTATGTTTTTTTACTAATAAATGAACAATTTACTTATAAATAGTGTTAGGTCACACAGTATAAGTATTTCGATTTCTCAGTACACTATCAAAGTTATTTATGTCACTGCGTTCCTAAACAAGGTTTATATTTTTTCCTTCAATGATTCATTTGCGCTAATTACCAAGTATAGCCAAAACTAAGTGGTATTTAGCCTTCAGAATTATATTAGTTACTAGCTGTGTCCCGCGGTTTCACCCGCGTTAGTCCCGATTCCTTGGGAATTGAGAAAACCCCTTTCTTACCAGATGCCTAATATCTCGTTCATTTATTCTCCAAATGTCAGCTCTTATCTCTACTATCAGCGGTTAAGGCTTGTACGTTGATCGTTAATTGGTTACCTATTTATTATTGTACTGATTCAACAAAAATACAACGTAACGTAACTTAAATATAATTTGAGATAGCTATTTTAAAAAATATATATTTTAAGCTTGCAAGTTCTTAAAAATCTTATATCCACATTTTTTTCTCAACTGTAGGTAACAGTGCTTCTACTATTATGTATTCTGTGGTAATAGTACCTATTTAAGTAATAAAAGTCGTGTTAGTTGTTTAAGAGGGTTCATTCCATTCTCTTTCTCCATACAAACGTAGTTTACGTTTTCCTCCCTGGATAAAGACTTTAGAGCAAATATATTTATGCCATAAAACCTATATCTGTCATGTCTTGTCAATGTACGAACCTTTTTTTTTCTAATTAAAATAATAATAAAAAATAAAAAAAATAAAAAATGAAAAAAATATTTCGGAAGATGAATAGTCATGCCAGATATAAGTTTTATGGCATAAACATATTTGCTCTAATGTCTTTATCCAGGGAGGAAAACGTAAACTACGTTTGTATGGAGAAAGAGAATGGAATAAACGCCCTTAAGAACAAGAAAATTGATCGTAAATCACAATAAATCTGTTGTAGGTACTCCGTGTTATCAACTTATCATCCTCAAGTTTTAGATAAATCTCGTTGATAAATACAAAACATACTTTTAGTACGCAGGTACTATTAGAGTTAACTGTGCGAAGGTGGCACACGAGACAAACTAATCTAAGACGCCTACCAAATAATATTACTATCCATACCTACCTACCCATTTGGCAAATCTAGTATATGCCGCTGCCGTTTACATAGTTAGCGTCGAATTGACATATAGTAGGGTCCGCTAAAACCCCAAATTATTTGATTTCGGCACAGTAGGTAAGTCATCATGTCACCATACCCACTGAAAATAGATTGAAATTAAACTAATTTTTTTTATCAATCCTGAAGAAGAGACCCTGTTATGTAAAGGTCTCGAAACGTTGAGCATTGAAACAATGCTAAAAATAATAAACACCACGCGATTAAAACCGATGTAATGAGTTTATTTTTAATCTAACACCGCGAAAACAGAAGAAAAATCTATTAAAAAATGGTGGCAATATTTTTGCGGCCGCCTGCCTCTCAGCAACCCTGCCTTGGTAGGAAGCAGACTTGCCAGTGCTGCCACCTTGCGGGAGGGTGGCTTAGTCTGCCCCAGATCCCTAAGTCACATTTTACAACACCCACGAGAAGAGATGTGAAATGTGTTGTGAAGAGAAAGTAGTAAAATCTACCTACTATTGCATAAAATAGTTAAGTTATCAATATCAGCTGCAAAAAAACTGCCTATTACGCTATTACCAACCTACTCAGTTAGCTATCTAGTATCAACTCTACCTATGATTGACTATCGCTCCAAAACCGTGCTCATAATTCAGCTACCCAATTTGGCCAGAATCTCATTTTGGCAAAGCCATAGAGGGCAAACCCATAATCAACATCTCAAAGGAACTTTCGGAAGGTTACATTACAAGACTTACAAGCAGTGACATTACAAAAAATATCATTTGCGATTGTGTCTCGAGATGTCAAGATTGTCAGTTAATCACACTATCGCATATTGTACAGTATGTCAGTGGATCCTTATTTGGTGAGAAAGCAATCTGACATGGATACGTAGTCGGGAACAACTCGGTTCATTATTGCGTTGCTCTATAGTTGCGTAAGTACCTACTGCATTTTTATACTTGGCGGGTGAAATCAGGAGGTATCTTACCCCTTTAGTTTGATAAACAAGATCTATGGTCGGACTAGCTGTAGGTAGGTACCATGATTTGTTTCTGTTTGGCTACTTTGAAGGTTCATGTCCCGTTAATAGTTATTTGTTATGCAAGGCTGCAAAGTTGGTTTTTGCAGCGAGTACTTGTATTGAAACCTGAGCTAGCGAAGCATTCTAGGATTGAACCACGAGCACAAGCGAGTGGTTCAAATATAGAATGCTTAGCGTTGCGAAGGTTTCAAAGGTACGAGATGTAAAAAACTTTGCTGCCGAGTGAAACACACAATTTTTCACCTCACTACAGCGAGGAAAACGCAAGGTGCATTTTTCCGGTAGAAAACCTAATTCGGAATTATGTACCGCTTGCACTAACTATGCATTTGTTAAATTAATATCTCCGTCGCTGCTGGACTCTCTCATATTTAATAAAATTACGATTTTCAAAACAAAGTATGAAAGGTGAATTACTTGAGAAGATTTTTTTATTTCGCCCAGTGCTGCCATCTGTGGCTGACCAGTGCAATTTAAAAAAAAGGTACCTATATATTTTACCTCTCCCCTCAATCTATTCTATTTTTTTTTTCGTAAAGTAGGTTGTAATATTTTTGTACGCTATAGCTACTTCGTGGTTCGATGCCATGAACAAAAAAAAAGAAACGAGGTTTCGGTTCGCGCATTTTCAAAGGACTTGCTTTAGAGATGAGCATGGTCAAGACAGATTCGAATTTTAAAATCACTTTCCACGCTAGCGCGCAAAATGCGATTTTCCACGCAGAAATCTGCGTGCAAAACAGAATTTTACGAGGTTGTGAGGTGAAAAATAAATTTCACGGTTCATGTGATACAGCCTGGTGACAGGCGAACGGATAGACAGACAGACAGACAGCGGAGTCTCAGTAATATGGTCCCATTTTCACCCTTTGAGTACGGAACCCTAAAAGGCCTAAGTAAGTTTAGGTACCTAACCAGTTTATTAATAAGGAGGGTACCAAGTGTCCCCTCTAAGGGCTATTTAGATCGGCCCAGTTTTAGAACCAAACAATTAAATTAGTCGAGGACATACCTACCACAGTACATAGAAGTAGGTAACTCAGTAGTAAACACCGAACTTTTTGAAAATTTTGGATATATTCAACATTTTTGAGGAATTCAACATCGCAACGCTCAGCAAGTACTCGCTGCAAAAACCAACTTTGCAGCCTTGCATAACAGATAACTATTGTACTTTAAGATTTGTAAGATAGGTATCCACATTAATTAAACAACTTCTTCACCTGACAACCTCGGAAAGGATCGTTTTGCACGCTGATTTCTGCGTGCTAAATCGCATTTTGCGCCCTAACGTGGAAAGAGATTTTAAAATTCGAATCTGTCTTCTCGATACTTTTATAATTATAGAGCAAGTCCTTTGAAAATGCGCTAACCGGAACCTCATTTCTTTTGTATTAGTATTGTAAGTATTGTTGCACATTGCCAATGTAGTATTTATTGTTTATTACCAATCAGTTATAATCATTAGTATCAAGTAGGTTTTTTCATGAATTATTCAATTTAGAGATTGTTTGCTTATTTTTATTATTTACGGTACAATAAGCGGTATATAATGCCGAATTGAGTTTTCTACCGGAAAAATGCACCTAGCATTTTCCTCGCTGTAGTAAGGTGAAAAATTGTGTGTGTTCACTCGGCAGCAAAGTTTTTTGCATCTCGTACCTTTGAAACCTTTGCGACGCTCAGCATTCTATGCCACTCGCATATTTTTTTGATTAAGCATTCTAGGATTGAACCACGAGCGCAAGCGAGTGGTTCAATCCTAGAATGCTTCGCTAGCTCAGGTTTCAATACAAGTACTCGCTGCAAAAACCAACTTTGCAGCCTTGCATAAAAAATAACTATTAATTGAGCGGCTTAATTCTAACTAGTAATAAATGGTAGAGAACACGATATTAGGTAGGTATTATTTTGTGGTCCTGTCTATTTCTGCCAAATGCTTCAAAGTCTGTACCTAACCTAACTAAATGATTGATATCTAACGTTTAGCTGACTAGTTTCTATTCTGTGGTTTAGTGTCGATTGGAGCGAGAACAATGGAGTCGCAAGATGCGCGTGGGCAATGTATCCTAAGAAATATTTGTAATCGTATCTATTTTCCACTATTTGAGACCCATAGATAAAAAAGTTGGTATAGAAAAGGGAAAGTATAGAAATAATAATAAATTCTGTGAACAACACACAGCGCCATCTAGCCCCGTGGTAAGCGACTAAGCTTGTGTTACGGTGACTAGACAACGGATATAATACTTATATTTATTTTTGTTTTGTAAATACATACATATTATACATAGAGGGACACCCAGACCAAACACAAATATTTATTCTATAAGCATAAATACTTGCACCCGGCGGGAATCGAACCCGCAACCTCCTGCATTGCAGTCGCGCTTTCGCACGACGCGCCACAGAGGTCGTCAAAATGAGAAGAGAGAAATGGGAAGAGAAATGGGTTGGTAGTGTTGCCGACTGCGTCCGGGAGAGGGATGCAACCGGGAACATCGTTAGCTTGAGGAGGACTATAGTCACTATAGTACACATGTACAGAAACGCCACTCAAAATTTGAGTTCTAGGTACTTAAACAATTAAGCAGCTCCCAAGCTCATAAATTCTCATACTTACTTATTTTTAATTAAGAAGCTGCTCAATCATTTAAGTACCCCTTAAATGTAAGTAGCGTTACAAAAGCAGGTATCTGCCAAGTTATAAGATATGCCGAGGCAGATCCTCGTTGGCAGCAGGCGCACGGCTCCTTGGACTTTTTGTTTATGTTTTATTTATTTTAATAGTATACTTTTATCTCTTTTACTTTTTCTCTCGTTTAGGGTTCCGTAGTTTAACACTAAGTATTGTGTTGTATTTCTTTTGTGTCGTGTTTTTGCTGTCAATAAATGTCTTCTATTCTATTCTTGTAAACAAGACAATAGTTAGGTACCTTTCGACATAGGAACCCGTGGCAATAAATTGGACGAGCCCACGCTTCCGTTGTCTCCGAACGATTATTCCGCATCATTGGATAAATTGGGCAATAGATATATTGTCGGAATTGTTTTACTATCCTAACAACATAAATTACCTACTTAGATGTCCTCTTAAGAGGACAGTCTACCTACTCTTTCTCCATACAATCGTAGTCGACTGTTTCCTCCCTGGGTAAAGACATTAGTTAGAGCAAATATGTTTATCCCATACAACCCAATCTGCCATGACTGCTCCTACGTTTTGCTTTTTTATTCATTTTCTAATTAGAATAGAAATAACATTAAAAAAAATATTAATATTAAATAAATCAAAACATAGTAATGTCATGGCTGTTATAGGACTAATGGCATATAAACATATTTTTTCAAATATATATTTTTATCCAGAGAGAAAACAGTCGACTACGTTTGTAAAGTTTGTATGGAGAAAAGAGTAGGTAGACTGTCCGCTTAAGAGGACAGTCTCCATTCTCATTCTCCATACAACCGTAGTTTACATTTTCCTCCCTGGAAAAAGACATTAGAGCAAATATGTTTGCGTATATGCAAATACCTTTTGATTTTTTTTATTTTATTATTTTTTTACTTTTTAATATTATTCTAATTAGAAAATGAAAAAAATAAATAAAAAGGTAGATGCATAGTCATGACAGATATAAGTTTTATGGCATTAAAACATATTGGATACGGACCATTATGTACAAGTCCTGTATAAATCCAAGTTAATTTAATATCAAATTCCCATTGCTCTAATGTCTTTATCCAGGGAGGAAAATGTAAACTACGTTTATATGGAGAAAGAGAATGGAGACTGTCCTCTTAAGGGCCCGTTCACAAAAAAAGATCTTGACATAAAACTTTATACTTTGACTAGCTGTGTCCCGCAGTTTGACCCGCTTAAGTCCCGATCCCTTGAGAATTTCGAAAAACCCTTTCTTATCGGATGCCTTCATCATATACAGGATGTCTCTAGGCACTATAAGCGGTTTAGGCTGTGCGTTGATTAGCAAAGCATTTTATAGATATAGATTTTTCTTTAGATTTTGCGATGCCGATACGAAATTAAACTAACTTTACGTAGGTAACGTATAAAGTAAAACTAGCTAGCTTAGGTATAGTACTAGTGTAACAATGGGGTGGCACACGCAAAGCTGTGAGCAGATGGCGCTGGCATCGGATGATCTTTTTTTTTTTGTTGATGGTCCCCCACGAATGAAAACGCCGAGTTTTTTTTTCTTTCGGTCTGATATGGCCAATTTGGCGCCGAGAGTTGTAAAAAAAACCTAAGATCTTAATTTAAACCTAAGATCATTCGACTACCGCCCTCTGCCGGGATAAAAAGTTAGTGTTCCTCCTCATTACGTACCTATCTATTCTGTCTAATATTAATAATGATAAAGCAAGATATTTCACCTCTACAATATCCAGCGTGACTTGTCGATTTTATGACAAAAAAAGTAAAAGAAAAACTGTACCATCGTACCTAATCGTCTTTGTATCATATCAATGCATTGGAGGATTTGGAGGTGATATTTGCTAAACGTTTAAGTTTTTCTAGAATGTACTTAAGTATGTCTTACTTAACCTCTCGTTTGCCGCGACTAGCGCAGTCAGAGAGAGCGAATGTCATAATTATATTCTAGAAATATTTTTAGCAAAGATATTTTGGAAATTCTTTTTTTTTAAGTTAGTTCCTTTCTCGTTACGAAGCGTCTAACACGCAGGTTCGGATTATCAGTAGCCACGGGTTCAAATCCTCCCAATATATCATTTTTAGAAGCATATTTTCAAAATCATTTTTTTAATATTTTTGACACTATAAAGCTACAAAATAATTTAGGAATAAACACTTAACACAATACAGTTACCTACACAAGTAACAATCTAGGTCTCGGTACCCCTTACTTTTCAACCAAAGCGGGTAAAAAAATAAATCGTAGCCATTTTAAAAACAATAACAATTAAACTTTATTACCGAATAAACTCGTAATAAAAAAATAAATAAATTTCTCATAAAAAATCTTATAAAATAATTAACATTAGTATGGCAGAGAGAGTTAAAATTATACGTAACTAAGTATAAAGAGGTCCTAGACGATCACAACACTGTCACTTTAAGCAAATGTCCGGTCTACGTAGTCGCAGTCGAATTCTGCGAAGAAGGAATCGAAGGGTGAAAGCGAGTCTTCAGCAAATTCTGAAGGCGCCTCGAGTTCAGGCTCAGTGCTAAACTCTGACAGCTCAGAGCAAAGCGGCGAGGGCCAGCGGTCCGGCCGACTATCACTACCGTCTTCAGATCCATTCAGCGCAGCAGATAAAGCGGTAATATACCGCATGGCAAGCCGCAACGTCGTAATTTTGGTAAGTTTCTCGCAAGGCACTGGGGTTCCCGTGATTTCAGAAGCGGGCACCGCTCGTCGTAGAGTCTCGAATGCGCGATTGATTTCCCTCATGCGCGATCGTTCGCGCGCGTTGGCCGTTTTCCTTCTGTATTTGCTGAGGGGTTGTGGCGCCCTGCGCGCGCGAGGCTCGCGGGAGCGCGCCGCGCGCGGCCGCAACTGGTACTTGTCGTGCTCGGGCATCGAGTGAGCCGCCGAGCGCGCGCCGCCTGCACGTGCGCCCCACGCTCACGCCCGCGCATCTATTCCGCTCGAACAGATACGCTCACTCCACCCACTTGCCCCTGCTCCGCTCCGTTCATGTACAATCGGGACGACAATTCTTAAATTATCCAATTATTTAATCTGCCTACTTGTGGTAAATCGTCTTGTGCTTGTATTAAGGCAACTTTGGTTGCACCAAGTGTGGGATAATTTCCCACACCCACACCAAAGGATGCCTGGTAGAGATGGCTGTCGCCCTTTGGGCTACTTAGATCATCGTCATGATTATGACTATGTGTG
Organism: Idaea biselata; assembly: GCA_958496205.1. NCBI lineage: Eukaryota > Metazoa > Arthropoda > Insecta > Lepidoptera > Geometridae > Idaea > Idaea biselata. The sequence goes on along the minus strand of OY292401.1, from coordinate 26,777,278 downwards.
CGTGGAAAGGTTGAAATCGTCCGACAACGCGGACTTTTTGAGTACTTTACTACAGTACCTACACTTGATCACGATCACTAACTAAAAAGAGATTAATACCGAAAAATTTGTCTAATTTTAAACAATTTGAAACGATTTAGCATTTGTTGGAGTTTTGTAAAAGGCACTTAAAAAAATATAGGGAATTTGCAAAACTGTATTCGAAATAGAAAAACCCGGCCAAGTGCGAAATTCGCGCGCGAAGGGTTCCGTACCACTATCACAATTGGGTAGGTACGGAACCCTAAAATTGTTTACAGTAAATTAATTTTTAAATTTGATAGGAAAATGTGAAATATTTGGCTTTGATTCTTACGCCGACAATACGACCGCAACCCCTTAAAAAAATGGCACAAAGTAAATCTGAAACTTATAAAAACTCTTTGGTTATTGAAGGCAGACTGGTATTTTGACAGATAGGGCAGCCATTTTGAATTCCATGACCAACACGATTTGACTCTGACCAATCAGAAGCGACCTCACATTGTAAGGAAATTTCCTTGTTGTTTTTGAAGCACGTTTGTTGTATTGGAGCCCCTCTTAAATATTTGTTTTATTTTGTTTTTAGTATTTGTTGTTGTAGCGGCAACCGAAATACATCTTCTGTGAAAATTTCAACCGTCTAGCTATTATGATTAATGAGATACAGCCTGGTGACAGACGGACGGACAGACGGACAGACAGCGAAGTCTCAGTAATTGGGTCCCGTTTTTACCCTTTGGGTACGGAACTCTAAAAATGAACAAAGCGGAGGCATAGAATTGAGACACCTTAGTTGTAGATTACATCCCTTGGTTTTGTTTGTTGATTTTTAAGAATATATTCTGTAGATAGATAAATTAATAGAACCACTATCTCTCAAGTATGTGACCGATGTGGTCTGTAGTAAGTAGGTACGCGGTATAACAAGTAGCGATATAAACAATCTTAAGTCTTGGGACACTTCAGATTGGGACACAATAGGCTTAAAAAAAGTCCTAATTTGAATCTGTTAACACTTGTCCACACAACTGTACAAAGTTACAATGAATGAACAAGCTCTACTTCACTTAAGTCATCGAGTAGTAAACATTTGGATACTATTTGGATATCGAATTGATTTCCGTTTCAACAGGCGTCGCTAGTCGCAGTCGCCAACGACTCACTGGCCTTCGTAGGGAAGTAATCAGTGTCCTTTACTAAGCCGTGGGATGCATTAAAATGTCTCGCGTAGGAGGCGTTTAAGCATTTTTGATGTCGCAAAGATTTACGTAAGCAACCTAGAAATTACTAGGCACTAAAACCTTTCGCAGAAACACTTTAGTGATTCAACAGACAATAGAGATAGGTAGGTACCTACGTCAAGTAATTAACACAAAGATGATTGATATTAACATGATCATTGATCAATAGACTTGATCGAAACTAATGAGTCACAGGAAAACCACGGACGGTAGGTAATTAGATTTGTGTAGGTAATTCTGAGGAAATTCTTTAGTCTATTTCAGAACTTTTGTCTTTGTTGCTATTATTTGGCATGGGGCTAAATGTAGGTATACGCGCCTTTGATAATATTATAGCACTAGCTGTGCCCGCGACTTCGTCAGCGTTTTTCAAACACCTACTTATCGCTTTGCAAAAATCTACGCTTAAATGGACGACCAGGGAAGTACTGTTGCTGAGCTGAAGACAATCATGGCAGAGTCTGTTTAAGTGTTGATTTTGCGCAGCAGTAGGTAACTTGTAGGGTAGTTAACGACACAGGCTTTTGCCAAAGGCCAAGGCAAAGGCCTTTGTAGAAAATATAAAAAAAAATTAACCTTACTTGAAAAAAAGAAGAAAATAAGCTCTCCTACATACAGTGCAACCGACTAATCAGTTATAATGCTGTCGGGCAGTGAAACTATATGCAATCTTTTTTTTTTACGTGGGTAATGCGCCTTAAACACCGTCGGGCGACTCTCCGGGGAAAGCGGCCTGTGTGTGGGCTCTCTGCCATAGGTTTACCAACTAAATTCCCACGGCGCACGGTGTTGCGGCGGTCGGACAAAAACGGATTTTTAAATCTTGAAGGTAAATTAAAATAAACGGTTAAATAGGCAAAAAGGATGATTATGTCACCGTATTATTAAAAAAAATAGGGTAGTTTTTTTTAAGATACTATGAAATATCATTGGTCGTAGTTAGACTATTGATAATAACGGTTACTTGGAGCGAAAACTTGACGGAGTTCAATTATTCACAATTCAAATAATTATTATTATTACTTCTATTTATAACATGGATTCTGGATATCAAGGTATTGTCTTTAAGAAATTATACTAGTGTTTTTAAAAAGTACATCTATTTACATATTATAGATGTTACTATAAACGACCTTAAAAATGACCAAAAATAAATCTTTACGAGACTAAAAGTATATACTTTCTATCGCTTTCCGGTTTCAAACTTATGTTAAATAAAACTTTAGATTCTATACTACCACGTAATGAAAACAAACGTTGCTACCAATTGCTACCCCCAATGTTATTTTCAATTGTTTTTCGTAGGACGCGTGGTTGAGTTTACTCGCCGCGAACTTGTTGATTTCATATTTCAAGATCCTGTCAAGAATTGGATTCGAAAGGGCAAGAATTTACAAAATTTAATTATTTTAAAGACTAAATGCCCTGAAAATCAACAAGCTGATACTCGGGCGAAGGTATCAATGATTTTCAATAAAATCAAGACTAAATATTTTGAAGCCGGCCGTAGAAAGGATATATTTCTCACAAGGCACTCGGCTTGGCTGGATGAAAAAGAGACATTTTCTTTCCATGATGTTCGTCCTGGACCAGGTCGTCCATCCTCATCTTTTGACATGGTATCTGAAAGGTCTAAACGTAGAAAAGTTGCTCATCTGGAAGAAATAGCAAGTGGCAGTGAATTGTCTTTTGCTGCTGCTATGTCTTACCATAAAGAAGGGCAAAGTGATAAATCAAGAGTTATAAAGAAACTTACTTCAGCATCTATTGAACTGAAATCTTGCGTATCTTCTTTCGATAGTGCTAATAATACTTGTCTTACACCTGAAAAGGCACTTTGTGTACTGTTAGACGCTGAATTGTCAGTTTATCAGTATAACATAATTAGAGAGGCAGCTAAAAGTAAATTCCCTTCATATCGACAAGTTTTGGAAGCCAAGAAGTTATGCTATCCAAATGAATGTGGAATTTTAGCTTCTGAAAAACATGTTCAGGTTAATTTACAAAATTTACTAGACCACACGTGCGCTCGCCTTGCAGTTGTGTGCGATGAAGTGTTATTGGCAGCACCTGGTGTTACTAGTTTAAAATTACATATAAAATGGGGCATTGATGGTACATCTGTTTTTACAGAATATAAGCAAAGATTTCTTGATGATTCAACAAATGATGCCAGTATGATTGTGATTTGCATGGTACCTATAAGATTAGTTGGTAATACTTCAAATAAAAATGACGTTATATTTTGACAAAACGATCGAACATCATCTCCTAAGTTTTGTAGACCTATACATCTACAATACGAACATGAAACTACTGAGAAGACCAAGACAGAAATGGAACGAGTAGAAGATGAAATAGGCAGATTAAGACCATCTCCCATCAAAGTAGGCGATAAGTCTTTGGAAATTTCACATGAATTATATTTTACTATGACTTGACGGCAAAATATGTAATGCCTCGCTATTCTTTTTCGCTTTCGAATTCGCTAGACTTATTGCTTACGAAATGGATCGTGTACCGGAAGAAAAACGTTCAGTAACATACGTAAACATACTGAACCTAATTAGAAAGGTGCGTAAAGCGAAGGATTTTGATGAAATGACCCTACCGAGCTACGATGATTCTAATTGATTAAATTGTGGTTTTTACTAATTAAATATTGTTAGCTTGATTTATTTATTTTATTACTAGTCAAAATACAAACTAATAGCAGTGCCCGTTGTTTCATCCGCGTAAATCCCGAGCCCGTAGGATTATCTGGATCTTATATCTCCTATAGCACTCCTCGATAAATCAACACATAAATATTTTTTCAATTCGAACCAGTAGCTCCTAAGATTAGCGCCTTCAAACAAACAAACACTTTTCAGCTTTATAATACTAGTAAGTATAAATAATCTATAATATAAAAACGAATCGCTAAATATGTTGTAGGAGCAAATCTCGATATCGGCTGAACCGATTTCGATAATTCTTTTTGTGTTGTATTTGTTACGATCGGGAGAAGGTTATAGCGGAGAGGAAATAAATATATACATATATTGATTCGATTGGTAGGTGGTACGAAGTTCGCCGGGTCAGCTAGTACTTTTTAATATATATTTCCTATCCTTTTATGATGATAGATAGTGAATTTACATCACAAATAATATTGTCCGAGGCTTTGTATGGGACCGCAACAGTGTGCGGCGTCCCTCGCTCCGCAAGTGTCGAGGTCAGTGGGAATTCCTCGCGAACTACATCCAACAAACCGGACGGTCTCATCTCTGTCCCGAAGGACAATCCCTCTCCAAGAGGCGCCGACACGCCACCGTCTCGTGACTCTCAAAGCCGATGGTGATCCGAGGCTCCGAATGGTCCAAGTTCACCACCACGGGGTGAGGTGATTTTTTTAAAGTGATTGACTTCCACGCGGCCCCCTCCTTGCCGAAAGGACCCCCGGTCCCGCTGACGCAGGCTTACGGTTGGCAGCCAGGCTCTGGCAAAAACCACGACGGCCCGGCGTAATTTTTTATAGTGCTTGTCTTCCATGCGTCCTTCCTTGCGAAAAAGGGCCCCCGACCCCGCTGATGCGGGTTCACGGGTTATAAGCCAGGCAAGCCCGGCTTCCCACCTTGTGCGCCTCGTAACTTCACTGCCCGTCGCCTATAGCTACTGAGTCCACTACCACGGCAAGGTGGACGTCGGGAAGGAAATAAATGCAATCTGAATATAGGTACCCAGTAAAACTGCCCGAATGCAGCTTACATAAGAAATAAGTTATGTAAGCTGTACTGTATATAGGAGAGGTTATTTTGCCCCTATTTCTGAAGTCAGATTTTAATTTTTTTTATTGATTTTATTTTAGCCTTTTTAGTGCATTCACGACTGCCAATAAAAATAATCAAAATTGTAACCTTAACTTTAATCACTGAGGAGTTTTCTGATGAGAAAGTGGTTTCAGGTGGTCCATCAATTTGTACCTAGTTCTTTATAATATTCTATTGATGGAAATCCATACATTTATATGATACATAGGTACATACATACATACAATTAAACAATATATGGGTCGAATTAAGAACCTCCTCCTTTTTCGAAAGTCGGTTAAAAATAGGCTCTATTGCGTTAATAAATACTACTCATTGTTTGTTTGTTTTTGTTTTTTTTTTTTTTTAATTTGTTTTATTTTAGTATCATCCAAATACAGACATCTCTCATTTACAATTTTAGTATAATTATAGTATAGATTCATGAATTATCGGTCGGTCCGACCGAAAATTTTCTTCAACAGATTCAAACAAATTTTTAAATTACGAACGTCATAAATTATCATTCAGAGAAACGCAGTAGGCCTTCTTGACATACGGATAGGTCTAATATCTGATTTGTTTGGAATTACCGGATAGACGGTTTTTTCCTTCGAATTTTTCGATATCCGGATATCCGGAAATTATGTGTTGATTCCTCACAGCATACATCTTTGATACAAAATTCAAATCAATTAAGAGAAAATTAGAAAAATCACTTTTTTCGGATAACCGGAATTGATATCCGGATAAAATATAGCCTAAAGCCTAATCGGGGTCTAAAGCTATCTGCATACCGAATTTGATTGAAATCTGATGAGCCGTTTCTGAGATTAGCGTAGTCAAAGCCCACACAAACAGACAAACAGACAGACATTTTTTTTTAAAAATAGGTTCTATTGCGTTAATAGATACCCATACAATTGTTTTTTCTGCAATATCTTTAAAAAACAGACAAACAGACGCACAGACAAACAGACAAACAGACAACCAGAAAAACATAAAAATAGGTTCTACTGCTTTAATAGATACCCGTACAATTTATATTTTTTTTATATCTTCCAAAAACAGACACCGCTGAGTTACGATTTTATTATATGTATAGATAGAAGAAGAAGATGCCGCGCGGTTACTTTCAAATTAAAAAATAAAATAGATATGGCGGGAAAATTACGTGGGTAGGTAAGTACTTTATTTAGGTAGAGCTCTAGGTAGGTACTTTATTTAAACTTTGCGTTACACGGGTAATTAATTTAAGAGTTTTTTTTATAACTAACTCCTATAATAACCCTTGTTTGCGTCGCACAGTCGGGTAAAAAGATGAATATGGATCTACAGCACCAAATGTTGTTTTACTTAGACAAAAGGCGTTCTTTATTTCAAATGAAGAGCGAATGCGAACTGTTTTTAGAGGAGAATAAAAAAACTTTGAGTAAGTTTCCACCGTTGAGATTTAAGTTAGACGTCGATGTTATGGAATTGTTTGATGCATTTCCCGATCTCGGAAGTAATTTATTACAAGAGCCAATCAAGTGGCAAAGGGCTTGCAACGATATTTTGTACGCGACTCTAATTTCTATTAATGAAGACATCGAAAATGTTGTTTCGGCGCAATGTGGTGTATTAATAAGACCCAGAAGTGTACCAGGGGTTTTAATAAAGGCAAATAGAAAACATTATAACGGTCTCGATACGTGTGAAGGCGTCCTTTTATCTATATATAAGTCGACAACCTATGTTTTTCACACAGTGTGGTCTTGTCCTGAAGATTGCGAAGGAAATGAGGTCATTTTCCAATACATACCAAAGTCTCCTCCGAAATGTTACGTTTGTAGAAGCGTTCTCTTTGAAAATAGCGGTTTACGGAGATGCGGTGATCAAGTCACAGCTACTTTTAAATTGGGGAAGAATTTAAACGGAAAGGAATTTAAAATAGTCGATGATTTGATACCTTCGCTTAAACTTGGATCCAAATATTACGTTCACACTATAGTATTTCAAAAGGCTACATTTGTATGGTCTTTGGAAGAAATCGTACCTTTATCGTCGCCAATAACAGCACCAGTTCCGGAGGATGTGCAAGAATTGTTTGATGCCTGCGCCGGTGTCCCATGGAAATTCATCTACTGCCTCGCTTCAACCATTGGGGTAGACGTTTGCCCTCTCAATTGCTTCATGCATCTAAAAATAATACTGCTTATGAGTCTCGTCAGTGTTAAGGCAAATTTAATCAACAATTCTGAAATAATACACGTTCTAGCAGCGGGGTATGATACGACTTTCGTAGGAAAAATGATGACGGCTGCTGCTAAATTAGTCTCAGCTTCTAACTTTTTAGGCAGTAACGCCTTGGTTTCCACGTGCTTCATAGCGAGCACTGGCGGTGTCTGCGTATTGCCTTTACCACTCCATGTTTACAATCAAAAACAAACGCACTCAGTTTTAGCTACACTTGAAACAGGAGAAGTGACGACAGATACAGGAAATATAAAACTTCGAACTGCTGTTTGGGCACAGGGTATGGACTTTAAAAAAAATCTGTTGTATAACGTAGCTAGTGTATTCGGGACAGTGGCCCGAGGAGACTTTTGCGAGTATACAGACGAAATCGTGGATTTTATGTTACAAAAGTCTATGGAACCGACCAAAACCACAACTGACGAGATAAATGCGTTGAAAGATGTCGCTCAATATATTGATATAGTAGCTGGTATCGAGGTCAAATTAGACAATTCGACACAGAAGTTTTTGCGTAATTATTTTATAGCCGCAAGAAAAGAAAGGCTCAAGTCAAGTGTCTCTGTGGGCAGTATGAAAGCTCTTATTGCAACATGCATGGCGTCTGCGAGACTGTGTCGGAGATCTGTAGCTAACATTGACGATGCAGTTCTTGCTGTATGGCTCCATGCTAGTGCTTGTCCAGAACCACGTTTCGCACCAGATGAATACCTACAGGCTCCTGCAGAAGTCAAAAAACTTGCAAAGATGATGAATAAATTCAAAGAATGGTTGGGGCAGTTTACAGGCTCAGACCTAAATGATTTACAACTTCTTTTTAATGAGTAGTCCTATTCTTATCATCAGTTAGACCTTCATACTTTCTTCTATTTTATTACAATGCACTTAAACAAAATATGTAATTACAAAATATAATATGTAGGTACTACTAGGTACCTATTTATTAAATGAATTACTTATTAAATGAAATAAATTCTATAGTTAAACATGTTTTTAATTGCAACTTACATTGACTAGAACACAATAATCAGTAGGTTAAGTAGATAAAATATAGTAAAAATAACAAGTAGGTCTACGGTTAGTAATATAGGTAGCCCAGTTCACATAATTCTGATACCTAGAGCTTCAATATGAAACAATTATTTTATAAAATTGAATTGGACTTATTAAATTTCAGTGTTTGATTCCCCTTATCCCAGTTATAATAATGAAACTAGTGGCAAGCAATTTCAATAGAGTCATTTTCACAAAAAAGTTGCATAGACTCAGCGGTACTATCAACCCATTTGATAAAGTTGCTTCCAGTAACTTCTGCGAGACTGCTTTTGTGAAATCGACTCTATAATGCATGCCACTAGTTTAGTAATGTAAATCTGGCTTAAGTGCCTGGTGGTTTTGATTAAAAGTGGAATTAATCTTTAGGTACACAAATAATATGAAATGGGCATTAAAATGCAATTCACCACAAGTATTAACAAAACTATAATAAGATATGATATAACAAAAGTAAGATAAAATAATCTATGCGATGTATTTGATGTTAGTACCTAGTCATAAAACATTCTAACTGATAACAGTAGGTACATAAGGCACATTCCTTTTATGGTTTAGAAAGAAAAGTAGCCAAATAAACTTTTTATATTTAACTTCAAAAAATATTTATAAAATTCTCAATTTTAGTAGGTACCTAAATGTAGATTTCTATTTATCATCTAAGAAGCTGAAATCAAATATGGACTGACTCAACAATTCTTTTTGCATATTCCATTTCTCAGTTAGCTGTTTATGATTTTTTCTTATTTTAAAACTATCTTCAACAATAGATTTCAAAGGTTCCCCTTCATCAATATTAAAAGTCCTAAAATAATGTGTTGACACTGTTTCTCCTACTTTGAAATCATTTTTCTTCAGGTCCTTCTTTGGCTGAGGAGCTGAATTATTGTGTTCTAAAACTGAGTTTATAGTTGTCCAAGTCCATGAATTTATTTGTTCTAGCATGTTCATCAAATCAACTGATAAAATCTCGTTGTGTTCTGAAACACTTTTGACTACACCATCAATTTTGGAAAATTCAGTACCAAGATTCATAAGTTTTAGGAAAAATGGTTCTTTACCAATCTTTGCCAAGATACCCATCCTGGTCTTCAGGCAATCATAACTTGTTTTCGTGATATCGGGGCATTTTCTATCTTGTCCCTTATTTTCATTGATAGTTCTCTTATGGATAAGATAAGATTTAAAGGCTGAAGTGTAAACTGCTTGGAAATTATTCTTTGAATGAAATGATTGGAGTTCCAAAGAAATAGGCTCATTACATCTGTCTGCAGCTGATTTTAATCGTACAGTAACTTGGGACCAAGCACTCTTGAATTTGCTGATTTTATCAGATAAAATCTTATACTTTTTAAACAGTTTATCAAAGTCAACCATCTGTTTACTCTCTTTCCAGCTTACTTTTAAACCAGTTATGTGACCATCACCTGCATTAACAATCTTCCTCATGACTTCTTCCTGAGCCAGTAACTTTCCAATATTCTTGTCAACTGTATTATGTTTTAAATGGAGTTGATTGTTCTCATATATCAGTGATTGCTCTCTCGCAATTAATCCTTTTATTAGTAATTCAAACAATTCCATTTGAGTTATAACAAAATAAAGACCGTTCTGGTACAAATTGGAACTGTTTTTGAAATTATACATGGCTTTCGAGTGTTCCATACATCTTTGGACTGTCTTTGGCACAATAGTTGCCAAATTTTCATTGATTGTTTGAGATCTGCTGAATAGGAACAGGGTACAGTCATTATTGTGACTCCAGTATCGGCCAACTAATTCATTGCTCCCAAGTACCATATAGTTGGTTTGTGATATTATTAGTTGATCACTGGCAGATATTTGTTTGTCCTTTTCAATCCAAGACATCACATCGGCAACAGTAGTAGTATCCTCAATAACATACACTACCTTTTCATAGGTAAAAATGGAGAAAATGCTGATTATTTTCTTTTTTAGAGCAGAATCTAGACGATCAAATATTACAACATTAGAGGCCCTGGTTTTATCTTGCTCGGGTATATTGAATGTAACTCTAGAAGGGGCAGCCTTTCCTCGTAACTTTGGGTCCCATTCTAATGCTATTCTTAACCATTCCTCAATCAAGGATTTAAATGGTGCAGATATATGGTTTTCAGGAAAAATCTCATCTGAGTATTCTATGTCACCATGAAAACTCTCATAGACACAGATGTTTGAGTGTGCTTTCTTTTTGACATGGGGCATCCACTGAACTGGAGCCATAAATGGTAAAAATGGCCTCTTTCCACAAATTATTTCAAATGCTAACAGTCCTAGAGACCAATAGTCTACAGAGTTGCTGTAAGTTTTACTGTACAATATTTCCGGAGCTAAATATTGAAGTGTTCCGACAAAACTGGCGCATATGGAGTTGCTATCAATTTCTTTAGCATATCCAAGGTCAATAAGCTTGTAACTCACATTTGCAGGACTCTGAGGGTCAGCAGCTCCAGGGCTGTCATTCACATGCATCACAATGTTCTCCGGTTTGAGATCCCGATGTGTTATCTTGTTCTGGTGAAGGAAACGCATAGCGTTCCCTAAATCACTCAATATTTGTCTTACTTGTTGCTCCTTGAGGCCTGCACATGACTCCGGTTTGTTCAAAATTTGTCTCAAGTCGCCGCTGCTGCAGTATTCCATGCACAGAATGGGAAGTCCTGAGGGATTGGCTCGTTGAAGTCCGACCACAAACTCTGGAGGTAAATCTTTTGTTCCAACAATATTTGGGTGCCTGCAGCTTTGTAACATCTCCACCTCTTTCGTCCATCTTTCCTTGTGTTTCGACGTCAGTTCGTCGCCCCATTTGCAAGTCTTTATTGCGAGTTTCTCATCGGTTCTTTTGTGTTTCCATAGCACTACAACTCCGAAGCTACCGGAACCCAGAACTCTATCTTTTACCCAATCGCCGATAAAGATTATGTCGTCCATCTCAATTTAAACAATTTTTCGTTGCAAACACGACCATTGCAATTTTCGTAGAAATACAGTGCGCGTTTCCAAAACCAAAAATAACTTCGTAAAAACTTCAAGATTTTTCATAACTTTTTGACACTTATTTAGTTTTTTTTTATAGAAGAAAACTAATGGTTTGCTATAGTACAGCCGATGTCAGTTCGGCTGACATTGACACAGGTATTAAACTATTGTGTGTTATCAACTTAGCTTATTTGGCGCCAGATCTAGTGGATTGTCCTGGGAAAACAGGCATGGTTCAGTGAAATAACAAATTGTAATTACTCTCTATTTTTAAATTAATTAGTATTTTTATTGCAATTTAGCCAGAGAATAATAAATACACTTTCAATAATAAAATATACATAGAGTAACTTTTTCTGGAGTGTTACTGCTCAATTGGCCAAATTTTAAAATTGTTATTGGCAGCACTGTGATAAATGTCAATATTATTTGGATGATTTTTGTTTGTTTGGCATTTTTGTGCTTTTGTGGAAGGATTTATTTTCCTCAATAATTAAAAATCAAGCCAAGCTAGACGCTACATTATTCTAAGAATGTAAATTCAAAGAAATGTGATAAAAATGATCGAATCTCTATGTAGGACGTGTATGAAAAACGACAAGAATCTAATTCATATAACTCAAACTATACAAATTGATGAGGACAATATTCAATTATCTACGCTGCTTCAGGAATTCGTTACAAATCAGGTCAGATTCTGTATTATTTGTTCTTAATGTTTCTTACTGATTAATTATTAAGTGTTATTAATGTGGACTACATGGAACATTTATAAAAGAACATAAAATCCCATTGATATGATATGTCTCATAATGTCAGCTTGGGAAATCATTATATTTTAATGTAGGAGGAAGTAGATACCTATGCCAATTATTCACTCTTTGTACTGGGGAAGGTTCTATTTATTATACTTAACTTTCATAAGGTTCAATTATGTAGTTCTTATCTCACACATAAAACAAACACTAAAAAAAATACTAATTATTACCTTTTATTACCTTACCTTAATTCTCGTCCCAAATTAATTTGTTAAAGCCTTTGGTGTAACTAATTACAATAGTTTTGGTTTATGGGTTTGTGTTAAGTATGCCTAAAATAAATGTTTATTATTATTTTTTGGTGAATATTACCCCACTTGGGGGGTTAATAGAAAGCATAGTCCGAAGCTCTTGGTTGGTGTAGCTATAGTACAAACAGTTTTTTACTCTCTGCACACACTTGTTTGTTAAATGTGGGAGCAGTGATAAGGGTTCTTATTTCATGCTCTGGTATTATCACTTCCTTCTGTTGTTTAACTAACCCTATAAAGTACAATTTAACAAAATTATTCATTACCTCATTTCAGGTGTCAGTAGATGATGACTTGCCACATCAGATTTGTGATGATTGCATAAAAGTCCTACAAATTCTACATTCATTCCGAAACCAAGCTGCAAAAGCCGAACTTGAATTTAAAAAGCTACTACAAAATGAAGACATAAAAACCGAAATAAAAGCCGAAGAGATAAATGATAATGACAATGACTTTTACGATGACTTCGATGATAACTCCTATATCAAAAATGAAAGACACGATAAAAGGCGTTACAACTGTAAAAAATGCTTTAAAACTTTTACTAAAGAGAAAAAATACTTCAAACATTTACTTACTCACAACTCTGAATTCGTTTGTCTTGTCTGCAACAAACCCTTCTACGATGAGACTTTATTACAGCACCATGTTGATACAGAACACGGTACAAATAGTTCAAACCTTACAGATGAGATTAACATACCTATGAAAGACCTAGAAATAAAATTAGAAGAGAACGAGACACTTGAGAATGCATGTCCTGTTTGTTCCAAAGTGTTTCTCACATCGAAATCTCTAAGTTCTCACATGAAGCGGCATATATCGAAGTCGCCAGGAAAATGTGTTTGTGACACTTGCGGCAAAGAGTTTTATAACAAATCTCATTTACGGAGACATTTGAAATTACATCTGAAATGGTTGTACCAATGTGATGAATGTGATAAGAAATACGCGAGGGCGGATCAGCTCAGTGTTCATAAGAGAAAGCATTCAAATGTGAAGCCTAATGTTTGTCCACATTGTAATAAAGGTAAGTTAAATTATAGACATCATTTCATCATGGTACAATAAAATTGTCTCAAGATCACTTCTTCTTTGTAAGATTTTTCTCTGAATTTTGCTAAGGTCTTAGACATGTTAGTAATTTCTTGCAAAATTACCAATTTTTTGCTGAACTGTTTTAGAGAAAAGTCTAAAGTTACTATTGCAGCATTTACAGGAGTGGTTGCTTCTATTACAAAGAGATAAAATCTCTTTCTTCAAAATCAGAAATTGAAGATTCATAAACACTAATAAAGACCAATTATTGGCCTAGCTGCACTTGCCGATTATTAATGGTCAAGCTAGGTAAGCAACGCTTGGCGCGGTCATTACTTGGACGGTTAACCAATAAATTGTTGTGCAAAAAATCACTTTCTCAAGCTCCTCCGTGCTTTGGAAGCATATGGTCCCGGTTGTTATCTCTGATAGCAGTCAATAAGTCAAGTTAGAGGCCTTAGGGTGACCTGACAACTCTAACACTAGGTGAGCCACACCACTGCACGAAAAGAAGGAGAAGATTAGTGGGTGTAGCAGTAGCAGTGTGCCTTGCCAATCTCTTATAATCAGCCATTTCCCCAAACCAAACTTCATCATGTTTTTCTGCCATGTTCCAGGATTCGCCCAAGTATCAAACCTGAAAGACCACATCAGAACCCACACGGGCGAGACTCCGTTCCTGTGCAGTGAGTGTGGGAAAGGCTTCGCCAACCGCTCCAACTTGAGACAACACATGTTCCGGCACACGGGAGTCAAGCCGTTCTCTTGTACACTGTGTCCTAAGGAGTTTAGTACTAAAGGTAAGATATATCTTGTTTCTTGTTGTTCAGCATCTGAAGTAGGAAATATGGTGTGTTAGAAGTGAGGCATGCTAGGAGACGAAGGTTACGACAGTGGAATTCCTTTCAACCTTCTTACTGCACTGGCTTAGTAGTATCTGCTTTCAATGAAAAATACAGATATAAATCGGTAAACTGTTGGAAAAATCAGTGAGAGAAAAAGAGACAGGCAGAGACAAGCAATTTTGGCAGATAATTAAATACCTACCTAAATAAATGTGAGTCTATTTTCACTTTGAAAGCGCATTGATCTCAACCTTAACCAGAAGGAAGACAATTTGCATATGGCCACTGCGAACGCACACTGCTGCAAATTCAATAAATGCTTTTGATGTTTCAATCATCATTTATCGTCATCCCCCAGCTCATTTCATTTCTCTGATAGACGTAACAACATTGTCAGCGCTGCAGTGGCTTTTTATATTTACTTCTACCTCGCATCACCTCTAGTGGTTTATTTGGGTTCGGCGCAGTCGGTAAGTCACCATTGACCATACCTTCTGCAATTAGATTTGGCAATGTTTTTACGGTCTGCCGCCTGCCTGACACCAACCCTCTTAAGGATCAAGCAGTTTATCCGTCACCGCGCAGGGAGAAATTAAGGTTTTCTAGTCTCCCTCAGATCCCTTAGTCCCTTTTTACGACACCCACGGGATGAGATGGGGTAACCCTATTCTATGCCGGGGCTACACGGCTAACATCATCACCTCCTCCACCACGGAACACCTCTTGTATGTGGAATCTTAATTAACCCATTTTTAGTTAGTATTTAAGAAACTTTTTGTTCTTTACCACCTTTTATTGTAACCTTAAACTCATGTTTAATTTTAAGGAATGAACTGCCGGCTGCAGTACAGCTCACGCTAAAGCAGTTGGTAGGGTTAAGATATTTTGTATCTACTTTTTTTTTTTTTTTACATATAATCTCTGGTTGGATGGGTCAGGTCAGATGTCCGCGCACATCTCCACGCACACGGGCGTGCACCCGTACAAGTGCGACAAGTGCGGCGCGTCCTTCACCAAGACCAACTCGCTCAAGAAACACATGCGCATACACACGGGCGAGCGCCCCTACGGCTGCGATACTTGTCTCATGAGGTTCGTTTCACATTGTTATTGCCTTTATTGGCTGAATTACATTACAATTACAATTACAAACTTCGATCAACTATAGATGCACGGTCGCCGCTCTAGAAATGGAGCCGTTAAAACAAGGCATACTTCAGCCGATATGCCTAGTTTCGCTGTCAGTCGTGCATAAGTGTTTTACAACCTTATTGCCCAGTGATTAAGGTTTACATTAAACTGTACTATGTCCGTATAAGTAAGCGTTGAAGTAGTGCCGATTTTTGATTTCGATTTTGTATGGGACCGTGTATCTATAGTTTATATAATGAACGTAGATTACAAATGAAAATATATAGGTATTATTAATTTAAGTTTCTGTATCCAGCGCATCTTTCGACACAAAAGCCTTTGTCAGCTTCCTTGATGGTCTGGACCATAATGGATCCATAGACATTGATTGATGACAAATTTTAATATCATCAATCCATCTTCTGATTGGTCAACCTCTTTTTCGTTTTTAGGGTTCCGTACCCAAAGGGTACAAACGGGACCCTATTACTGAGACTTCGCTGTCTGTCTGTCCGTCCGTCCGTCCGTCCGTCCGTCTGTCACTAGGCTGTATCTCATGAACCGTAATAGCTAGACGGTTGAAATTTTCACAGAAGATGTATTTCGGTTGCCGCTACAACAACAAATACTAAAAACAAAATAAAACAAATATTTAAGAGTGGCTCCCATACAGCAAACGTGTTTCAAAAACTACAAGGGAATCGAGTAGGTCGTGGAATTCAAAATGGCCGCCCTGTCTATCAAATATACCAGTTTGCCTTCACTTCAAAGAGTTTCTTATAATAAACTTTTTAAATTCACACGATTTGTTATCATATTTACATTTTCCCGGGTCTTTATCGCGTATTATTTATTTTCTTACCTCGACGTTTCAACCATGTTACAATGGTCTTGGTCAAGGGGATAGTTTCTTATAAGTTTCAGATTTTCTTTGTGCCTAAGTTTTTTTTTTCTTTTTTTTTTGAGTGGTGTGGTCGTATGAAGGGAGTAAGGATCGAAGCTAAATATTACACATTTTCCTATCAAATTTAAAAATTGGATGTAAATCATTTTAGGGTTCCGTACCCAAATGTCATAGTGGTACGGAACCCTTCGTGCGCGAGTGTCGCACTTGTTTTCACATTTACTACTCATTTATTTATAACTGGCTTCTGCCCTGTCCTGCAGAAAACAGGATAAGGATAAATATAAATATTGAAGAATATTACACACAGCACAATCTAGCTCCAAACTAAACAACCTAGGGCTAGATCTCCCTATAATACTTTTTTTTTGTAAATACATACATATTATACACATAGAAATCACCCCGAACTAGAAGCAAACTTGGTATTTCGTCTTATAATCATTTGAACCTAGTACCAGGCGATATAACAACCGAGCAATGAGTGTATTGCCTCCCAGATTCACGTGCAAAGACCACCTGAACCGCCACTACCGCATCCACACCGGTGAGAAGCCGTACAAATGTACTCGCTGCGACCGCGCCTTCTCACAGAGCAACGACCTCGCCAAACATCTGCGGACACATCTCGGACAGAATATCTATGAGTAAGTTCACATCTATACTATACTGCAACGAGTACAAATCTACTCGCTGCGACCGCGCCTTCTCACAGAGCAACGACCTCGCCAAACATCTGCGGACACATCTCGGACAGAATATCTATGAGTAAGTTCACATCTATACTATACTATGAATATCAGAATATCTATGTGTAGCTCAAAGATATAACAGAATAATATATGTGCAAACTTCGATCATAAATAAACTATAGATGCACGGTCGCCGCTCTAGAAATGGAGCCGTCAAAACAAGGCTTCAGCCGATATGCCTTGTTTCGCTGTCAGTCGTGCATAAGTGTTTTACAACCTTATTGCCCAGTGATTAAGGTTTACATTAAACTGTACTATGTCCGTATAAGTAAGCGTTGAAGTAGTGCCGATTTTTGATTTCGATTTTGTATGGGACCGTGTATCTATAGTTTATTTATGATCGAAGTGTGCAAACATAGATATTCTGTTGCAGTATAGAATAGTTGACATACCTATATCTATACTAATATTATAAAGAGGAAAGATTTGTATTTCTCTTTGTGTGTGTGTGTGTGTGTGCGTCTGTATGTTTGTTATAAATAAACTCAAAAACTACTGGACCGATTTAAAAAAATCTTTCGCCATTATAAAGCTACATTCACTCTGAGTAACATAGGCTACTTTTGATCCCGATCTTCCCACGGGATCCGGACTTACGCGGGTGAAACCGCGGAACGCAGCTAGTAATATAATATTTGACAAATAAAATTCGCTTTTGTTTCCAGTTGTTCAATCTGCGGCATGAAATTCCGTCTACAAATGGAACTCAAGCAACATTACTCAATACATTTCAGTACCGAAGCCAAACATTCAGAGGAAGTGAAAAACTTACTAATACAAGAGGACAAACAGACGGACAACCAAATAGCTCTCCCACATACAAAGGACACTAACATGGATTCTACTTACATGATCACTATAAACGGCGGCAATGACCATGGGATAGTTACTATTAATATATTAGGGGCGGCAGAGGCTAATCATTTATAGTTGTAATTTCAATATAATAGTAACATTTTCTATAAGAATACAGTATTATGAACAACTAGCTATCTATTTGCAGAAGGTATGGTCAATGATGACTTACCTAACTGCGCCGACCCCAAATAATTTGGGGTTTAGCGGACCCCGGGCTCCCGAGAGGGATGCTACCGGGAACATCGCTCAGATGAGAAAATTATCAACCAATAGCTGCGCCTCGTGGTTTCGCCCACGTAAGTCCCGATCCCGCTGGAATATCGGGGTAAAATGTAGCCTTTGTGTCCAGATTTCTAGCTATCTGCACACTAAGTTTCATCGCAATCGGTTCATTCGTTTTTGCGTGAAGGAGTAACAAACATACTCGTTTTCTCACTTCACACAATTTACTTCATTTGTAATTTAAGTAGGATGCAACAAATAAGCAACCAGAATACATACAATAATTTTGTATGTAGAAATTGACACGTCCCGTCCGTGAAACGTTACGTATGCAGAGACCCTTAGACTATTTGTGGGTGTTTTCATTTCGTAGAAGACAGATAGGACAAGCGAGTCTTATAAAAGTTTTTTTTAACCTTTTGAGGAAAAAATCCTTGTCTCTATATATTTTTTGTTTTTATTGAGAAATAGTTTTACCGACACAAATTAATATAATATGCTGTCAGAGGCTATAGCGCGTTGGCAAGACGTTACGAGTATAATATTAGCAGTAGTATTAATAACGCCTGCGTCGATCGGCGGGAACAAAGCTAGCTTATATTTTCCCTAGGATTTAATTAAGACCTAGTTTTATCTAAATTATTCCAATTTTATTTAAAATGTAGAATTTAAAGATTCTTGCTTTTTATTTACTTCTCTTTCTGTATTTATTTACTGACTGTGCGTCCGTGACCTTATCCGCTTGGGTAATTCCGGATAACCGTATTCGATATCCGGATAACCGTATTCTATATCCGGATAAAAGTAGCCGGAATGTTATCCTTAAAGTTGTCGTAAGCCTTAGTTGTGACATAGATCCTAAGCTATCTCCATACCAAATTACCTCAAAATCGGTTCAGTAGTTTTTGAGTGATGCGTGCACATACAAACAGATAACATATAAAAATACATATAATAATAGGAAGGTGTTATAATAACTACATGAGGTGTTTTTATACAAAGCCTTGCCGATTCACGCAAAAATGATATTATTGCAAAGACGCTATTTCAGAAATTAAATTCCCCTGGTGGGATCTTTACAATAGTTATTAAAATGTGTTAAATAGTTCCCAATGTTTTTTTTCATAAAATTTGGGAATTTTGAAAAATACGCGGATAAGACTCAGAAAAATTAATTGTTTTGAAAAATGCCTTTCTACCACAGATATTTTTCATTATAATTGTATCTAATATTTGTAATATATTTTTTTTTAACTATAAAAGGTTTATTCTTATTTTATTTATTTTGTTTATTTTAGTTTTTAGTTAGTTTTATTTTAATCAGTTTTAGTTTTAATTTAGTTTGTAATATATTGTGTAATTTGATTTTGTATATAATTATGTCATCATCATCCGAGCGTTGTTCCCGGTTGCGTCTCTCTCGAGAGCCCGGGGTCCGCTTAATATAGAATTATGTACCTAGTACTAAAATTGAATTTCTTATATGTACAGTTCGAAAACAGATGCTTACCGACTATACTACCTACCTACTTACTCAAATACATCAAGCGATCAAGTGTAGATAATTTTTTTTAAGTGATATACTTAGTGCTTTTCATCTTTAAATTCCTATGCCGTTATGATGGTAGCAAAACAAATAAGTAATTCCTTAATGCCTTGATTGTGCTATACCTTATACCTTGAATTCAGGGAGATTCATTCATTTATTTATTCATATAAATACAAATCTCCCTAGGTAGCACATTTAAGGTATTAAGGCAACACTTATTTGTTTTGATACCAATATAACGGGCATAGGGATTTAAAGATGAAACGCACAAACTTTTCGTAGATTTTATTTTTTAGTTTTACTCACTTCACAACACGTAATCACTACGTTTCGAGGAATTTTCTGTGACCAAGAGACATTAAAAATCGTCGGGCGTTAAAAAATGCTGAGAATATTTAGTTTTTTTAGCTGTTAATAACCGAAAAATATGGGTTGGAACGGTTAGCGGTATGACGTCACACCTTTGAATTTCGATACCTTAAAATAAAGGAACCAAAAAAATTCGGTAGAAGCGGATAGCGGTATGACGTCAAATAAAACTTTGTAATTTGTTTATAATAAATGAAAAAATGCTTTCCAAAATTGTGTGGGAACTCATTGGTCCAGACTTAAGACCCAGTAAAATTTAACTAGAGTCCACTCTGATCGCTTTAGTATCAAAAAAACTAAAACCATGTTCTAATGTTTTATATAAAGTGATATTATTATAATCTAAGAGATCTTATAATGGCCTTATTAGTGTAAATACATTAATTAATAAGTCTTGCTTAGATACCTAATTAATTACCTACCTAATAATCAAGTCATTTACTTACGTAAATTACGTATCATTTCGAGCTCCTCCGTGCGTCGGAAGGCACGTTAAGCAGTTGGTCCCGGTTGTTATCTTGATGTCTTGGCCACATTGCCGGGAAATCGCGATGATGAACCAACGTCGTTGAACCAACGTTCAACGACCATCATCGATGTTGAAATAATATTTTGGATAATTTTGATACGAGAATTGCCTGTCTGGGTTTCAATGTAATATTTAATTCGCACGATTTCATGGTGAACCAAAACAATATAGTGATTGGGTCCAGTGCCATGAGATTCTTGATATCAGTCCTTGGGTTGTTGGTGCAATATTTGTGGCAAAGGACCAACTCACTTCTATTGTGTGTAGTGTGTAATCTATGATTTTAATTTTTTGTTTAGTTCTAAGCTATTTTAATTTACTCATTATGCATATAAATAAATATGATCGTTCTCCTGTTATATACGAAGTTTCATTAATCTATGCCACAGACTACATAAATAGACTTAGATGAAAACAAAAAACAGCAGATACGTTACCTAGTCCCGAAAAATGAGACGCTAAAACTGCGTCTAGTTGACGCACTAGCCTCAGTCGTATGTCGAACCGTTGCCGCGTGAGCATGTGCTGTCACACTGCGATTGTCTTTTTGAAATCCATAAGAATGCCTTTTTGCTTATTTACAAATGCCTGGAATCATTCTTAAAGACAAATGTTTTTAAATACAATAATTTTATGAAAATGCATATAGGTGTTTCTAGCTCATTTTTCGAATACGCAAGGTTAGAATATACCGTATCTCCTATTTTCGTTTTTATCTAAGTAAATAGTATAATCTTATCTTATAAAGTTCTAACACAGAATAAATAATAGTACTACGTACAGAAGCTGCACCGCTTTGATCTTGAAGAAAGCCGCCATTTTAATAGCCTACAAAATTTCCGACGCACCTGGTTCATTCGAAATCGCGCCTTACTACTTAGCTCATAAGAGCGCAATTCCTTTGTGTTCAGAATTTACCTACGCCACAGTTTAAGCGTTAGGGTTGTACCATAGAGTGTAGGTATCTTCTTCTTCTTCTTCTAATATATAAAATTTCCATGTCACAGTGTTAGTTACCGTACTCTTCCGAAACGGACGAACCGATCTCCACCAAACTCCACATACGCATTCAGTAGGTCTGATAATCGGCTACTATCTATTATTTATAAGGCAAAACAACGTTTGCCGGGTCAGCTATAATAATATAATAGTTGAGTTGTACATTAAGTAAAGTAAAATAAATAACAACACCATTTTAAGAAAATCATTTATTGTATTTACAATTGTTTAACTTTAATATAGTGTTGTATGTATTTCTTACCATCTCTAAAGTACCCATTATTAAACTTTAATGTTGCAAAAATTCGAAATCGAACAAACAATTTTACGTAACGTACAACGTGCGCGCGCTTCGCTTGCGACAACCGCACTGAACTTGGATCGCCGGCGGTCCGAGAGGCGGTAGGTAATTATAGCGCGCAAGTACATGGAGTGATGGAGGCCTGGTTCTAAGTCCTAGCTGATTGACTCACTAGCTGAACTACAGCCTAATATTTGAGACTTTAAATTTTGAGTGTGTTTTCTGTTCTCTATTATGTATCCGCTAAGAATGGATTTTCTTATTCCCTTTTTTTTATCGGATGCCTACATAATTATTATAGAACACACTGTCCAAATGTAACCTCTCTAATATCGTTAAGGTACAGAATGTCCAAGTTGCATAATGTCCGGAGGGTGCAAAATGCCCAGGGTGCAGAATGTCCAGGCCCCATAATATTAGCCGTCTCGGCTGGTACGTCGATCCGCCAGCCTGTTAGTTGCAGCAGCAGCAGCAGTTTTTTTTTGTAGGAAACAGACCAAGAAGATTTCGGTTAGGAATATCATTCATTACAATACAACAGCAAAAAGTCATTACAAGTGATGGGGCTAGTGGCATTTTACTTGAGTGACTCGAGTTGGTTTTGTTTGACGTACCTACTCGAGTCGAAAAAAATTACCCGAGTCCATAAGTGATTTTCATTTGACTCGAGTGTACCTTTCACTCGAGTTAAGAGGATAGTCGCCATTCTCTTTCTCCATACAAACGTAGTTCAAATTTTCCTCCGTGGATAAAGACATTAGAGCAAATATGTTTATATAATAATAATAATAATCGCCGGTTTGGTGTCCATTTCATACTTTGCAATTAAAATTGTAACTAAAACGGGCCTCTACGTGTTGGCTTCGGCCCCACGCACGCCTACCAAAGGTCCGGGGCTCCATAGCCCCGTGAAACGGTAACGTTACAAACAATAATAATAATAAATGTTTTTATTAAAGGCAATAAACCCACACAAAATACAAAATATACTTACAGAAATAAAATAAAAAAATTCAATAGAATAAGCTTAAAGATAAGCTAACTTAGATACCAGAAAATGGGGTATCACATCACTATTTGAAGTTGAAACAAACGTTTCATGTCATAATATGTACTTAAATAGAAACTACCTACTTTCGGTTAGCATCTGTATAAACAGATAGCCAATGCGCAAAGATTGGATTTCTCAAATTGTCATTAACCGCCTGTAACAAAGAATTACTAGAATTTCTCAGTCTATCCCAAAAGGACGCAATACGGGAGCGTACCACAGCAAAAAAGTCTGGTACCCCAGCCTCGGCGAACATACCCGACGCACTACAGAAGCGCGGGTGTCCCATGAGAATTCGATATGCATCATTATATTGAACTCTCATGGAACCGTACGCCCTTCTTGTGTAGGTAGTCCACAGCTGGCAGGTGTATAGACCTTGATTGACAGAATGCTTGAAACAGGGTTTTTTTAACGTGTTTGCTACACCTGCCAAATCTGCGCGCCAACATGTTACACCTAACCGAGGTAGCCCTTCTCTCTCTCATATCAAGGTCATCACTAAGGTCTTCACAGAGTTTATGCCATAAAACCTATATCTGTCATGACAATGCATCTACCTTTTTAATTTAAAAGATTAATTTAATGAAAATTTAAACTACGTTTGTATGGAGAAAGAGAATGGAGACTATCCTCTTAACTCGAGTAAGTCGTAGTTTACCAACGAGTGACTCGAGTCGAAAAATGTCACTAGTCCCATTACTAATTACAAGTAAACGAGTAGAGGTAACATAATAGTCGAACCGGCCAAGGACAGACGGACAGTGGAGTCTTAGTAAAATATAACAAAGACTCCACTGTCCTAAACCCTAGAAATGTACTTACATAAATAATTACAATTAGTAATAGGTACGTATCGTACGTAGCGGTAACACAATTCGCAGTCACCCGGGCCACTTAGCCGGTTCTATTCATATGGGTAAGGTAACTAAGGACATAAGTACCTAATTGTTGCCGCCAAAGAGTAGCCGTACCTATGTAGGAACACTGAATAACTGATAGCTGCCCGCCCGCCTTGGCGCCTAGGGCGGACGGACAGGCGCCGAGCTTGCTTTGTCTGTAGGTACTACACCTTCAGAAATATGTATATTAGTACCTACGTTTTTTAATGTCAGACTATAATCTGACGTTTTGGTTCTTTGTAATTGACATTTTTTATTCAGGAAAATGTGTGAAATCGTATACTTACATTTAAAAAAACTATAGGTAACGGTTCATTGTTGACTACGAAACCCTTAAAACTAAGTATTATAATAATATGCATACTACCTATATACCTACTTCAGAATATTTCGGATAAAATAGATCACTGTGCATTTCAGTTATAAAACAAAGATATTTATTTTAGTTAAAAATCTTGTTTGAAAAGAAATAGGTAGATAGACCTACCTACCTACCTCAAGCTCAGCTTAGGCAGCCGGCAAGAACGTTTCTAGTTACATAAGGGTAAAAACGAGACTCTTTTTCTAAGACTCCACTGTCCGTCCGTCTGCCCGACACCCGTGATGTGAACCGAAATAGTTAGACAGTTGAAATTCACAGTTCACAGATGATGAGCGTTTGACCCTTATCTCATCTGATGGTACCTAAGTGATGATATGGTCTAAGACGCAACACGCTCATCTAGAATCTATTTCTGTTGCCGCTATAACTACAAATATTAAACTAAAATAAATATTTAAGTGTCCCATAGGCCATACAACATACTTAATTTTTTTGAACAATGGTACGGAAACATTCGTGCGCGAGTCCGACTCGTACTTACCTATATATTTTCACGGCACATTTTTATTAAAAAAAAACTTGAGAGGTGTTAAGGGACACCGGATGGAACGAAGTTCCAAAAAAAAAGTTCAAGAAGTGTCGTTACAACTTTTAGTCTTATTTTTTTTCGTTTAGCCCCCTTTCGCAACGCGCGATGAGAAACTTCGTTCCAAACCAGACATGTGTCACGTTTAATGTGTAGGAGCCAGGAGATCCACTTAGTTATGACTTAGTTAGATATTTATTTTATTCTGTTTTTAGTATTTGTTGTTATAGAGATATACAGCCTGGTGACAGACAGACGGCCAGTGGAGTCTTAATTAAAGGGTCCCGTTTTTTACTCGTTTAGTACGGAACCTTAAAAAAAATACAAAAGGAAGTGAGAATCGGATCGCTTCTACTTTGTATGTTCTACTATGTTATAGGCTTGATATTCATTTGATGGTGTGATAACTCATTGGAATTAGCTTGTAAGACCAAATTTAAGCGCCACTGGTTATTCATAACATGAGGCGTAGTTATAAAACCTAACTACGTAGCTACCTAGGTAATTCATCTCCATACGACGCAATAGTTTCAGATGACCTACTCCAGTCTCATTGCATTTTGTCGAACGTCGATAACATCTGTAGTCATAGAGTAGTTTTACTACTACAGACCGGACGCTGCACAGTATAGTTGGATAACTGCGTAGAGATACCTATAAAGTGTGCCTATATTACGTAGATACCAACTTAGCTAATAAATTCGATATAGAAAGAAAGAAAATAGATTTATTTAGGCAAGTATCTACACAACTACACGTCAAGAATACCTATTATACAAAGAAAAACAAACAAATAAGCAAAGAGTAGTAGATAAGTTTAGCAAATAACGTTAGGTTTATAACGTTATTTGCAAAACTTTTAGGAAAGGAACCGGAACACGAAATAGTACAAGTGCGTGCATAAATAAATATACATACCTATACATATAAAACTACTGTCCTAACGTACCGAGTCAGAAACTCCCGCATCAGGGGCAGCCTTCATATCCATTGACATTGCAGATAGATTGCAAGAATGTCGCTTACGGTGGTACGGTCACGTTTTCAAGCGGATATGCGTGCAAATGGCCTCACTACGTTGTTGTACGTTGTTTTTTTTCTACTTATTTACAATTTTAATACTTCTAAACGAAATTAGCGACTATGTGTGAACTACTGGAATTTATAGAATTTTTTGTTGGGATTTTTAGAATTGGTGGGGTATTTCACCCACTAAGAGGGCTAAGTGCTTATATAATTTAGACAAGAGACACTGATATTGAGTCCTGAATATTGGTAGGATTTTATGTTTTGTCAAAGCAAATAATAATAATAATAATCCTCCAGACCGATTTCGGCCACGGCGACCACTTCGACTCCCTATTGGCGCCGTTCGTGCGCTCTGACATGGCTCACGTATCCAATCTTGTTGGTAAAGATACGCGCACACTGTGGACATGTCAGAACACCATTTATAAAGTTATAGCTGATGGCCGCTGGTGGTAAATAATAAACAGAGAATCAACAGGTAAAATCTACATAAAAATAGTGACTCTTTGCGCATTGATCTATGGTAGGGCGGGAGGCTTCGCTGGCGCTAGGGCGGGAGGAGACGGCGCCCGTTATCAGTGCGCAGCGAGCAGCCGCGGTCGGCGCAACCCACCGGGTGAGTCAAACAAAACAACCATTTTAAACGAAGATACCTTTAAAATACCATTATAGTTATAATTAATATAGTACTGAATGACCTAAGCCTAGTTTTTATATAGGAAAAGCATTACACAATTGCTTGCATCGATATGTAAATAGCAGACAAATCAGAGCTATGTAAAATTGAGACAAATATTTGCCCCGAATGGCAATCTCAGCGAATTCCAGAAACGTTCGTTACATAGGCATTAGGTTACAAAATAGATCATTAGGTATGTAAATGAAAAGTTAAATGGAAATGATGGTAAAATATTAAAACAGCATTGTGGATGATGTGGATAGAAGTTAATAATGATGCTTGTGATATTCAACTCTTTTTCGTATACTATTGAATTGGGGGATCTTGAAAAAAAAGCTGTAGGTACCTATTTGTTTTTACCCGACTGCCGAAGGAGAATTATGTTTTTCGAGCGTATGTGTATTATTTCGCATCTCTATCTTACTGAAATAAGTTTTAGGGGCTGTCTTTCCGACTAGTAAGTACATTATATATTCATTTAGAATATACCTTTTATGCTTTCACACATTAGGATAGATAATTCACTTATTACATTATTTGAATTATGAATTATGAATGAAGGCAGAAGACTGTATTCCATTATCCTTTGACATAAATATCGGGTTTTTACGGCCTTTTTATTATAATGGCTGTAACTAGGTCATATTTGTTTTTGATGAATATTTTATTGTCGTCGTGTTTGTAAACACCTCTGACGACCTCTGTGGTGTGTCGGACGAACACCTGGCTGCGACTGAGATGGTTCCGGGATCGATTCCCGCTACGAAACAAAATATTTTTTAAAAGATATATAGATACTTGTTCCTTATATCAATTCAATCAATATTATATGAAACTAAGTATACCCGTTTCAGAGAAAATCAATGGTGACATACAGACGGACATGAAAGTGATCTTATAATAAGGGTTCCTGTTTTTGCCTTTTGAGGTACGGAACCCTTTTAAAACTAGGTTACACGGTAAATTAATTTCAATTCGTCTCTCCCTAGGGAGGTCTCGTCAATATAGACCCTATTCGGCTGTCGTACAGTACATAATTGAATAGACAGTACCTATATTTGCGTGACTATCAAACTTTACGGGACCTTCTCTACCTAAATATTGGGGTGATTTAATGTCTTGATTAATAGCGCGTGATTTGTGAAAAATAAACCTGCTTCCGAGCCGTAGATACATGTTTTGGTAAGACCTACGAAGTTGTAAAAAGACTTATATGAAAACCTTCAATACGTTAGGTAATTTTTTTCAGAATCATCATCAATCAATCATCACCATCTGGTGACGATGAGATGAGAGATGATGAGAAGTTCACATCTCATCATCTCTCATCTCATCTCATTCGTCATTATCTTCATCTGAGTGTACCTATCTTAGTTATAAGTTTTTATAAGAGAGCAGGGGAAGCGGTAACTACTTGGTAAACTGTGGTATTAGGTAGAAGCAACAACAAGAGAGAGATCTACTACACTCAAAATAGGTATCAAAAGTTAAATTTAAGAGGAATTACAACGCCAACGACCTTGAAACTGAAAATCCCTGTCGGGCTCATCGAAAATTGTTGATTATTTCATGACGGAATGTCGTAGAACTTTTTTTTGTGTACAGATTGTAGGTGACATTGTTTCCTACATTTTGGTGTAGTTTTAAGACAAGAACTTCCTATTGGTGCAAAGCCTATCCAAATTTTAGACAAAAAATGTCTGATTTGGCTAAAATGTCGATAGGCTTCAATACGTTTCGACATATTTGTATGGAAACTGCACTAAAATATCGGAAACAATGTCGCCTACAATCTGTACACAAAAAAAAGTTGTACGACATTCCGTCATGAAATAATCAACAATTTTCGATGCGCCCGACATGGATTTTCAGTTTTTCAGTATAGGGCCCTTAACGTACCTATAACATACTCAGAAAACAATTTCAAAACCTCCTCAAATAGGGTGGAATTCATTTTAGCTCAAAGACAATCGTCAAAAATATTTTTCTCATTTTTCCAGACATCATTATTTCAGGGCAATCGTCGAAACATTCCTACTAATGCTTCGTGTAATATCATCTGGAACACACCCCCTTTCCTCCCTGGGTAGAGGAGGGAGGAGGGTGGTAAAGCCTCTCCAAGAACGTCTGCGAGCAACGAAAGCTCTTGAGAATAGATATTGCAGATTCATAAGCTCTTTTACAATTTAACTTAGTTGAACTTTGTCCTTTGTAAGTACCTAGTACCAACAACATATTACCTAGGTACCCTTATTAATATACCTACTAGTTATATACCTATTAATCTGCAGTCGGAAGAAAAAGGAAAGGCATAGGTAATAACAGTTTTTGACCAAATTACAGCCGAATACTGAAACGCCACTTAAAATTTAAGGGGTACTTAAATAATTCAGCAGCTTCTAAATTTAAACTTCGTATGAGAATTTTTGAGATTGAGCGCTGCTTATTTGAATAAGTAGAACTCAAATTTTAAGTAGCGTTTCTGTATTCGGCCGTTAGTCTTCTCAAAACGTATTTCTTCTTTTTAGTTAGTTTGGATAGAGAAACCGAATTAGAACAGTGAACATAACAATATTGATCCTGATTAGAAATATCGAAAAAAAAGGTAACTTATTTAAAAGTTTTTTCCTGTCTGACAAATAATGCTTTTCAGATTTGGAGAGTATCCGCTGAAGTAACCGAGCATCATGGATAGCCCAGTGGCACGTAAGTTTTAATGTAATTTCCTGTTCCTTGGTTATTCTTCTTTTCAAACGTCTTTAGTCGCTTGTAGTACTTGCTTATATTTTTTTCTCTACTTCAGCTTGTAAAAGTGAATAAATTCCACGCCGCAGAATGAAGATTAATTCTCCTACAGTCCAGTACGCACCCCTACTATAAGTTATGTTTGTAGAACTTTAACGTAAAACGATAAAGTATATTACACACTAGCTGTGCCCGCGACTTCGTCAGCGTTTTTCGAACATCTAGCCATCGCTGTGCAAAGGTCTACACTTAAACGAACGACCAGGAAAGTACTGAGCAGAAGAGAATCATGGCAGAGTTTGTTTAAGTGTGATTTTTGCACATCGGTATGTAACTTGTTGCATGCTTATTCACATTATTATAAGAAGAAGTGTCGAAAATCTATAAAAGTTGAAACTCGACTTTGAAAAAAAGGATAAAATAATAATAATAAGCTTGTACAAAGCAACCGACTTATTTGTTATATAATCTAAAGTCTGCCAGCTTTACTAAATAAATTTTTTTCTTAAATTTTTCTACGTGGGTGATGCCCCTTGTGTACCGTCAGGCCACTCTCGGGGCAAATGACTCGGTTTGTTGGGCTCACTACAACAGTTTGTCAACTAAACCCCAAAGGCGTCCATCGCTCCACAAGTGTCGAGGCCAGTGGGAATTCCTCATGGACTACATCCGTCAACCCCGACAACGGCGGCCTTTCCAAGCCTCATCTCTGCCCGAAAGACAATCCCTCTCCGTCCCCCTCCCTCGGCACGGTCACACTACCGTCTCGTGGCCCCCAAAACCGGTGATAAACCCCCCCGAGTCCACCGCCACCACCAGAGACTAAGCGATTTTTTACAGTGGTTGTCATCCACGCGGCCCTTTTCTTGCGAAAAGGACCTCCGAGCCCGCTGACGCGGGTTTACGGGACATCTGGAGGGTAAAACGTAACGTCGTGCCCGGGACTCGGGACTCGAACGCGGTACCCTCGACTCGGAATCCACACTTTGCCGCAGCTGCCATCGTGCTTGTAAACTACATGCAATCTGCATCTACCCCGTAAATCTGCCCGATTTTAGCTATATTTTTTTCTCTTTTAGGTGCATTTTCGACTGCCACTAAAAATATCAAAATTGTAACCGTAACTTTAATCATTGAGGAGTTTTCTGATGAGAAGGTAGTTTCAGGTGGTCCATCAATTCGTATCGAGTTCTTTATAAGCTGATTCTATTGATGGAAGTCCAAAAATTAGTAATTTACTGCATTGTGGGATGCTATTCTGCTCATCATTCCAAAGGTTCTCATCAGATCTTCACCAACGATTTGTGGGACCAATTCGAGACTCTCATTTTCCAAATCTAAAAAGAATATTCATATGCTGGAGTCCGGCGTGAACATATCCCCATACAAACAATATGCGGGTCGAATTGAGAAGCTCCTCTTTTTTTAAAGTCGGTTAAATACAACCATTATAAATTTCCGTATGTCCGAAGGATCCGAATATATGGAGAGACATAGGTATACGGTATTTTAGGAATTACCGGATATCCGGCTTTTTTAATTACGTGCCGGATATCCGGCTTTTTTTATTACCTACCGGATATCCGGTTAATCATGTGTACACAACATACTTCTTCAATACAACATTCAAACTAATTAGGTAAAAGTAGAAATAACACTTTATCCGGATAACCGGACTAAATAGCCGGATAAAAAATAACCTATATGTTAATCGGGGTATAAAGCTATCTGAATACCAAATTTGGTTAAAATCGGTTAAGCCGTTTCTGAGATTAGCGGGCACAAAGGCACACACAAACAGACAAACAGATAAACAGACAAACAGACAAACAGACAAACAGACAAACAGACAAACAGACAACCAGAAAAACAGAAAAATAGGTTCTACTGCGTTAATAGATACCCATACAATTTATATTTTTTTTATATCTTCCAAAAACAGACACCGCTGAGTTACGATTTTATTATATGTATACTAGCTGTGCCCGCGACTTCGTCAGCGTTTTTCGAACATCTAGCCATCGCTGTGCAAAGGTCTACACTTAAACGAACGACCAGGAAAGTACTGAGCAGAAGAGAATCATGGCAGAGTTTGTTTAAGAGTGATTTTTGCACATCGGTGTGTAACTTGTTGCATGCTTATTCACATTATTATAAGAAGAAGTGTCGAAAATCTATAAAAGTTGAAACCCGACTTTGAAAAAAAAGGATAAAATAATAATAATAAGCTTGACAAAGCAACCGACTTATTTGTTATATAATCTAAAGTCGGGCAGCTTTACTAAATGCAATATTTTTTTGCGTGGGTGATGCCCCTTGTGTATCGTCAGGCCACTCTCGGGGCAAATGACCCGGTTTGTTGGGCTCACTACCACAGTTTGTCAACTAAACCCCAAAGGCGTCCCTCGCTCCACAAGTGTCGAGGCCAGTGGGAATTCCTCATGGACTACATCCGTCAACCCCGACAACGGCGGCCTTTCCAAGCCTCATCTCTGCCCGAAAGACAATCCCTCTCCGTCCCCCTCCCTCGGCACGGTCACACTACCGTCTCGTGGCCCCCAAAACCGGTGATAGACCCCCCCGAGTCCACCGCCACCACCAGAGGCTAAGCGATTTTTTACAGTGGTTGTCATCCACGCGGCCCTTTTCTTGCGGAAAGGACCTCCGAACCCGCTGACGCGGGTTTACGGGACATCTGGAGGGTAAAACGTAACGTCGTGCCCTGGACTCGGGACTCGAACGCGGTACCCTCGACTCGGAATCCAGACTTTGCCGCAGCTGCCATCGTGCCTTGTAAACTTCACCCCCGAGTCCACCGCCACCACCAGAGGCTAAGCGATTTTTTACAGTGGTTGTCATCCACGCGGCCCTTTTCTTGCGGAAAGGACCTCCGAGCCCGCTGACGCGGGTTTACGGGACATCTGGAGGGTAAAACGTAACGTCGTGCCCTGGACTCGGGACTCGAACGCGGTACCCTCGACTCGAAATCCACACTTTGCCGCAGCTGCCATCGTGCCTTGTAAACTTCATGCAATCTGCATCTACCCAGTAAAACTGCCCGATTTCAGCTATATTTTTTTCCCTTTTTCGTGCATTTTCGACTGCCAGTAAAAATATCAAAATTGTAACCGTAACTTTAATCATTGAGGAGTTTTCTGATGAGAAGGTAGTTTCAGGTGGTCCATCAATTCGTATCGAGTTCTTTATAAGCTGATTCTATTGATGGAAGTCCAAAAATTAGTAATTTACTGCATTGTGGGATGCTATTCTGCTCATCATTCCAAAGGTTCTCATCAGATCTTCACCAACGATTTGTGGGACCAATTCGAGACTCTCATTTTCCAAATCTAAAAAGAATATTCATATGCTGGAGTCCGGCGTGAACATATCCCCATACAAACAATATGCGGGTCGAATTGAGAAGCTCCTCTTTTTTTAAAGTCGGTTAAATACAACCATTATAAATTTCCGTATGTCCGAAGGATCCGAATATATGGAGAGACATAGGTATACGGTATTTTAGGAATTACCGGATATCCGGCTTTTTTAATTACGTGCCGGATATCCGGCTTTTTTTATTACCTACCGGATATCCGGTTAATCATGTGTACACAACATACTTCTTCAATACAACATTCAAACTAATTAGGTAAAAGTAGAAATAACACTTTATCCGGATAACCGGACTAAATAGCCGGATAAAAAATAGCCTATATGTTAATCGGGGTATAAAGCTATCTGAATACCAAATTTGGTTAAAATCGGTTAAGCCGTTTCTGAGATTAGCGGGCACAAAGGCACACACAAACAGACAAACAGATAAACAGACAAACAGACAAACAGACAAACAGACAAACAGACAACCAGAAAAACAGAAAAATAGGTTCTACTGCGTTAATAGATACCCATACAATTTATATTTTTTTTATATCTTCCAAAAACAGACACCGCTGAGTTACGATTTTATTATATGTATACTAGCTGTGCCCGCGACTTCGTCAGCGTTTTTCGAACATCTAGCCATCGCTGTGCAAAGGTCTACACTTAAACGAACGACCAGGAAAGTACTGAGCAGAAGAGAATCATGGCAGAGTTTGTTTAAGAGTGATTTTTGCACATCGGTGTGTAACTTGTTGCATGCTTATTCACATTATTATAAGAAGAAGTGTCGAAAATCTATAAAAGTTGAAACCCGACTTTGAAAAAAAAGGATAAAATAATAATAATAAGCTTGACAAAGCAACCGACTTATTTGTTATATAATCTAAAGTCGGGCAGCTTTACTAAATGCAATATTTTTTTGCGTGGGTGATGCCCCTTGTGTATCGTCAGGCCACTCTCGGGGCAAATGACCCGGTTTGTTGGGCTCACTACCACAGTTTGTCAACTAAACCCCAAAGGCGTCCCTCGCTCCACAAGTGTCGAGGCCAGTGGGAATTCCTCATGGACTACATCCGTCAACCCCGACAACGGCGGCCTTTCCAAGCCTCATCTCTGCCCGAAAGACAATCCCTCTCCGTCCCCCTCCCTCGGCACGGTCACACTACCGTCTCGTGGCCCCCAAAACCGGTGATAGACCCCCCCGAGTCCACCGCCACCACCAGAGGCTAAGCGATTTTTTACAGTGGTTGTCATCCACGCGGCCCTTTTCTTGCGGAAAGGACCTCCGAACCCGCTGACGCGGGTTTACGGGACATCTGGAGGGTAAAACGTAACGTCGTGCCCTGGACTCGGGACTCGAACGCGGTACCCTCGACTCGGAATCCAGACTTTGCCGCAGCTGCCATCGTGCCTTGTAAACTTCACCCCCGAGTCCACCGCCACCACCAGAGGCTAAGCGATTTTTTACAGTGGTTGTCATCCACGCGGCCCTTTTCTTGCGGAAAGGACCTCCGAGCCCGCTGACGCGGGTTTACGGGATATCTGGAGGGTAAAACGTAACGTCGTGCCCTGGACTCGGGACTCGAACGCGGTACCCTCGACTCGAAATCCACACTTTGCCGCAGCTGCCATCGTGCCTTGTAAACTTCATGCAATCTGCATCTACCCAGTAAAACTGCCCGATTTCAGCTATATTTTTTTCCCTTTTTCGTGCATTTTCGACTGCCAGTAAAAATATCAAAATTGTAACCGTAACTTTAATCATTGAGGAGTTTTCTGATGAGAAGGTAGTTTCAGGTGGTCCATCAATTCGTATCGAGTTCTTTATAAGCTGATTCTATTGATGGAAGTCCAAAAATTAGTAATTTACTGCATTGTGGGATGCTATTCTGCTCATCATTCCAAAGGTTCTCATCAGATCTTCACCAACGATTTGTGGGACCAATTCGAGACTCTCATTTTCCAAATCTAAAAAGAATATTCATATGCTGGAGTCCGGCGTGAACATATCCCCATACAAACAATATGCGGGTCGAATTGAGAAGCTCCTCTTTTTTTAAAGTCGGTTAAATACAACCATTATAAATTTCCGTATGTCCGAAGGATCCGAATATATGGAGAGACATAGGTATACGGTATTTTAGGAATTACCGGATATCCGGCTTTTTTAATTACGTGCCGGATATCCGGCTTTTTTTATTACCTACCGGATATCCGGTTAATCATGTGTACACAACATACTTCTTCAATACAACATTCAAACTAATTAGGTAAAAGTAGAAATAACACTTTATCCGGATAACCGGACTAAATAGCCGGATAAAAAATAGCCTATATGTTAATCGGGGTATAAAGCTATCTGAATACCAAATTTGGTTAAAATCGGTTAAGCCGTTTCTGAGATTAGCGGGCACAAAGGCACACACAAACAGACAAACAGATAAACAGACAAACAGATAAACAGACAACCAGAAAAACAGAAAAATAGGTTCTACTGCGTTAATAGATACCCATACAATTTATATTTTTTTTAAATCTTCCAAAAACAGACACCGCTGAGTTACGATTTTATTATATGTTTAGATAGAAAGAATAGAATAGATAATATATTGGCAACCGGTAGTGGTCCAGAGACGGTAATTTTTGTGAGTGTCTAGCTAGTTTCTATGCACCATGCCACACATAGATTACTCAGGTAGCCTTGCGATTCCACTTTCGGTTTTTCGATAACTTAATTCTAGTTTTTTAAATATATTTATTTACTAGAGTACCCGCATAAGTCCAGGTCCCGCGGGAATATAGGGGATAAAAAGAAGCTTATGTGTTATTCCAGGTCTTAGGGAATCTACACTAACTAAGTGTACATATACTTAAAATTTCACCTTTATAATATTAGTAGGTGTTTGGGAGTTACAGTTATAAGGCGTTTTCGGGTTGTAATAATATTTAATAGAATAAAATACATAGGGCAAACAGTCTCAATGGAGTGCTTCGCTTGTAGATTCTTAAGAAATGAATGTTAACTGACGTTACGACCGCTGTACTGCATCGACACAGTACGCGACGGACAGTCGGATAGACGGACGAACGAAACGGCGCGATGGCGCGCGGCGTGATGGGACGACTAGTCGTCAACTAACAATTATGCAACATAACTAATATTATTTTATTAGTAGTGCAGTTTATGGATCTAAAAACATAGAGCTAATTTACTTTTGTAGTGAGTTCATGTATCTGTCTCGTGGTAGGGGTACTTGGCAACGAGACGTGTGACCATTATAGCCTAAGTACATTACTTAGGCGAGATTGTTTCTCTCACAGCTTATTCACAACCCTACACTGCAGTTTCTCTCCACACATAATAAATAAGGAGGTATACCGTTTACTGTACTATGTGTAGGTAGCTATTCTGTGATATCATTATGATTTATCACAGGAATTAGGCCCACAACGATTGCTGAAAAATGTACAGAAACTAAAGGAGAAGCCGGCCGCTAGCCACCAAAGACCTTTTATCTATTTTGTATGAAATCAGTCGATTGTCATTCCATGATATGATATTGTCTACGGACCCAGGGTCAGGGGACAGGGGTCTTCGGGTACTAAAACCATAAATTAAATTAGTTCACAACGTACAGCTATACTCCCACCTCTCCGGGGAAAGCAGTGGGGATGTGTGAAGCTATCTACTGGCCTGAGGTTGTAGGCGGCTAGAAGTCACCCCCTAAAACTCCTCAGTATCCTTCTCTCTCTTAATTGTTTTCCAGGGGGTGGCAGGCTACCAACTCCCGGGTTGATAGGTCATAGACCTCTTCTCAAAAACCACATGGACCGGGAAAATCCCTAAGAGCGATGTGGATACGCCACCGCATCCGAAACCACGTGCCTTTTAAGGGTACGTGGTTTCGGTAGCTATACCCCAACGTCTATAATAAATAATATGCGCTGACTAAATTAAATATTTACCATCTATAGCGCATCTAGTGATAGGTATAACTACCTACTAACAATTGACCCAGTTTTCAAACTGCGTTATATTTCTCTTTGTGTGTTGTAAAGGGTGCTGAACAAGCACGTTTTTTTGTTTGTTTTTTAATTGTCTTGGTAACCATTGTTAGGTTTTCTTTAGTTGGGTGGGGTCGGATGGTGGGTTGCACTGGGACATTTAAAACATGTTATGTAAGTAAACTCAAACAGCTACCCCTTTGAATTGTCGGTATTCTTATTCTGTTAAATAACAATATCGGTTCACCCGCGGAAGGCCCGATACCGTGAGAATTTCGATAAGAAAAAAAACCCTTTCTTATCAGATCCCTACATCATATAAAGAACACACTCTCCAAATTTCAGCTCTCTACCGCAATAAAAGCTGTGCGTTAATCCATCACTCAGTCAGAACAAAGCATTTATAGAGGTATAGATAATTATCAGTACCTAAGGCGTTGCTTTGTATGTATATGTACATTTAAATAAATACATAGGTATATTTAAATACATATACTTTGTTTTTTAATTGTCAATAATTTGGCACATCCAGAAGAAAAAACACTTATAAAACACAATTAAAATTAAAAACTAAATTAAAACTAAAACTGATTAAAATAAAACTAAACTAAAAACTAAACTAAATCTAAATCAGCTAAAAACTTGAAAAGATGAAGAAAAATATATGTCAAATACAAAGAAGCAAAACGTCAGGTCGTTGTCTGAAATTAAGAAACGAAGTAGGTAGGTACAGGTAGAAACCATGTTTTAGATATTTATCATTATCACATAAAATAATAAATACAAGGCTGGTAACTCGTATTACATAATCACTAGAACAGACTAATGGAATTGAAAAGTTAGAGCTCAAACAAAAGCCTCCCTCCGATCGATGTGGGGTAAGTTTCCAATAAAAGGTCGGAGCGGCGCGAGTCCAGAATACTCGGGACGGTTGGGATGCCGACCCTGGATCATAGGACGACAGGTCAAGGACAATCGATCACTCTCTACCCTACCGACGTGATATGACCTCAATATTCAATCATGAAGTTAAATTAAATAGGTCTTAACTATGTGGTTAGGCGTGAATTTTAGGACTGTTATTTAAAATAGGTTTATGGTATTTGTCAAAGCGGTTTTTGTTTCGTTATTTCTGACTTGAGTTTAAAATATATTAGAATCACGTTGATGTCTTTTAGATTTCGTAGCACTGTGTTTCCTAGCATTTCGTAGCGCTGCAGCAAATTGGTATTTATTTGGTCCGTCTGCCTGTCTGTCACCAGGCTGTATCTATATGTGCGTTTAGGTACCCCGCGCACTAGGCAGCGCAGCCAGGCTGCGGCAGCCAGTAAAACATATGGCGTTGTATGGGAGCCCGCGCACTAGGCAGCCACGAAATCCTGGCTACGGCATCCAGTACAACGCGTCTATTTGCACGGGGGCAGCCAGCTGGCTGCCCCCAGCCCGAGTGTGTAGGCAAATGTATGTGGCTGCCGTCAGACTCCACGCACTAGTTGTAGCAGCCAGACGTATTTTGGGTTCCGTATTTTTCAAAGAATGACTTTCGATACAAAGAAGTTTATTCGGGAAATTGAAATTATCTCAAATAGTCGTCGATTGGCTGCTACAAATGCTACTGCAGGCAGGCTGCCTAGTGCTCGAGGGCCCTTACGATAAGTTCGTGCGCAATCGAATGTTCCAATTTATCTGCAAAATGGCTGGCCCGATTTATCGGTGGTTTTCAGTAAAATATTTGTGATCGATTGGAGATAGCGAACTATTTAAACGTAATAGACAATTTTGTGCACAATCCATTCATCATCTCATCATGCGAGCGTTGTTCCCGGTTGCATCTCTCTAGAGAGCCCGGGGTCCGCTTTCCTACTTTTACGTCTCCACTTCGCACGATTTTCGGCAATCTCCACTTCGCACGATCTTCGGCTACGGTTTGTGCGCAATCCATTACATATTTGAATTAAAAAAGCATTTACCAACCTCAGTTTAACCCTCTTCCAGCCATAGCTCGGTTCATGGTCGTGGCAGAAGACCTGTACGACCCGGTGATCCTGCACCTGCGGGAGTATTTCTTCGCTGACGAACCGTTGAACAAGGCGGTAGGACTGTGCATGCGAGGCGAGCCGCATGAGGAGCTGGAGCGACTCTGCATGTCTACCATGCAAGATGGACTCTCTATTGCTGCTATTGAGAATAATGAGGTTAGAATAACACACACACACACACACACACATGCAACACATAACTTTTACAACTTTTTACCCTTCGTTCGTAGCACTGTTTCAATACATTTTGTAGCGCTGCAAGAAAGAAATAGGTATACTTTTAATTTAATCTACTGTACATTTTTCAATTGTATTTATTAGTTGTTTAACGATATAACGGAACCGGTATAATATGCATTGCGGGGTGAAGATGTCTTATAGGCTGAAAACAGCCCAAGCCCATAGAAAATGTCCTATAGGCTGAACACAGCCCAAGCCCAAAGAAGATGTCCTATAGGTTGAACAGCCCCAAGTCCATTGAATATGTTTTATAAGCTTGGGCTGTTTTCAGTCTCTCAGTATTTTTACCCCCCAGGTGGTAGGTGTGGCTCTGAACGGGTTGTTATGACCCGGCGACATCGAGGAGTCGCTCGACAAAATCCAGCAGTCCGAAGACGCCAAATACAACAAGATCTTCACCATACTGTACAGCGTGAGCCGGGACTTGGACCTCTTTAACAACTTCAGGGTAAGTTCTGTCATAAATCGGATCTATGAGTTATAAATTAAAACCGTCGATGTGCAAGTCGGTCTTGGGTACAATTGGGTAAGCAACCCTAAAATGAACACTGGACCAATCAATCCGTGAAAGCAACGCGAACGTAAAAAAATATTTAACACTGGGATCACATTGATAGTGATAATACAATTGATACGGAAAAGTCAAATAAACAACCTATACCTAAAGCTTTTTCAAGCTACCTTGAGGTGATAGGTGCGAGAAGGTTTAGGCGCGAGCGAAGCGAGCTCTTTGTTTAACCTTCTTGAGGTTCTGTTTTTTTTAAATCACCCTGAAAAATGAGATTTAGTCGAATTGTGTTTAGTTTAATTGTTATTAGTCGAAGTATTTAATAGTCCTAATGTTTTTAGTAGATTTTTCCTAAACCGTTTTGTTCCCATGTTCCAGGTGGATTGTATTATGGAGTGTCGTATAGTGTCGGTGGCGTCGGAGGCGCGCGGTCGCGGCATGGCCAAGGAACTGATCGCTCGCAGTATGGAGCTCGCTCGGCAACACGGATTCAGGGTGAGAGACAAGCAACGGTAACGGCTCAACACCATTACAGTTCACCGGCAGATATCCAGCCTGTTTGCAATCGCACAACGTCTCCCTGGGGTGGGGTGTTGTAGAATAAATATGACCAAATTAGTATTGCCGATCGATAAACTATCGATTGTTAGGGCAAAACCAATACTATCGATAGGCTATCGATAGTATTAATACAAGACTAACAGATTTGATGGCAGCAAATAGCAAAGCCAGGAGCCTCGCAGTATGCTTGTGTGGGCGGATCTATCATGGTCAAAAATGTGCCATCGACGCGACTTAAAAGAAGAAGAGATTTATACAATCTAGTCTCGACACTGTAATCTGTATACTGCTACCCTATCATGAGTTGATACGTAAATATGTGCACTGTTGTGCACAGCGCTTTAGTTTCGCCTGCTCCCTGTAGCAATGGGCCTCTACTTTAATTCTACGAACGATAAAACGAAACGATGATTCCGGACGAAATTCTGTCATCCATCCGTCCGAAATCTTTATTTTCTGACGGTTTTGAAGGACGGATGAAAGATTTTCTTTCTTTCGTTCGTAGAATTAAAGTACCCCCTCAGGTCGCAGCATCCTCCGCACGAGCCAACGATATTCTGCATGGTGGACATCCTAAACAGTGCACGTATTTATTTACGTCTCAATTCATAGTGTAAATAATGTCTGTGGCGCGTCGGGGGAAGGTCCGACTGCAATGCTGAAGGTTGCGGGTTCGATTCCCGCCGGGTGCAAGTATTTATGCTTAAAAATACATATTTGTTTCTGGTCTGGGTATTTCCTATGTATCATATGTATTTATTTACAAAAAAAAAGTATAATATGTAGAATATCCGTTGTCAATCTTGCCCCAAACTAAGCACTAGGCTTGTACTATAGGTACTAGCCTATAGTACAAGCCTAGTGCTTAGTTTGGGGCAAGATTGCGCTGTTTGCAATATTTATATTTATTTATTTTAAAATAAATAAGCTCTGTTACTCTGCAGCTGTTCAAAGTGGACGCAACGGGTGCGTTTTCTCAACGCATCTGCCGTAGTCTCGGCATGCACGAGTTAAAACGGATCAAGTACTCAGAGTATCGCGATGAAGAAGATCAGGTAGCCTTTGAATCTTCTGTGTTATTATACAATTTTAAACTTACATGGTCACACGTGGTTACTTACACGTGACTTTGTAGTTGTTACAAATATTAGATGAGCACTTGATTGTACTTTATTGCTCCAAAGATATTCACAGCTCTTCAGTTCGCTGTTCAAACGGGTTGTCTTATATCCAAGTCATGTCGATATATCGAGGATCGAGCAATATCGAGCAATAATATCCCGTATATTATTGCTCGATATTGCTCGATCGGGATTAAAAGTAGCCTATAGCCTTCATCAATAAATGAACTATCCAACGCTGAACGAATTTTTCAAATGGGACCAGCAGTTCCAGAGATTAGCGCGTCAAACAAACAAAGAAACAAACCCGTCAACTTTATAATATTAGTTATAGATTAATTTTTAGTTTAAATAAGTTTCAAAGTCAGTTATTTTCAAAGTGCTTGTAAGGTTTGTTGAATAAATGCATTTTCGTTCTTTCTTTTAAATACAATTGTGTTCTATTGTGTTTCCAGCCGATCTTCCAGGTGCCACCTCCGCATCATGCGCTCTGCATCATGATCAAAGAAATAGCCTGACCGATCACTGACAGGTACACTGTTTGGTTCTAAGCGTATTGCAGTTCGTGTGAAGCGATAGTTTCGTTTCTGTGTTATCGTGTGAATAGGTATAGGTAGGTGGTCACTAGTCGGTGATAGGTGGTGATAGGGGGATGGCCCCTGGTCGGTGAAAGGTGATACGTGGTGATAGGGGGTGTCGGGGACAGTTTTCCTTTTTCATTCCGTTACCTTTTTATAAGTATTTTATCCTATTTTTCAATGTATGACATCAAAAGCTAGGTGCATACCTACGTAGTGGTCGGTGGGTAAGTTATTTTTTTGCGTTGGGGAGTTTGGGACACAATTTTGTAATAGGTACTTTGGGAATAACCCATAAGCCGCTGCCAAGGTGTCTGTGGAAGGTATACCTAATTGATTTTTCCGGACATTTTTTAAATTGGCTGGGTACTTCGAGGCTTCACAAGGCTCAAACTACCCAAGCCCGACATTTAGGGTATATGCATGCTTCAGCGTTGTTAAATTTTCCTTAAAAGCGGGTTCAGCAATTGTTGGTAATTTTCCGAAAAAAAACGATCACTTTAAAAGTTTTATCGAATTTTTAGAAAATATATGTAT
The DNA here is from genome assembly GCA_958496205.1 of Idaea biselata. NCBI lineage: Eukaryota > Metazoa > Arthropoda > Insecta > Lepidoptera > Geometridae > Idaea > Idaea biselata. Next base: position 26,735,081 of record OY292401.1, on the reverse strand, counting down.
AAAAAATGTTGAACAGTTTCCAAGAAAAATCTAACAATGCTAAGGCATTGTTAGATGCTGACCTTTTAGTTATAGAATACGTCTCTGGTGCAGAATATTGCTGGACTGTCTATGGTACATCTTGAAAAGGGGATTGCTTAGCAGTATTTTAATTGAATGAACACACGATAATACAAGAAACTACACAACGCTTCACATCCACACTACAAACACAGATTGAGTTTTTTGGAACACAAAAAAGCAGTAGGTATTGAAAAGTATTTAGAAAAAGTTGAGAACCCAAAAAGAAGTAGGATTTTAACCTGGTAACGCATCATTATTGCGTTGTATTGCATTTGTGTTCGGAAAAAAGGATTGTAAGCTTTTTCTTCGTATGGATGAGTGAAACCTGTCATTGCTATTCGTATATTTACTCTATTTAAACTTATTCAGTAAATTATTAGTAGGTACTGTATTCTACTAGTATGACCTTTAATGATCTTTTTTTATAATCTATAGATGAGCGTTTGACCACTATCTCACCTGATTCTAAGTGATGTTGCACGCTCATCTAAAAGATGGGTAGACGAACGGCTCTCAATTTTGGTATTTGATACCGTTGCTGAGGGAGTCGAAAATAAATATGTAATCCGCCATTTTGTAGCGGCAGCCATCTTAAGATTTACGTAATTCGTATACTATACTATACAAAAACCTTAATCGTCTTCTCAAAAAAAGGAAAAAGATAAAAAAAATCCTTCCTTCATTCTTCCAAAGAATGTGAATGAACGATTAGGTAATGATTGGAATATTTTCCAAAAAAAAAAAAGTTGATGTAAGAGAATAAATTTATTAGGAAAAATAAAGATGTCAGCTAAGATGTCGACATGGGTAGCTTTGGATTGGAACAAAGCAATTAGAATAAGATGTAAAACATCGCTACATTTTGAGTTGTAACGGTAATTATTAAAAAAAATATGTAATTTGGCTGGCTTCAAAACAGCTGAATTTGTTTTTCATATTAAAATGTCATAAGTATAGATTTTTGTGTCTATTATTCTAATAGATTGTATCTACATTACTTACTAACTTATCTACACAATTCATAGACGAGTCTAACTTACTACTTAGGCTAAGCAACTCCTCTTGCAAGTTATTTTTAACGTCAGCACAGATGACGTTAGGGAAAATGTGAAAGGGATATTACTTAGTCAAGTAATTACTTATAACTCATTTACTTAGTGCGAGCTAGCATGTGGGCTGCTGCATAGCCAGTAGACAGTCAGCTACTCGCACGCCAATAGCTCGGCTCGCGTCAGCTGTTTACACAATACATAGTAGGTACTCGCACGTACAAGTTTTATAAGATAGTTCAATCCACGAAGACGCGCCCCACTATTGCTCCCAACCCAGTTAGAATCGAATCCGAATCCAGCATTTGGGGACACGATCTGTCTAAAACAGATCCGTGACGGTTGCGTAACAAATGCGTAGGTTTAGGGAACTGGGTCCCGTATTCCTCCCAACCGTTTTTGGTATATGTGTTTATTGAAGTGTGCGAGCGTGCACTCATTGGTAATTAGTGAGGGGCGTGTCTTCGATGGATTGCACTATCTTATAGTCTTACGTTATTTTCAAACCCTGCGAGTTACTGCAGTACAGCTTCTCGGCAGACTGACTCATACGCTAGCTCGCACTGTGTGACCTAAGACTTGACTATGAATAGGTAGCTCTACGTAAATTATATAACTTCATACTTTACTATGTAGTGATGTTATAGTAGATTGTAGAGAACCTATGTAATTGTTAAATATATTGATAAATTTTAAGAGAAGTATCCATTTATTTTATATGTATTTGTATATCTTTGTACTTAGGTAGGTAAATGAAGCACAAGATTGGAGTTACGGATATTTATCACACGGGAGGAATATATTATATACTTACCATGCACCTTTGATAAAATAGAGTTTCAAGTAGACAAACTGTTCCTCTAAATTATAATTTTCGATTTGCTATTAGAGTGCTGATGGTCTAGTGGTAGATACCCTGATTTTCATTCTGAAGGCCATCCTTTCGAATCCCGGTCAACCGTGCACTATTGTCTTTCTTTATGAAAAAAATATGTGCGCTTTTAACATCGCTCTTACGGTGAAAGAAAAATTCGCTAGTACTCCCCGTAAATGGTGATCATACGTGTACAATGGCCCAAAGGCCAACCTTACGTACAGAAAACTTTAAAACCACAGTTTACCTAGTAGTTGTTCGCAATAGCATGACAAATTTATACTATTTAAACATTTATTTATTGAAGGTGCAATGGTCTTTCTATTTTTAATTGTCAGTATTATTGGATAACTAACTTGACTTATATTAACATTTTTCCGGGTCTTATTTTTATATTATCTTACCTCGTTGTTTTGGCTATATTACGATAGTCATGGTCGCGAGGAGATACACCTCCTCCTCTTTGGTCTCCTAATAAGACCCGAAAAAATGTAAATACTTGATATAACTTACATACTAATTACGAAATAATTCAATATACCTATTTCAGAAAATAGATGTAAAATCTCGGTGTCCGTCAATAAATGTTGTAGATTAGTTAAAACTGTATTAAAATTCACTATGGACGAAAAATAAAACAAGAAAATAAATAAATAATTTATGTGTATTATTTAACTATCCTATGTGCCTATGTTAAACCAGGAGAGTTACTGCGGTTCTTTTGACACGACAACGATACGATAATTTCAGCCGATACGATGATTCTACTGTCAGCCTACTATCACAGTGTGACAGTAGAATCTATTCTACGAACTGAGGCATGAGAAAGTTTATAATTGTAAAATTGGTGCACAGAACTCCAAGATATTCAAAGCTTCAGTAGGTATATTTTGCGTCTTCTTCTTTCCATGTAGGTAGTGGTGTGCCTCACCTTACTAGTGTTAAAGTTTTCAAAACGTACGTATGTGTGTATAATATACGTTCTAAATGAATTTTGAGTTGGAGTTTGAGTTTTCAAGTCGCCCTAAGGCCTCTAACTAACTTGACCTAACGACCGCTATCAGAAATAATAACCGGGACCACCTCGCCGAAACATGAAAGAGCTCGAGACTATTTGCCATACATCGGCCACCCATCTAATAGCCGCGCCAAGCGTTGCTTAACTTACATGACTATACAAGATCGGACCAAAAAATATTTTTTTAATTAGCAGTGCTCCGCGGTTTATCCGCGTGAGGGCGCGTTCACATATAACGTCCGACATTGCAGGATCCGTTTTGTAAAAACGATTGCTGCTTATTTTGTCGGATCGGTAATCCAGGATACTGTAATTCTGTGTGAACTTACTCATACAAATACTTATGCTAATAACATTTATACGCTTAAACGGAACCTGTAAAACGGAAGTTATTTGTGTACGGGCCCTTAGTCCCGATCTCAACGAGGGTACATCGGGATAAAAGTAGTTAGTATTTATTAGTTTTTGCGTGATTAAAACACAAACATCCAATCTAAATGACCTATGAAAACTTCTGTGGCGCGTCGGGGGAAGGCCCAATTGCAATGCAGAAGGTTGCAGGAAGGACTGGGCAACAGTTGGAATCCATCGAAGTAGACAAAAACTATATGAGCTATACGCGGAAAGACAGTTCAATTTTTCAGAGGAGTTTAAGGTTTATGTTAAAAATTATTCCAAAATATTTCACAGAGTATGTGTGCTTGCTAAATGTTTTTCCATTCAAACAAAAATCAAAAATAGCAATAATATAATTAAAGACTCTTGGAAAATTATAAATGCTGAAACAGGGAGAACCACAGCTAACAATAGTACATTTAAATTAAAGATAGATAATAAGATAATCATTAATGATGTAGATGTTGCAAGCGAATTTGAATCCTTTTTCACAAGTATACCTATTACTTTGACAAAAACTTTGAACTCCTCAACCCCCATTGCAGAATCTTTGTTAAAAAGTCATGTACTCGAATGCAACACAAAATTTAAATTTCAACATGTAAGAAATCATGATATTATGGTAAGCCTTAAGCAAATAAATCTGAAGAAGACTAAAGATCTATGGGGGATCTCCGTGCCTATTGTAAAGTCTATTATTGAACATATTGTGCCAGATTTAGTCATAATTTTCAATAGGTGTATTGACTGTGGTGTATTTCCTGATCTAATGAAATTAAGTAAAATTACTCCCTTATTTAAATCGGGTAGTACGTCAGATCTCACTAATTTTAGACCAATTTCTGTACTACCATCACTTAGTAAAATCTTTGAAAAAATTATTTTAAACCAACTTTTAAAACATTTTCATGATAATAATATTCTCCACAATAAACAGTTCGGTTTCAGTAAGGGACGTTCAACTACTGATGCAGGTATTGCATTACTTCAAAGTATATATAAAGCCTGGGAGGAGTCACACGATGCCTATGGGGTGTTCTGTGACTTATCCAAGGCATTTGATTGCGTTAAACATGATACATTGATCATGAAACTACATCACTATGGTATTAAAGATAGCGCTCTGGATCTTATTTCCTCCTATTTGAGCAATAGCGTTCAGTGTGTCGATGTCAACGGAAAACGATCCCCCGGCTCTCCTGTAACAATGGGGGTTCCTCAAGGATCCATATTAGGACCATTCCTGTTTTTAGTTTACATTAATGACCTACCTTACCTAGTAAGGGACAAACATGAGATAGTATTGTTTGCAGATGATACCTCATTGGTATTTAAAGTTAAAAGACGCCAATTAAATATAGACGACGTGAACAATGCTCTCTCTAAAATAGTATATTGGTTCAATACCAATAATCTTTTACTGAATGGATCCAAAACAAAATGTATTAAATTCACACTTCCTAATGTTAAACATGTCAAAACTGTAGTGAAAATTAATAACGAGGAAGTCGAAAAGGTTGAGAAGGCTGTCTTTCTAGGTATAACTCTAGACTCTAAGCTTCAATGGGGCCCACATGTGGAAGCTTTGTCCGCTAGACTAAGTTCTGCAGCTTACGCTGTTAAGAAAATTCGTGAATTCACAGATATTAAGACTGCCCGCCTGGTCTATTTCGGCTACTTCCACAGCATTATGTCATATGGCATCCTGCTGTGGGGGTGTGCTGCAGATATTAAGGATATCTTCATTTTACAGAAGAGAGCGGTTCGAGCTATCTACGGGTTGGGCCCTAGAGAATCACTTAGAGAAAAATTTAAAGAAATAAATATTTTAACAGTATATTCACAATATATTTACGAAAATCTTTTATACGTCCATAAAAATAAGGACAAGCTTGTTAAAAATCGGGACATACATTTATTTAATTTAAGAAATAAAGATGATCTAACTGTGCCCTGGAGTAGGCTCCAGAAAATAAACAGGTCCTTCTCTAGCTCATCTATGCTCTACTATAATAAGTTACCCAAGAATGTGTGTGACATGTCCATTAATAAATTTAAAACATATATTAAAAGCAAACTGTACAGGATGGCATACTATAATACATCGGATTATATTAACGATAAAAATCCATGGAAATGAATACTTTATTGAAAGACGGGGACAGACAGGGGCACGGTCGCGTTCGCGAATGCTTGGTTCGTTAGGCTCGGTTCGGTTCGTCCTGGGGCGTATTCATGGAGTTCTGTGGTAAAGTAGCAGGATAAGTTATGGAAAGGAGTAAATAGATGGTTCTACCTACGAATTTTATAATAAAATTCTAGAGTGTAGGAAAGGAATGCAAGGCTGGCACCACAGAATTCTGGTGGTGGGTCCCGGGGCGGTTTGGGCGGTGTTGGGCGGGTTGTGTGTTTGTGGATGAGATAGTGTTTTAAGTATTTTTTTTTTTTTTATGTTTATTATTTTGTATATTATAACTTATTTGAACAGATAGACAGACAGACAGAGTTACTTTCGCTCTTGTAATGCTAGTAAGGATTATTATAGCAAGTATGGATTATTGCTCCAGTTCCACTTTTCTTCAATAATATTATATATGCGACAATGTAAATCACATGATTACTGCAAAAAAAATATACAAAAAAAAAACCCCATGAGTTTCTTGTGTCTTCTTCTCATGTCATGGAGGTCGCGATCCGAAAACATAGTAGAGTAGATTAAATAAAAAAAAAAAAATGACATGTCAAAGAGATATCTTGCTAATATCCGAATGAATAAACATACTTTGATTTTGATTTTGATTTTGCGGGTTCGATTCCCGCAACTTGCTTGCTCGATTGCTTAAAAATAAATATTTGTTTCTGGTCTGGGTGTTTTCTATGTATTAAATGTAAATATTTACAAAAAAAAAGTATATTATGTAGCATATCAGTTGTCTAGTACCCATAGTACAAGCCTAGTGCCTATTTTTGGGCTAGATTGCGATGTGTGTAACGTCCGCGTCGTGCAATATATTGTTTTTATATTTTAAACTTTAGGGAGGAAACCTATGGCTTAAAGTCACGCCCAAAGGCCCAGGAGGGTTACTGCGGTTCGTTTCGATACGACATCGATACTGTCACACGATGATTCTACTGTCACATTCTGATAGTAGGGTGACAGTAGAACCATCGTTATGACAGTATCGTTGTCGTATCGAAACAAACCGAAGTAACCCTCCAGTTATAGGGCTAGTTGCGGAAACACACAGTAAAAGTATAAAACCGGGCAAGTGCGACACTTGCGCACAAAGGGTTCCGTACCACTATGACATTTGGGTACGGAACCCTAAAATGATTTACATCCAATTTTTAAATTTGATAGGAAAATGTGAAATATTTAGCTTCGATCCTTCGCTCCCTTCATATGACCACACCACGCAAAAAAAAAAAGAAAAAAAAACTTTGGTACAAAGAAAATCTGAAACTTATAAGAAACTCTTTGGTAAGTGAAGGCAAACTGGTATATTTGACAGATAGGGCGGCCATTTTGAATTCCACGACCTACTCGATTTGCCTCTGACCAATCAGAAGCGACCTCAGATTGCAATAAAATTCCCTTGTAGTTTTTGAAACTATCGGGTATGGGAGCCCCTCTTAAATATTTGTTTTATTTTGTTTTTAGTATTTGTTGTTGTAGCGGCAACCGAAATACATCTTCTGTGAAAATTTCAACTGTCTAGCTATTACGGTTCATGAGATGCAGCCTGGTGACAGACGGACGGACGGACAGACAGACAGACAGACAGACAGACAGACAGACAGACAGACAGCGAAGTCTCAGTAATAGGGTCCCGTTTTTACCCTTTGGGTACGGAACCCTAAAAAAGTATAGAACCCTAAGATAAGTCGGTTCGATCGAGACGAGAAGACAACAGCCATAAAACGTCTGGCGTCACGCTGGCGGCCAACTCGAACTTGGCAAACAACAAACAATGAATTCGGTTACTGAATAACGACCGCATTGAGCTAGAGATATACTTTTTGTTATTTTAGAATAAGTAGGAACATTTCTAGAGGGTCTGTTAACCCCAATACAGATAGGGATAGCGCTAGCGAATAACAGATGTGTAAAAGAAGGACGTGAGATGCGACGCACACACAATTTTAGAGCGTAACAATTGCTAATTACAAGATAATAAAACATTATTTTTTTATCTGGCGAACTAAGATCTGTTTCATCTACGAAGGTAAAATATTCACTGACTACCTACTCGTAGAAATACTACCTACATTTAAAAATACAGAGGGAAGTTTGTGATTTAATTTTATTGAGGAATCATGTTTACACATCATATATGACCTAGTAAATCTCCTCAAGTTTAATAAGCATAGTTTTCAAAACTGTTGTTTCCAATAATTGTTATGATTGACCGAGAAAAATCACCAGTTCTGGGGTTCTGCAAAGGCTTAAGGTATATGTAGACGTGGTATAGACATTTATGCTTTTTGCCCGAAAGGGCACGATATCATCCTATTTTCAAATAAATAATGGGTACCTATGTTTTCACTACAAAACTAAATTAAGATTATTCCTTGTAGGGGATGACAATAAGAAAAAGTCGTAGGAAATTGGTTTATTATTCCACCCCGTTCCGTGCCCGCATTTCAATCAATTGCTGGCAGCTTCCCAGACATTGATAGAACCCAAAAAACATTGCATAGCGTAAAATTGTCTGTCGTTCTTACTGAAATGTAGCCTATATTATTGCTCCGGTTCCACTATAGTTTTAAATATGCGATATAATGTGAATCACATGATCACTGCAAAAAGAAAACATGGCCGTATTCTAGCCCGTGTATAAGTATATAGGCTAGGGTTACAACATTTTATCACATATATGTGTCGTACAACTCCGTACAAGGCGGCTAAGGGATCTGGGGGATACTTAACGAACATGGAGTTGTACCCGCACGGTGGCGGGTAAGCAGTTTACCCGCCACCGTGCGCCACCAATTCTCCATGAGAAAGGAAGGTTAGTGTCAGTGCAAGCTGCCGACTATAGAAAACATTCCCTAATCTTTTTGCAGGCGCATTTGAAGCTTATATAGGTAGATAGACCTGTAATAACACAGTCTTCTTTTTTCCCTAAATTTTTTTGCGGGATCGTGAGTTACGCGGGTGAAACCGCGGCACGCTGCTATAGGGAAATAAATACAAAAATGATAGCCTCTACGACGATGTGGGCGAACGAACAAACAACCGACGCATAATAAAATTATGAGTTTACTAGCAGCACCCCGCGGTTTCACCCGCGTAAGTCCCGATCCCGCAGGAATATCGGGGTTAAAATAATCATAGATGTTATTTATTACAGATCTTAGGCAATGTATATACCGAGTTTCATCGCAATCGGTTTAGCAGTTTTTGCGTGAAGGAGCAACAAACACACTCATACGCTTACAAACATTCACCTTTATAATATTAGTAAGACTACGATTCAACGAAATCCATAGAAAATCAAAAACCTATTCGACGAAATCATTAGGTATAAATGTCTTTTATGTGCATTTGATAAAAATAGAATTAAATTCGTCTCAAATACATATCAGTTGGATTTCAAAAGAAATAAATAAACAAGTTTTTTTTCTAAACGAACATACATAAATAAACGAGGTTTTTTTTCTTCTGTCGATTTTTCTTACCTACTCTAGTTTGAGCATAAACGACGAGACGGAGTGTCACGAGTCGTCTCGTCGTTTATGACGTTTATGTCGTCGTCACGCACGACACGACTACGGAGTGATACGAGTACAGGTGCTACGACTACGTAGTGCTACGACTACGGAGTGCTACGACTATGGAGTGCTACGACTACGGAGTGCTACGACTACGGAGTGCTACGACTACGGAGTGCTACGACTACGAAATAAAAGCAATTTAATGAGCCAATAACAAAACTTTCGAAGAAAGACGAATCCGGTTCGGTATTTTAGAAACATCGTTTTCTAGAAATAATCAATATGGATCAAATGAGATTTTGTCCCTGAATTTCTCTAATGAGGATTTTGTGGGAACCTTTTTTCCCAATAGTTTCACAAGGGGCTATCTTTACAAAAAAAAAAAGTGACTATAATTAGGGGATAATTATTATGCGAGGGTTGAATATAAACAACCCCTTCTTTTTATATAATTTAACAACAATTACGGTAATTTCCTGTCGCAGGTACTTATTTATTTTAATTCTAGTGGAAAATTCTGAGCCCTTGACTGAGGTAACTAGCTCTTTTGCTATTAATAATGCACGTTTATGTATAAATCAATATATAGCGTGGATTAGTTGTATTAATTAATTTACTCGCGTAAGTCCCGATCCCGTCGGAATATCGGGATCAAAGGTAGCCTATGTTACTCCTCGATAATGTAGCTTTTTATTGGTGAAAGAATTCAAGTGAAACCGCGGGACGCAGCTAGTCCCTAATATAAATTAAATCATTTCTATTTCTCAATGTTTAGCATACTCAACATTAACATTACTTAACATTCTTTAAATAAAAATGTTTTCAAAAACTTTATTACCCGGCCATAAAAGTCGTGTTAGTTACACTATTCATAACTCGAGAACGTCTAAATCGATTTGACTGAAAATTGGTGGGAAGGTAGCTTAGAACCAGGAGAAAGACATATAGGACTCTAAGGCGGAACAAAGTTCGCCGGGTCAGCTAGTTAAAAATAAAATTACGAAATAAATCATGTCCTTTTCTAACAATACTTTCTTAAAAGTATAAATAAAATGAATGGTACCTAATGAATTACAGTTTTCAAAGTCAATAGAAAGTTTTACTTTTAATTGTAGGTTGTAGGTAGGTCGAAGGAAAGATCAATAATAATTAGACTTTACACAAGTTCATACGAGCTTAGATGAAAACATAAAACGCAGATACGTTACCTTGTCTCGGAAAATGAGACGATAAAACTGCGTCTAGCTGACGCACTAGCCTCAGTCGTATGTCGAACCGTTGGCGCATGAGCATTGAGCACGTGCTGTCACGCTGCGATTATTTTTTATTAATCCATAACAATTCCTTTTTGCTCATTTACAAATGCCTGAATCATTCTTAAAAGCAAATGTTTTTAAATACAATAATTTTATGAAAATGCATGTAGGTGTTTCTAGCTCATTTTTCGAATACGCAATGTTAGAATATACCGTATCTACTATTTTTGTTTTCATCTAAGCATACGAATGACTTTGTTGCCCTTCTGATCCTGAAGAACGATGAGCTTTTCAACCTTTATTTCTCCCCTAAATACCTTACTAAGATGTAAACCTAAGTCTTAAGTCTAGCTTAATTAGTATAATAAAACTTAGATTTTTCTTCTGTTTTCACGATGTTGTATTGAAATTAAAGACATTTTTTCGGGTTTAATCAGATATTAGTTTTGTTTAATGTGAACCTACTACTTATCTATTTTATTTTATTTTTTCTTGTTGTTTAGTTGTGTGCTTGTCTGAATTAATTTATTTTCTTTCTTCTTTTCTTTTACTTTAATTCTACGACCATACGAACGAAAGAAAGAAAACTTGTCGGACTGCACGACTGCACGTTGATACGTCAGTCAGACTATCAGTTTAAAGATACCCTTTTATAGATATCCCTGTAAATAATATTTAGATTAGATATCTCCCCTATTTATGTAATTGAGGGGTGTCATTTCAAAACCCCTTAAAATACTACGGTGTCCTAAGCTTTTAAGGGGGTTTTGAAATTATTTATTTTATTTATTTTTATTTTTATTTAACAGGAAAACAAACAGTTATACATCACAAATTAATAATATAAAGATACACCTACAAACCAATTAAATGTTTTCACATATAAGCGACTATGCACACAAAACTAGTCTTGAGTAAAAAAGGAAAAAAAAAAGATGATATACCTATTTGTAAACATAATAAACAATAATACTATATGAAGGGTAGAAAAAGAATTTACAATAAATAAATAATATTGTTACAATAATAAATGTTCGTCGAACCAGTGTCGTGCCAAAATGTTCCTGATCGCAACCGGCTTAGTATCAAACAAGTCTAATTGAGGGAAATCAGTCAATTTATTAAACGCATCTGCCACTCTGGGAAAGAAAGAATTTTGCCTGTACGTAGTGTACGATTTAGTTGTGCCAAGATAATTAGGTTGTCTTAGTTGGATTCGAGAAGGAACTCGTAAATTTATCTTAGACAACAGTAGGGAAGAGTCCACATGCATTTGAGCTATTTTACTGAGAAAAACTATATCCGCAATTCGACGCCTCTCCCTTAGAGGTAACATATGAAACCTTAAACATCTATTGTCATAATTTACGTCCACTTGTCTGCACTTGAACTGAAGATATCTAAGAAACCGAGCTTGAATTGACTCAATCCTTTCAATGTATACCGAATAACACGGATTCCAAATCTGAGAACAGTATTCTAAGATGCTTCGCACAAAAGAACAGTAGAGAATTTTAATTAATTTAATGCTAGAAAATTGAGAACAAGTACGCATAACAAAGCCCATAGCCCTATTGGCTCTTTTTACAATACTATCGATATGCCTATCATATAAAAGTTTAGAATCCTGGATAACACCAAGGTCCCGAATCTCATTAACCGACTTAAGCAATGAGCCTTTAAGGACGTAATTAAACTTTACAGGTTTGGGTTTCCTAGTGAAAGTTATAGAAAAACATTTAGAAACATTAAGATCCAATTTGTTATTAACACAATAGACCTCGAAGCGGCGTAAATCCTCTTGCAGAAGTTCACAATCATAAAAGGTTTTAATGCTTCGGTAAACCTTCATATCATCGGCATATAAAACAAATTCAGAGTTAGTGAAACAACCATTAATATCATTAATAAATAAGACAAAGAGGAGAGGACCGAGAAGGGATCCCTGTGGTACCCCGGAAGGGACAAGTGCCCAAGCAGACGCAAAACCATTCACCACCACAGCTTGACTTCGATTCGATATATATGAAGAAAACCACCTAAAAAGATTTCCGTGGATTCCAGCACTATACAGCTTACTCAATAGCATCCGATGGTCAATGCGATCAAAAGCCTTACTGTAGTCAGTAAATACCGCGTCCACCTGCCCCCCCGAGTCCATATTGCTAGTCACGTGATCAACAAAAGTGAGCAAGTTGGAAGTAGTAGAGCGATTTTTTATAAACCCATGCTGCTCATCAATGAATATTGACGAGAGCGCCGCATACACCTGAGCATGTACCAGTTTTTCAAAAATTTTAGCAAAAATGCACAATTTGGAAATGGGCCTATAATTCCTGACATCATTCTTATTACCACTCTTGTGTATCGGAGTTATAAAAGCTGACTTCCAAATGTCAGGTACCAACCCTTCCTTAGTCGACCTCTGATATAAAATAGTTAAAGGAGCAGACAAATTCTTAGCGCATCTAACAATAAAGACGGGTACAATATGGTCCGGTCCCGCTCCTTTACTTAAGTCAATTTTTTCAAGTAATTTATGTACATCAATACGTTCAATGTTAATATTATTAATAAGAATTTGAGAGTCGTTTGTATCCCCGAGGCTGACCGAAGGCAAGTTGGTACAAGTAGAAGATGCAAGAAAGTTGGATTGGAAATAGCTCGAGAATAAATTAGCAACCCCTTCTCCCGAATCCGCAGACTGACCATCAAGGTTAAGCGTAGAGGGAATTGCATTTGATCCTTTCTTGTTACTTTTAATAAATGACCAAAACAATTTTGGACTCCTAATTATAGACGTCTCCATATCACTTAAATAGGCCTTGTAGCAATCGTCCTCTAATCTCTTAGCCCTCTTTCGCAATAATAAATAAGATAATTTATCCGCAATATTGTTATATGTTTTAAATTTTAAAAAATATTTTTGTTTTTCTTTAAGTAATTTTTTGAGCGAGGCAGAAAACCATGGTGGGAATACAGAAGAGTTAGATGATTTTAATGGAATAAACCTATCCCTAAGGTCATACAAACAAGCATAGAAACAGTCGGCAGCTTCGTTTAAAGGCTTATTACTAAGAAGTGAATCCCAATCAGTTTCAGTCATAACCGCGTTAATTTTGTCAAAGTCAGCTCGATAGTACTGATATTTAGGTCTAGGTAATGATTTTAAAGTTTTATAGTTAAGATTCAATCTTAAAACGAGCGATTTGTGATGTTCATCCTCCTTAACTAATGAGTCAACACAATGAGAGACCGATATATCAACATTACACAATATATAATCAAGTATTCTATTTTTTGTATTGTTTCTACAATTGTTATACTGATTTAAATTACACTCCGCAAGTGTATCGAAAAAAGCGTGTTGGTTCTCACCCGAAATACCTGATGGTTGTAGGTACCCGTCCTCAAAAGACCAGTCAACGTAAGGAAAATTGAAATCGCCCATTACTATGAATGTGTCATCTGGGTGCGAGTTCACAATTAATGATAAGCTGTCTGTGAAATTTGAAAGCTGAGTATCGAACGAGTTACCTAAATTTTCCCTGCACAGGTACAAAGTACATAAATGAATTTTGCTAATAGAGCGGTCACTGTGTCGCATAGAAACGGTAACCCATAGGTCCTCGGCCGAACAGCACCAGTCAGTCTGTTGAACCACGGCAAAATCACGGCGTATCGCGATCAAAACACCCCCGCCGTAGACCTGCCCAGTCGCCGCATAATTACGATCTCGTCTATATACTATATACCTATCGTCAAAGTACTCACTATCAAAAATACCATCGAGTAACCAAGACTCCGTTATTACTATTACATCATATGAATTAAGACTAACGTTACGCTTAAAAATATGTGACTTTGTGCGAAGCCCCCTAGAATTCTGATAATAAATAATGAGATTATCACCAAACATTATTAATTTGGAAAACAATGTCCATACAATAACAAATTACAAGTCCTAAAAATCTTAAATGACACACATGACTTAGTGTTAATACTAATAAAGGTATATAATTAACTAGAAAAATATTTGAAATTGATAAAAAATCATACACTAGAACTAGAACAGCCCTCCCAGGAAAAATAATTGAATAATATATATTGTTTACATTATACACAGATTCATCAAATAATGTAACGTAATATTGTACAATTTGCACAATAACCGTAAGTACAAGTATAAACCCGAATAGCAAGTAATAATTACCAAAAAAGTATAGTTTACTTTCATACGATAGGGTATTTTTTAAAATAACAAGGTACAATATTCGAGTAATCACGCGCTCCGAGCGTGGCGACCGATGTGCAAGCGCAAGCGATACTGCGCTCACTGCATAGAAGCTACACGCCAAACTAGTCACTATTGTGATGATACAATCAAGCGGGAACCCCAGCGGGTGAAAGTAACTTACAAGCGTTAAATGACTGACGCCCTCACAACCGGCCGACGAACAAAAGACACTGGACACGCAAGTTGTCCTCAAACTTTGGAACACAAGAATAGTTAAACTAAACAAACAATTAGGTATAATAATTTGAATTAATTGAATACCGCACACTACGAAATTTTCGCCAAATCTTTTTCTATTTTTATGTAGATGACGGGGGAAGAATCTGATTTTCGTGCCATGATTTTTGTGTGTTTGACCCATACATAACGAAAATTATGTTCCTTCGCCAAAGATTTAGCCTTGGACAAAAGCTCCTTATTGCGCTGAGTCAGGTGATCATTGACATAGAATTGCTTGTCACTGGAGAATCCTAGATTGGTCAGGAGTAGCCTCTTGCTTAAACGTGACAAGGATATAAACTCCTCCTTCTTGTATCTATTATTAAAAGATATGACGATCGGTTTATCAGCACTCGGCACTCTCGTTGGAATCCTTGCGACGTAATTGATATCTTCCTTTTTGATAATACAGTTACCAATCTTACCAATCTCCTCAACAATGACAAACAAGTTTTCGTTATTTCTCAATGGGACACCACGTACCTCAACGTTATTGGAGCGAGCCCATTGATCCCTCTCATCCAACTGATGCTTCAATTGGTCAATTTCAGACTGGAACCCAGGAATGACATTGGCAAGGCTTTCCACCTTAACCACTCTGGTTTCAAGTTTTTTAACAGAGCCAGAAAACTTTTCGATAAGACCATGTGCCATCTCCAAAGATTCCCTCAGATTGTTCACCTCCAAACGTAGAGCCTTGACATCATCAACCAATGTGGACAACGGGGCCAGCTTCTGTGTGATAATCTTCAGCTGGCTCTGCATGTTGTCCAGTTGAAGATTTGGCAATGGTGAAGTTGCTGCAGGCGTAGGGGATGGTGATGGTGAGGGGCGAGAACTAGATAATTTGCACTGTGGACAACGCCATGTGACCTTCCTCTCACCCAGTTTGCGGTATCCGGCCTCTGTGACACCCGAACATTGAAAGTCAAAGCGGCATTTGCAAACACTGCATTGCGCACCCTCCGAAAACGATAATCCACAGCTGGCGCAGGAGTACATCTTGACAGGAACCAAGTTTGAGAAACAGTGAAAAACTGCTACAAACAGACAAGCGTGTGCTATCGAGTACGACCCAACGATGAATTTATAGCCCTCAATTATACTATTTCTTGAATCTCACCATCCGTCTATTAGTCTACCACACAAACTATACTAACTGACATCCAAATATTTTATTTATAACAATGTATGTAAGAAATTCCTACGAGAATCCTTTATGGGCAGGTGAAACAGCGGGACCTGCTAGTCTACTCTATAATTCCTCAAGTTTCCTATGAATCATTGTCTTGGCCGGGAGTCGTCTGAGCTCCCCGGTATATAAGCAAGGGGTTTCCCTGCCTGCCGCCAGTTTGCCGCCGGCCGCTCGCCCGTGAACAGGGGTCGCGCAATGAAGCTCCGCAACTTTTTACGTTCACGTTCGAAACACGATTTTCCAACTTGATTTGAAGTGGTAAGTATTTATTTTTTATAAATGCTGTTTTTGTTTTGCAACGTAGTTTTTTTAAGTCAAATTTCTTTGCTTTTATTTTATGCTTATATTAGAGGAAGGGAGTAATTTAATATTTTTATTAGTCAAGACATTTTACTACGAGAAAAGCATCATCAATTTTTTTGCATTTCTTCTTGTAAAATTCTTTGAAAGAGAGGACAAAAAGTTTTTTGAGAAGAAGTAGAACAAGAATTTATAGGTTTTAAAATTCATGTATTTCTGTCTGTTTCTCTGTTACACAAGAATACAAAAACTACTAAACCAATTCGGCTTTGATTTTTACTATTAGATAGCACTGTTTTATCAAGGTATCCATTATAAATCACAATTGGGTAAGGAACTTTAAAAACCTAAATGCCCGTACGAGGTATGGTAAAATAAGTATGAACGGTCGTGCCGGTTAAGCACGGGCGGCGCGGTCGTTACTTGGATGGGTGAATGATAATTTGTGTGGCAAACATTCATTTTCTCGAGCTCCTTCGCGCTTCAGCGCGGCACGTTAAGCAGTTGGTCCCAGTTGTTATCTCTGATAGCAGTCGTTAGGCCAAGTTAGAGGCCTTAGGGCGACCTGAAAACTCTAACACTAGGTGATCCACACCACTATACGAAAAGAAGAAGAAGTATAACTTTTACCTGTGCTTTTACATTATATTCAATAGACTGTACTACAATATCCCAGGAATTAATTATTCTGTTCATAGAGGGTGTTAATTATCATTTATATCAAACACCACAGGTATTTTATATGATAGGCACTTACACCAAGACTGTCGGCAGGTATCCAAAGCTGGGTTTCTATATTAAAAATACAATTCGTAACGTCAAATCAAATCAAATCAAATATATTTATTCTTTAAGAACGATGTATAAGTTACATGACGTTGAACGTTTAGAAATGTCGAGATTTTAATGTGGTTTCGGAACGCGCCCTCTGATAAGAAGAAACCACAAGAAACTCATGGGGTTTTAATATACCCCACTACTATACTCCCCATACTAATGTAAGGGACTGGAGTATAGTTAATTAAGGTTGCCTAGAAGAAATCGATAAGGCCATCTATTTGTACAAAATTTGTTTCTTTCTTTTTTTAATTTTTCTCTAGAATTCCTTAAGTTTCCTATGAATATTTGTCTTGCCTGGTTTTTCATGTGTTTCTGTGTAATATTATATGTTGTGAAAAAAAAAATTATATCTTAAAAATAGTCCAAACGTTGCAAGAAAGGTGTAACCTTTTTAAACTTTTCTAAAGTTACTCTAACAAGAAAATCTTTTACAAGGTATCTGTCCGTAACTGAACCGAATCATATTTACATTTTCCGGATCTTATTCCTGTATTGCTATTTTTGAATTCTCGAAGTTTCAATTGTATTGCATTGCAATAGAAGTGGAGACGTAAAAGTAGGAAGGCGGACCCCGAGCTCCCGAGTAGACACGCGGAGGCTTGGTCGCCTCGCAATCTTCACGTGATATAGTCGAAACGTCGTCGATTCAAGAATAACAATACGAGCCTAACACCCGGGAAAATGTAAATATGAGTAGCTGTAAGTTCAAAAGCTTATTGCTAAAACGAATTGTATTTAGAATGTTATAGAAACCCGGCGTTACGATAATTGTTATTTCAATTACCGACTACTTTAGTATATGATCGACATCAATTGTCGAATGTCAAGGCTGTAACACGTTTCTTTCATGAAAATTACCGGAATTATACATGTACTAGTTTCCCCGCGCGGATTTACCTGCGTACTAGCTGCCACGGACGGAAATTCCCATTTATTTCTTTAAATATCATACATGTTACTTAGAGCTAAGTATACAAACCATGTTAAACATTTTGTGGGAAATACAGAATCAAAAGTACTTAGGTATAGGTATTTACTACTTACTATATGATTTGCTGTTATTTTATCAATTCAATGAAATAAATATATACATGAGTAGCCTTATTAATCTACTCGTCAAGTTCCTTATTGAGACAACTTCATCGTTTTCGGTTCAGCATAGTTTTTGCCTGACGCAAACCTTCTCGGGTTTCTGAGCACCGAAATATTTAAAAGTAAGTTCTAGATCATTTTAAGTAGGTAATTATCACAGGTTTTTCAGTTAAAAAAACGTTAAAGTAGGAATCTGAGGTAGGAACATTAAAAATATGAAAAAAGTAAAAACCTAAGTAAGACCTAGTTTTTTGTGAGATAAGTAATTAAATACACACCAAAGAACACACCGGGATCGGACAAAAATATATTTTTCTTTTTACCCACTACCAAAAAAGTAGGCATATGGAGTTATGCCGGGAAGTGAGCGTGCCATTAACAGGTCCGGTACCACACTGGAAATGTGGAAGATGGTTTCTCTGCCGGTCCGAGCGAGGTTGTCGTTAGCTTCTCTTTCGAGGAACGAGTGGTGAGCGGCTTCATTGCTCCGGTACCAGTCTGGACAATCTGGTAGTGTCACTTTGGCCCGTGGTAGCTCTCCTTATAAAGAACCGAACCCTATGGTTCTGGTTTGGGGACGCGATCTGTCTAAAACAGGGGTTCCCTAACTTATTTGAGCCACGCCCCCCTTCGACCATAAAAAAAAATCCGCGCCCCCCCGTCCTACAGTCCACAAAATAAGTATTGATATTGCTCATTGAAGTTTTACAAAGCCATACAAAAGGTATTTGGTAAGTAGTACCAAAGATTCTTGACAGGCGTCAATTTCAAATATTTCCATCGGTCATATCCTGAAATGCATTCTCTCAGCGATCCCGCGTGGCCCGCGCCCCCCTGGAAAGGTCTCTGCGCCCCCCCTGGGGGGTGCGCCCCCCACTTAGGGAATCACTGGTCTAAAACATATCACTGACGGTTGCTCCTCAGAGTGATCTGACGGTAACAGCGGACCCCTATCTGCATACCCAAAATGGTCATAGTCGGGGACGCTATAACATATATAAATAGGTTTTAGTCGTCCTGGGTCCCTTGCCAAAAAAGTATGAAGAGTCACGTGTCAAATAGCCCCCAAGACCCGAAAAAAAGTTAATATTCGCCAGTTTAGCGCATAACCTAAAAAGCCAGTAATTTATTACACGTAACACGCTACTTACGAGACTTACTTAAACTTGTATGTAAGAACTAATCTAACCGCCATTGCTTTGCTTGGAAATAAAAGCGTTTATGTTGGTACCTAATATGCAATTGGGTCAGGGCACCTATTCTTTAACTAAAACATGCCTCAGCAATGCCTTAGCATTGTTGGATTTTTCTTAAAAACGTTTCTAACACTTTTGGAAATTGTGCAAAGATTCGCCAAAGCTTTTTAAGTGTAATTACAAATTATCATCAATTGGTAAAGTTAAAGAAAATGCTTAGGTATTGTTTCGATTTGACAAAGGTATTACATTTTTATTATTTATTGGTCTCTGTTGAGACTACACTATTTTAAAGCTCAAAATACACGATGACACTTACACTTTACTTAAAACAGACCACACCTACGTACCACATGCGAATTTCTTTATATGTGTGCTGTACGTGTGGGCTGTTTTTGGTAAAGTGTCAGTGTAAGTGTCAACAACTAATATAATAAATAAATAGTATGGTCTCAACAGCTTACTCTTTTCGAGAAATCAAATTATTGAACCGTTTTCGAGAAAATCTAACAATGCTAAGGCAATGTTGAGATATTTGGGTTTTAGGATACGTTCTTTTCTTATTAATTAAATAGAATATTATTGGGCCAAGGTAGATTTTATTATTATAAAATATAGTGTAAAGAACAGCAGAAAATACGACTCTGGAGCATTTAAGTGCTACTAACAATTTCTGGACTGGGATTTTAATACATACCTTGGAGCAGATAGAGGCTACTTTCGATCCCGCGGGACGGGACTTACGTGGCTAAAACCGCGAACGCAGCTAGAAGCACATATTTTTATTAGCAAACGGTCGCGTGGCTTCACTCGTCAGTAATCCTTATTTTTTTACTTCCTGCAATCAGTTAATAAAGAACACTAGTAAAAAACTTGTACATGAATACTGTAGTAAAAGTATTAAGTAGGTAAGGCATTTCAAAGGAAATCGTAAATATCTCGGTGGTAACGACACGATATTCGGAAGTTAATTTTATGATAATGTATGTTTAGGTGGGGTTGACGTAACCTAACGGGTAACACTATGCTATTTAGGCTAGACTTTAAGACGAACGGTCTTACTCACAAAAATCTCGTTATTTTATATATAGCCGCTTGTTAGCTCTTATTCTCTGCATCAAAAAAACTTTACTTACAAACACTACATAACGCCTTGCTAGCTATACGAACGTTTTCATATTTTATTCTCGCAAGACTGCAGTTTCGCATGATTTTGAACGAAATCGTTTATTCTTTTTGTCAATTTTTCATATTTTTCTGCCTTTTATCTGTCAAAATAAAGATTTTATTAATGTCCAAATTCTCATTTTTTTCTGAAATGACAAAACTCAGCTGTTCAATATCCGCCATTTTATAACGTAAAGTTCCGATGGTTCTAAACAACCTGAGCCCCAAGTTTAATTTGACAGCTACTTTACGATAAGTTTACGTACTTAGTGATAAACTTTATTTAGCGTTTGTAAGATTTTTCCTTAATCAACTGCTATTAAATGCATAAAGAGTTATGATTGGTTTGTAAGTAAGGGCGTAAGAGCAGCGGTGTTGGTATTGTGGTAGATCCCTCGACTTTAATTCTGAAGGGCATGATGACGAATGCCGGCCGAAGCTCCAATGTTTAAGAATAGTAGATTGTATAACAAGGGAGCAAAATAGTATTTTTACGGCGAGGGCGTTACTTTGAATCACGAGCAAAGCGAGGAATTCTAGAATAGAATTCCGAGCGTAGCGAGGGATTCTAACGTAGAATTCTGAGCGCAGCGAGGGATTCAAAGTATACATCGCCCGAGGCAAAAATAATTTGCTCTCGAGTCATATACTCTACTTTTCATCCCCTTTCTATGAGAAAATAAATAAGATATGGTGTTACGTAATTCGTGAATTATTTACCTATTTACTTAAACAAAAATGTTGGGTATAAAATTTTTATATCACGTTTATTATACAGAAGCCCTCTATAAATATTTGTTGGTTGTTATAGCGGCTACAGAAATACATCATCTGTGAAAATTTCATATGAATACTAAAAAAATAAGCAAAATAAATAAAACAAATGAAACTAATGAAACTAATGAAACAAATGAAACAAATGAAACTCTAATGAAACTAATGAAACTAATGGCACTAATGAAACTAATAAAATAAATAAATTCTGTGAACAACACACAGCGCCATCTAGCCCCGTGGTAAGCGACTAAGCTTGTGTTACGGTGGCTCAAGTCGGCTCAACACATATCAGTCAGTAATTCATATAATTTACGTTTGATTTCTATTAATGATACATATGTTCCAAATTCAAATTTACTTTGCTCCCGCCTATTTTATTTTGCTCCCGGCTGTTTTACTTTGCTCCCGCCTGTTTATCTCTTAACAGAAAAGAGCTACTTTGGTCGCACTTATAGAGGACCAAAGCGACACTTTTCGAATAGATGGGATGAAAAAGACTTATGTGTACTATACTATAAGTACTAACATCGCTCTTACGGTGAAGAAAACCATCGCGAGGAAACCCTCATCTTAAATCACGGCTAATTATGAGACTACAAACGAAACCGTTCAAGGAAACTTTTCACCTTTTAACTTATTTTTAGGCTAAACTTTTACAATTATTTTTTCTTAAGAGAATAAAACAGACAGACAGACAGACAGCGAAGTCTCAGTAATAGGGTCCCGTTTTTACCTTTAGGTACGGAACCCTAAAAAGGAATAAATGAAAAAGACAGAGATCTATGCAGATTGCTCTGTTTTAGCAAACCCTGGGAGTACATTTTTAACCTAACTAATATGAAAAAATATTTGTCCTATAAAATCTATGGTTTGATCAAAGAAAAAAAAAAAATCAAAAAAACACCTTCCAACATTTTATATCGATAACGAGGTCATCATAAATCATTACTAACCAGCAGATTTTTTTATTTTTACTTAGTTAGTATTTCTATAATTAACAGTCAAATTGTCCTACAAATTACGTGGTACGTTATCCCAGTCCTACGCTCAAAAGTAGTAGTACAGATCCTACCTCTGTTATCTACCACAATCGAGAGTTTCGTATAGGAAATTGTTGGGCGTCTCATCAAAATGAAGCTACCTACTCACGGAAAGCTAGCTTGATAGTAATCAATTTGCAAAAATGGACCAGGGATCCTGGACTAATATTATTAGTCTGAAGCGCAAAAATATTGCGTTTCTGTTTAACTACTTCAAGCAAAATTCCTGAATCAATTACGACGAAAGTTGGTACATTTTATAAACCTAGATAGTTAATCACTTATGCTCTTGACATATTACTTATAGTTGACCGCGGGGCGCAACTACCATAGATATAACAAGGCAAGAAAGGAAGATCGATACACCATTATTGCATAAGTATATACGTAGGCTATTCGATCAATTGCATTCAATAATTCACTTCAACATGACCTGCGGGCTAATTTTAACTATGGCTACATAATAGGCAGTTTAGCTACAGCATACTAGGCTACCTTTAATCGCCTTGCCTTGCTGCGCAAAAGATGGATGACGTGTCGATGTATGTAGGTAAGTGTAGGCAAGGTTAAGGTACCTATATAATTATTATACATAACTAATTGCATCCCGCGGTTTCACACGCGTAAGTCCCGATGCCGT
>OY292401.1:25792477-26109098 GCA_958496205.1 Idaea biselata | reverse complement strand
ATATAGCCGATGAACGCAAAAAAATGATATTTTTATTTTTATATATTGCAGGACGATTTAACCCCAAAATTAGCTGCTTGTACTATAGATACTAGAGAACGAGTATACTACATAAATAATACTTAAACACCACCAGAGTCAGTCAATACAATTCTGCATACTATTGTGACAATTTTATTGTGCAAACTATTTTGGTATATGGCGTAAAAACCTAAGTCGAAAAAACGAACAGAGGAAGATGTTTAATCATAAATTCATCGTGTCATTCGCAACCTTTTGATGGGGGAACAGATGTCGTCAGACTTTATAATAATTTTAGTATGTATAAAGCACCTTAGGCTTATTGAGGCTTATTAACATCTTATGAACGGGACTCCCAGCGTCTTCGGCATCGATCAGCATCATCAGATCATCCTGCAGCCCTCCGAAGAGGCCTATAGAGGTGAGGGCGTATCGCCCTATGACAGCCATTGACGCCAGTTCTAGAACCGTGACTCCCTCTTCTGATACTGCGAGCCATACCATTGATAGGTCGGGTTGTTTTATCTGAAATAGAGTGGTAGAGAAAGGTTACTACGACGATGTTGGTTTTGGAAACGTTTAAATCCATACTTATGCTGTTTTGACAAAATGTATGCAAGAGGTATGAAAGATGAAACGAGGACCACAAATTATCTTTCTTTCTTTTCGTATAGTGTTGTGACTCATCCAGTGTAAGAGATTTCAGGTCGCACTTAACAACTGCTATCAGTGATAACAACCAGAATCAGTGATACCAAAATGATAATTTGCCACCCACATTATCGGTCACCCATTCAAGTAATGACCGTGCCAGGCGTTGCATAACCCCACTATATAAGATAGACGCAGGTAGGCCAATAAATAAGCTTCTTAATTTCTCTTATTCCACAAATGATTGGAGTAAGAGAAAGATGGGTGTTCAAGTACAATGAATAGAATGTTCTTATAAAGAGAAGGTTCGAATACATACCCTAGCTTGGAACAAGGTAGCCCCGAAGAAAGGCCACTTGCGCGTGCAGTTGAGGTATATCCGCACACAGTCCGTCGTAGTTCGTCCTTTTAGAGCTACCCATTTCGAACGTAACTTCTCTTCTAATTCCCTGAAATTTATAAAACAAAATCAGGATTAATATTCTATGTTCTATGAGTGTTTACTTAGGAGGTGTAGTTTGAACATAATGCTTGTCAAAATTTCGGTTTTGACAGGAACCAACCCGCAACTAATAGAGTTCCGTGCCATTGTGATATTAAAAGCCAATATCGCTATTCCTGGATACCTGTTTACTACCAGGTTCCCACTGTCCCTATGTGTCTAGTTGAAATATGAGGACAGTGGGAAAGTGCCTTAGGAACTTGCCTGCTATGAGGACAGTAGAAAGCAGGCCCACTGTTCTAATTTATCCAACTGCACGACGAGAACTAAGGTAATCCTTTTATGTTCTATATTATACTCCGATTTATGATAGTTCCATACCGTTCGACGGTATGCCTTATCCAGTAAGGGCCGCTATACCCGCTAGCACCGTGAGGCGCCTTTAGGAATCAGTTTTAGACAGATCTTATCCCTTAGCCAGAGCCCAGTTCTCGTAAGATGAACTAACTCGTACCCAAAGTGACGCGCCAAATTGCCATGAAGACAGTGGGATGTCTGCTTGCTACCAACACACACTCACCTCAGTTCGTTGTTAGTGAGCGGTGCTCGGTATCGGTACGGGTAGAACCGGTGCGCTAGTGGCTGCGCGGTGTGTGCTGCGTTGGCGGGCGAGTGGTCTCCCATATCAAGTTGCGCCATGAGCGCGCCTAATTCGGTCGCAAGTTCCCGGGATACTGGGAATCTGCCTGCTACCACTGACAAAAACATAAATAGTAACGTATGGGTACATTATTTTCCATAAACAACTGAATTAAATAGATAAGAACACGAAAACCAATAATTCTACATAAAAATTGACGTTTTTTCAAGAAAAAATTTGTAAAAGAAACCAAAACATACCTTGCTGATTAATCTGATAACACAATAGTAGCCTTTCCTTATCCGTCTCGCTCCTCACAGAGTTCTTAAAGTACAGCCTATTTCTATACGTCAGTCGGATTACTCTAGAGTTTTCGAACTTCCCAGACCCTTTCTCTCTTAGTGCAGTCTCCCATTTTGATATGACGTCACATAACTGGAAAAAGGAACAATTTTACTGAGTAAAACTGGAATTAAAATTAAGAAAAATTAGGTTCTTATAGTCAGACTAAAACAAAATCTAGTCTTGAGTATACTGCCGTGCTAACTAAGAGGACCGTAACTAACAATTTTTGCAAAAATGACTTTTTGACGTATTCGGAATAAGGAAAACCAGAGGATTATGCTGAACTTGTCAGAATTTCTGTATGTATCGTAGTTTTTAAGATACGATAACCATAACCACCGTATGTGATACCTAACTAGTTTTCTTCCTAGTCAATAACAGTCTATGAGCCATTACTGTCCTTATGAGGTGTATCTACACAGAGTTACGTCATTCAAATAAGGACATAAACACCGTAAAGGCCAATACCGTAGTAATCAGTTGATTCCCCTTCTCAGAAAAATATACCAGCACTAATCATATTCACCGTATCTACCAATGACGGTGTTTAGAAAAGTAATAATAAGAGCTCATACCGTATTTATGTTTAGGATCTCATACGTATATTTATTTTGGGAAATTACACATTAGTACTATAACTACCGCTTGGTGTGTATGGGGCCCACTAAGATCGTTGGGTCACTCAAACTCATAGAATAGGGTTACCCATCTCTTTCCGTGGGTGTCGTAAAAGGCGAATAAGGAATTTAAGGGGGACTAGCAAAACTTAAGTTCTACCCGCGTGGTGGCGGATAAACTGCTTGGTTCCTAGAAGGGTTAGTGTCAGGCACGCGGCCGGCCGTAAAAATATTGCCAAATCTATTAGCAGAAGGTATGGTCAGTGATGACTTACCTACTGCGCCAACCCCAAATATTCGGGGTGTAGCAGACCCCGGGCTCCTAAGAGGGATACAACCGGGAACATCGCTCGGATGAGAGAGAAAAATAGAAAGTTTAAAAGAAGTTTGCCCCATAACAGCGCACAGAAGCGTCGCCCGTCTCCTGTGTAGACGAGGGCTACCGTGTCACGGCCGGGCACAGCCAAACATTGGAACATTGGCACGCTAAACGGACGCGCGCGGGGGCTGGATGTGTGGAGTGACGCGAAAAGACCGCGTCAGAAACTCTCGTATCAGGGGCAGCTAGCCGACGTACTTTCCAGGCGGAAGGTGGCCGTGGCGTTCCTGCAGGAGACTCGATGGAAAGGCAGCAGATCCCGGCTCATTGGGAATGGCTACAAGCTGATCTACACGGGTGCACCTGGTGGGAAGAACGGGGTGGCTGTGGTGCTCGCTGAGGGGTTCATGATCATCCGAGCGTTGTTCCCGGTTGCATCTCTCTCGAGAGCCCGGGGTCCGCTTTCCTACTTTTACGTCTCCACTTCGCACGATCTTCGGCATCCCGTGTAGTGAGGCCATTAGCACGTATATCCGATATCTTACAACGTCAAGCCAGCACTTCTTGGGTCTTCCCAATCTGCCGCGGCCGGGCGGAGGCGCCATAGCAAGACATTTGTTTCCCACGTTTCCGTAGAACGTGGCCGTACCACCGTAAGCGGCATTCTTGCAGTTTGTCTGCAATGTCTCGGACATGAAGGCTGCCCCTGATGCGGGAGTTTCTGACGCGGTCTTTTCGCGTCACTCCACACATCCAGCGCAGCATCTTCATCTCCGTGACACGCAGCTCCTGCTTATGTCGCTCAAGCAATGGCCACGCCTCACTACCATACAAAAGGACAGGTCTAATGATCGTTTTATAGACCTGTCCCTTCAGTTTAACCGGCATCGCTGAGGGGTTGCAGGGCGATATCTTTGAGGTGAATCGCTTTAGCGACAGACTTATGTGAGTGAAGATGCTTATTCCTACCTAGTAACTGCTTACGTGCCACAGGTTGGATTTAGCGACGCTGGTAAGAGGTCGTTTTGGGATAAACTCGGCGAGGTCCTCGGAGCCCCATCCCATTGTCACAGGGAATCGTTTAGGGTGGTGATCTGATCGGACATGTGGGTGAGATGGGGGCGGAATTTGAACGTGACCATGGAGGCTACGGGTAAGGCAGTCGGAATGCGTAAAGGAAAGAAATCCTGCGTATGTGCCACACTGCCGACCTGGTACTTGTGAACACATATTTTAAAAAGAAGTCCCGACCATCACCTTGATCACCTTCAGGAGCGGGGGGGGGCAACTCTAATCGAACGATTCGATTTTCAATTCAAATCGATTTTCTAATTACTAGGAGACACCATATCGGCAACGTGGCCAACCGCAAAGTCATACCTGGTGAGAGTCACACTGCCCAACACCGTATCCTTGTCATGGATCTCTGTGTAAAAACCAAAAACAAACGACCGGAACCATGTCGGCGCCGAATCAGATGGTGGATGCTTGACGAAGCCAAGACCCAGATGCTCGCTTCAGCAATCGGCGACAAATGTGTTAATGCTGAATGCAAATCGGTACAAGAGCACTGGGATAGGATTCAGGTATCTAGGACAAGACACAGTCCATAGAGAGACTAGGGTAAAGAACGCCCTCTTTAAAAAGTGGCAAGCGTCTAACTCTCCTGAAATTGCGACGTGAATAGGTCCGCCAAACGTAGCTAGAGCCAGACAGTACCATTTACAGTCATTGTACGATAAATTGGAAATGTCGGAGGGGCAGAAGCTTATTTATAAGCTGGCACGTTTTAGGATAAAAGCGGCGCAGGATATGACCAAGTGCCAACCAAGTAACCAAGGTTATATCCTAAGATCCTGACGGTTCTGGTCTGCGAGGACCTCCCAGTGAAAGAGAGATGGCGCTCTTATTTAAACGAGCTGCTTGATTCGGAGGGACTTGTGAAACTGATGAGGAGGTCCGCAAGGCTCTTCGCTGCATGAAGAATCGGAAAGCTGTCGGCGCCTCCATCGGCGCCGACAGCTTTCCGATTCTTCATGCAGCGAAGAGCCTTGCGGACCTCCTCATCGAAGTTTGGAATGGGTTCTCGTAGTGTGGTGTGGGTATCTTAATTAACCTTTTTAACCGCATACTCGAGACTGGCAGGATCCATGCCCAATGGAAACTGAGTGTTCAAAGGCAGCGGATCTGTGCAGGAGTGTAGCAGTTATCGTGGTATAAAGGTCATGTCCCACACCTTGAAGCTCTACGAGCGTATAGATGACTCTCGGATCCGGCATGAGTGCACGGTCTTGGAGGGCCAGTATGGTTTCCGCCCCGGTCATGATAACATACCTTGTTTTCGTCTATAAAACGATCATTAGACCATTGTCGCTTGAGCGACTTAAGCAGGAGCTGCGTGTCATTGAGATGTAGGTGCTGCACTGGATGTGTGGAGTGACGCGAAAAGACCGCGTCAGAAACTCTCGTATCAAGGGCAGCCTTCATGTCCGAGACATAGCAGATAAATTGATTGAATAAACAAATGTATATTTGTTTAAAGTTTTTTGTTAACTGACGATCACATCTGCTTAGTTAACAGTAACTGCACAATATGTTAACAGGTCACTACAAGCCATAAAGACAGTATGTGTTGTTGTTACTGTACTTATGCTTAGTAATTCATTTCAGTCATTTAGTACTCGTTACTAAAGATAAATACATTATTTACGATCACTAAGCATAATTACCGTAACTACCGCACATACGGTTGTAATGCTTAGACTATTAGTTTGAATTTGATAATAATTACTAAAGACAAACAGATTTTTAATATAATTGAATAGAAAACATTATGATATTTGCTAAACAAGTACAGAGATACATAGATCATCACTATGCCTACCAAGTTGCATACTTACATACCCACAATTTTAAATAGTTTTTGAGTAACACGAAAAAAACGAAGATAAACTTTAGGCGCGTTTTTCTCAGCTTTACGCGCCAAGCAGTTACGGTCCTTTTAGTTAGCACGGCAGTATAGTAGAAACGTCAAAATAATTATTGTTTTTAGTCAGAAACTTCTTTTAAAAATTAAAATTAAATTTAAATTGAAAGCATAATTATGTAAGTAAATAAGTCTGGGATCAAAATAAGTTTAAAGAAGAAGACAAGTATAATCACATACCTTCTTGTCAGGTTTGATATGGTGTTCCAAGTCTTTCTCGATGGGATCGTCACTGAAGAGCGCGAACCCTGAAGCCGCAGACTCGCGGCAACCGAGCTCCGTACTAAGAGTCGATAGGAATTCTTCTACTGTCGTCGAACCGTCGAAACTTATTACCTGTAATAAGACATCCAATAAGATCCATTTTAACATTAAAAATGTTTGTGTTCGTGATCAAGTTGCGCCAATGCCACGGGGCTCTTGAAGGTGTTTTAACCACGCCGGAATAACAAGTCTGTTATAGTATGTATCTCCCAAACAGATAAGGATAAAATAACAGAAACATTTGATAGACAACACAACATGAGATAGACACCTGAATAATGCCTTAACACTTGTAATGTGGACGACTTTAGAGAGGCTAATGACGCTGCCATCGCTGTGGCACAGTTTTGGGCAGATAAGATGTAATTGGCTGAAGATTGGAAATGTTTATGTTTTCGCCCCCTGAGCCTTAAAAACCCAGAAGGTGTTTTAACCTTCCACGCAAAAACAGGGGTGTTATAAGATTGATGTATCTGTCTGGGGCATCGTAGGACGGATAAAGCGATTTTGATATGGTTTTTTTACTTACTTGGTAAGTGTTATTCAGCATATGAACCGGTATGGCGTGAGGTAGGCAATGGTGGTACGGATTCTTCAGTAAAATTGAGAGGACTTCCATCCGAGAAGGTTTATCCTCGCGACCGCCGTTCCGTATGGTCCGCTCTAATGCGCGTGCGCAATATGCAGCGTACTTTCCACATTCCGTTCTAAAAATTAAAGTTTATAGTCCAGTTAGACCATCAAACACTTACAAAGCTTTTGGAATGATAATCAGTTTTCAGATATCTTATTGTTTAAAAAAAAATGATGTGCGTTATTAAAATTGCTCAACGGCGAAGGAAAACATCGTGAGAAAACCCACGGCTTAGTGAGCTCCAGACGTATTGACCCCTTCTTTTCTCTGGGCATGGCTGATTAGGCTAGGAGGTTTGTATAGGAGCTGGGTAAGCATACTCCATCTAATAATGTCCCGGACCCTACAGCGCCGTAAATAGCATAGATAAAAATTTGATTGCGCTGCATAAATCATAGGAAAAAAAGGCCAATATCATATATTTTTTTAGCTACAAAACTTACTTAGAATCGGCGTGTCTGCTCAGATGTAGTTTCAAATACCATAATAGTCTATTATTTCTCGGCACGAACAAGCTGACAGCTAAAGCTAGAAGCTGCCAGCCTTGGACAAAGCTGTATGTTGGAGGGTTACTTTTGCAATCCACTGATAGTAAAGGTGCCTGAAAATGTCCAAGATATTAGTCGAAGAATTTGTTTTCGCAGAATTTTTCTGGTAGTTTAGGAATGTACCACTGGTGAACATAAGTATTATTTTAAAAGGAATTGAGGATATTTGTTATTTTTGATTTTTAATAAAACACCTTGCATTTCTCATATTATTATGTTGTAAATTATATAGACATTTTGGAAATACATGAATTGGCTTCAGGGGAATCTAAAATACGTACCTGGAAATATCAAAGTAGGCTAAATTTATATCATACACATTTAATACTTAGCTAAGATAAAAAGTCAGTCATCCTTGATGGATGCACTGGCTTAAGTATCGGAACACAAATGTATATGCTTGGCGATAGTTATGTTTCGATCCAACAAAATGAACCAGGATTTCATTCTCTAAAATGTACAAACCATTTGAAAGAAGAAGATTCGTTCTCCACTTGCACGTTCTCCAATTTCTATCAGATTCGATCCTTAACCATATTATAAGTCAAAAACTTACCCCCATACTTTCAAACGATGACTAAGTTTATGTAACGTTAACGTCACTTTGAAACTTCATGTCACAGTAAAAGACAAACGATACATAGTACGGCTGTTTATAAGTAAGAGGGTTACACTATAAATGTAGTTTTTGCTAGTTTACCTGTATAGAGCTGGGCGAGCCAGCTGCGTGCGTTGGCGCATCGCTCTTATTGTCCCCGCCAACGGAGGATGCCCCCGTGTCGCAGGTAAACAGCGATTGAGTCGCGCAAAGTAGCAGTTGCTGTACAAAATGAAATGTTGGTGTTTCGAACCGGACGTTATTTGATTTTAGGGGGCTATTGTGGGGCTGCATTGTGTGAGTTTAAGGGGGGGGGGCGCTATGTGGGCATTGCAGTATCAGTACAGGGGTTATCGTGGGGCTTAGAGGCAATACTGAGGGTTGAGGGTTTAGAAGGGAAGGAGTAGTATAAAGTGTTGGGGTAATCGGTTAGTTTAGATTATTTACTTTTAGGGGTTATCTTGGGGCTTGGGAGCAATATTGAGAGTTTATAAGGTAAGGAGTAGTATACAATTTTGGGGTTGTGTAGGGTATGGTCTATGTGGGCATTGTAGTAACAGTAAAAGGGTTAGTTTAGGTTATTTACTTTTAGGGGATATTGTGGGGCTCAGGGGGGGAGGCTTTTGGGGCTGTGTGGGGTATAGTCTATGTGGGCACTGCAATTATACAAGTACTACGGTATTACTACAGAATAATAATGTATTCTGAGTTTACGGGTGATTTATGGAGAGTAAAGGCAATAAAAGGGTGGTACTGTGTATTGTAGTTAAAATTTCAGAGGGCTTCATTTGGGAATATGAATTTGGAAGTCAAAGAGAGGCAGTGTGTGTATAATACTTATTCTAAAACATAAGTAATCGAGGGTTGTGGCACTATGATAAACACTGATATTATGTGGAAATTAAGAGTTTCTTTGTAGAGTTCGATTGTGTTGCTTATTAATATAAAACTAGAAAAAACACCTGGGACTATACTGCAAAACTTAATTAAAGAACATTGCACAAACTGATTTTCTATAGTTAAATTTTCCCGGGTCTTTATTGCGTATTATGATTTATTTTCTTATCTCGACGTTTCAACCATGTTACAATAGTCTTCGTCGCGAGTTAACTGATTTTCTCTTTAATTCGATCTTTTATCCCCTCGTTTATAGCTTAAAAACAGCCGGACAGCCCGAGCTGACTGCTTTAGTTTCGCGCGAAATTGTAAACAAAATTCAATCTTTTCTACTGATGAAAACATTTTGTCTGAGAAAACATGTATTTCAAGAAATAACGTTTTCATTTGTTTATACCCGACTACGGCGAAGCCAAAAGGAAGGGTTATGTTTTTTATTCCCTATTTATTCGCTAGAACCTTATTTTAATACCATTTTCCCTGGTTTTACGATAACACAATTATAGAAATCGTAATCTTTGTAACCATATTTTTACAGGTTAGTGCGAGTGCATTATAATGAAGAATTTTTGTGCAATTTATCTTGCAATATGCGTCCCATAGTGTGTTTTAATAAAGGTATGATTCTTAAACTATTGACCATTTCCTGAGTGTGTATTTACAAATAACAATGTACGGTGAAATGATTATAATGTACAATGTAGGAAAAAACTGCATAATTATCCTTTTTATTCAATCTTACTTATTTTACAGTATGGCAACATTGCTAGGGAATACTTTTAAGCGAGAGCTGAACCGCGTTCTTCGCTATTTTTTAGGTTTCAGTCCCGAAAGGGTAAAAACGAGTACCCTTTTATTAGTTATTATCATGGTAACCAAGGATATTACGCAGTTATATTAAATTACTAATGAAACTTACCTTAGGAAGTAAGAAATAATCTAATAGGGTATTTGCAACAACAACCTTTCCATACAAAGGAGTTCAGTGCGAAGAAACAGCTATGATAGAGTATATGAACGATTATAATAAACGAAAATATCATTCCGACTAGAGGGAGGGGGTGAAAACATTCTCAAAAAAAAATATACAAAAAAATCGGGGGGAAAATGTACACCAACATTCCATTTCAAAATTGCAACGTAAATAGCCTTTT
Organism: Idaea biselata; assembly: GCA_958496205.1. Classification (NCBI taxonomy): domain Eukaryota; kingdom Metazoa; phylum Arthropoda; class Insecta; order Lepidoptera; family Geometridae; genus Idaea; species Idaea biselata. The sequence continues at coordinate 26,098,982 of OY292401.1, read as the reverse complement.
CTATCTGTTATGGCAACATTTTTATTCCAAATCAAGATTTCAATGTTACCAGAACTGAGAAAATCAAATTGGAATATCCAACGTGTTGCTATAAAAAATATGACAACATTTTTCTAGTTTCAATGTTGCCAGCACTCAAGAGATCAAATTGGAATACACACAGTTTCAAGTAAGATTTCCACTGAAGCCAATCATCATGGTTTTTCCCAATCATAATTCCAAATTGATCGAGATGACAACACTAAGCTATTTTTGACACAGCAACACTCAAAACTACATTTAGATACGTGTTGGTTGGTTAAATGGGTTGTTAGTGTATAATACATTTTATTTATAAGTTATTTGAAGCTCTATTCGCCAGGATAAGAAATGCTGCTTTTATTGTTTAGGGCTAATTTTTCAATAATCTAGACAAATATATCTATAAAATATTTTACAAGGAGAAATACTTCATCAAAAATCCACAGAGGCACAGGTTCAAATCCTGTCATGGGGGGTTTTTGAAAATGAAAAATTAGCCCGCATTTAAAGCTCTATTCGCCAGAATTACAAATGTTGCTTCTATTGTATAATCAATACGAGTGTTAGTGTCCCATTTAAAAAAATATCTTTTAGAAAAAAATGTTTTTTTCTTCTTCTTTTAATTAATCACGTAGTATGATTGTTTTGTTTGTCACATTTCGGCCTCGATTCCCGTATTAGAACTATCAAAATTCATTTTAATATCATAACATTTTCGGCCACATTATTTGTAATCTAAGTTTAAGTAAAAATCTAAGTTCGGTTTTATCGCCATTAAATTCTACTTAAATACTTTTTAAATATACATTATTAGTACAATAAACTTTTTAAATTCACACGATTTGTAAACATAATTACATTTTTCCGGGTCTTTATCGCGTATTATTTATTTTCTTACCTCGACGTTTCAACCATGTTACAATGGTCTTGGTCGCGAGGGGACTGTCCCCTCGCGACCAAGACCATTGTAACATGGTTATTAGTACATTTCTAACTAACCATTTAATTTTTGGCGAATGTTTCTAGTGGCAGTGGGTAAATATTAAAGCAATTCTAAAGTTAACTATGAGTTTTGTTATAGTGCGGCATTTCAGTTCTGCAGTTCCATAGGTAAGGGAAAATGTCAAAAAGATTACAAATTATTAACAATGGATTTTTTAACGTTGAGAACTTAGTTAAGTAAACTTTTAGTAAGAAGACTTCACTTGACTTTTCCCTCTTTAAATTTATGCAGTCTGCAGTACTTAAAATGGCCACTCCATAACGATGAAAACCGATGATCCATGAATTAATGGTAAGTGATATAAAGTAATTGTATAAATTGTACAGTTTTCTGTATGTATGAGAAAAGCAAAGCGTTTTGCCCTTTAAGCCAAGCTTCAATATAAAGCAGAAATTATTTTGGTTTTTAAATCAGGTTTCATTTTGAACCTAGGTAATTCTAGAGACAGAAGAGTATTTTTTTTATTACGAAATCAAGGCCCTGATTCCCATTTTAAAATTGAGCAGAATTTAACTTTCAATATCATTACAATTTTATTGTAAAATATACAATTAAAATAAAACTTTAAGTTAAATAAATTGAAGGTTGACTTTAATGATATTGAAATGAAGTTTGGACAATTTTAATATGCGAATTACCCATCTGGTACCTTTCTTCGTAAGGTAACCTTTTAATAGTATCTTTTAATTATTATTTATCAAGTAATTGAAATACAGTCGTGAAAAAAGTCTACACACAATAGTAGTTTTAGTAGAATAGTAAGTATGTAATATTAAAAATAATAGTAGTTAATGAACAATTACATACACTGCTTTATCTACACATATGAAAGCTTTTAAATGGTGTTTAGTTATGATTATTTGTTACGTTATAATGCTATATTTCACTGTCTACTTTCCGAATAAAATAAAATAAATAAAATAAAATATGCAACAACAAAAAATGCGACAAGACTCAAGACAAATTGAAAGTCAACAAAATGGCGGTACATTTTTTTTAATAATCTCATCACTCATTTCACGCAACAAAAAAACTAAGTTCATTAGAATGCAGGTCGTAATTTTGAACCCATCAAAGAGTGTTTATAACATAAGTATAGATAAAGTATTAAATAATGAAAGATGTTATTTTCACGACAGTATTATAAAGGTCACGTCACTTGCACAAAACAAATATAAATAGCAGGTCGGATTACTTGTGTAGAAGTGAAAATAAAATATGTGAGTGTAAAAGTGAAAAAGTCAATCCTTAACTTATTACTTAAATCTTTTATTGCATTGGTCTTCAAAGTGAGAATTAGGTTAAAACTACGAACTCTAATACTTTTCTAAAACTTTTATTGCATGATGAATGATTTTTACTCTGGTAGTAAGTACACTTCAGTGTAACTGTAAATCCAAGATGGCTGCCGCCACAAAATGGCGGATGTCTATTTAAAGTTGTAATACTAACATTGACGTTTTTATATAATCTACGATATGATGATTAAAAATGTTAAATCCGACAAAACAACACTTTAATTTTTGAAATCTAAGTTTTTAAGCTATTGCATAGCTTTTATCGCGGGCTTTGAGCGCGGCGACCGAATCAAGAAATTCCGTAACGAAAATAAAACCTAACACCCCCCACTCCGCCTACCATGTAGCTCGGCCGAGCGTTAGCTCGTATGCAATAGCTTTACCGCGGCAGTACCCGAGCGCCACACGTTTTTTTAAGATTCAGCTGGAAAACCCCATTAGGCCAACGAAACTACCACTCAAAGACCAGTGCAAACAGATTCAACAAATAAGTCCCCTCAAGTTAGGTCCAACAACTTCGACCCAAGCCACCCCGACCCCACGTCAACAAGACAGCACTTACATTCCTAAGCTTAGCCGCTTTAAGCCTATGTTGTATCGGCGACTGGTGCACGAGACTACGGTGTACCTGTACGCCGTGCTTGGCGTGGAGGTGCGGCGTGACCTGGCGCGCCAGCGCGGCCGCCAGCTCGTCCTGCAGCTCGGCCACCTCCAGGCACTGCTGCAGCGCGTTCTGCGCGAGCACCACGTGGTAGTCGATGCCGGCTTGCTCCACGCACACAGACATGAATAGTTGCACGCACTGTTGGGTGTTGGGGGGAGAGGGGAGTTAAGGTCAGCTGCCTTAAATAAATAATAATAAATATTGCACGACGTTACACACAGCGCAATCTAGCCCCAAACTAAGCACTAGGCTTGTACTATGGGTACTAGACAACGGATATAGGTACTACATATTATACTTTTTTGTTGTTGTTAATACATACATATGATACATAGAAAACACTGAATATCCCATGACTTCGGTCCGTGGTGAGTCCTAGGACATGTTGGTTTCCTCACGATGTTTTTCCCTCACCGTAAGAGCGACGTTATTAGCGCAGATTCCTTTTTCTTAAAGAAAAAGACATTGGTGCGCGATCGGTCTAGATTCGAACCCACGACTCTCAGAATGAAAGCCGAGGTATCTACCACTAGACCAACACCGCTTCATATTGCAGCACATAAGCCTTATTGCAGGACATACAGTACAAACAGAACGGTACAAACGGTACCACAAATAAATGTAATCATAGAAGCGACTTCTTATAACAAAATGTAATGTAATGCTTAAAAAATAAATATTTGTGTCTGGTCTGGGTGTCCCTCTATGTATAATATGTATGTATTTACAAAAGAAAAATAAATATAAGTATTATATCCGTTGTCTAGTCACCGTAACACAAGCTTAGTCGCTTACCACGGGGCTAGATGGCGCTGTGTGTTGTTCGGAGAATTTATTAATTTATTTATAATGTGACCTAATGTTGGACGCCCTGCGTGAGGGATAGAGGCGACTTGTTCTAACGAACTGTGACCTAACGTTAGACGCACTGCGGGGGAGAGAGGCGACTTGTTGTAACAAAGGCTAATGCCCAAACGGGCCACAAAAATATAAAATCCATTGTTTTGGTTCCATACATTGAGTTTCAATCGGATCAAAACAAAATTAGGTACCTAGTAATTTCAATGTGAAAATATTTTCATACTTCCATATCCTCTTCGTGCCAAAACGATTTTGGTACAATCGACAAAAATAAATGAGAGTTAAGTGTTCGCGAGGTCTACTGTTCGCAAATTACTAGTTAATATTAGATAGTAGAATTTACAAGACAATATTAGATAGTAGAATTGAGACAATAGACTTCACTCGGCAGTTTCTGTAGATGGCGCAAACAAACACCTATTTTAATTAATTCTGTAGTTTAAATTAAACTTTAACTAATTAGCTCACTTTAAATAATTTCAGCGCCTCCGCTTGTAACGCTTCAGAATTTAACGATGTAAGTGGAGATGTGATGTTTTCTTTTGAGTACAGTAACGTTGGATGTCGCCATAGAACACAATCTGGAAATAAAAAAGAGCAATTTACTAAATATCAGAAATAAATGTTGAGTAGCAGGTTCGTGGTTGGATTATCCTAGGACTCCCCTATCCCCTTAATAGGTCCTATATCCCCATAATTGGTCCTAAGAATTTCTATGGGGTTCTACAGGGCTAGTCTTAACAAAGGTTAGGTTAGGTTAGTACGTAACCTATCCTGGTTACGTACTAGGATCGCCGTCGGTCTCCATCAGTTTCTGCACAAGTTGCTCGAAGTGCGTGCCGTGCGCCGCGCCGCCTCCGCTCACGACCGTCAGTTGGTATAACCAGGAGTATAGAGGGTAGGTTAGGATAGGTTACGTACTAGGATCGCCGTCGGTCTCCATCAGTTTCTGCACAAGTTGCTCGAAGTGTGTGCCGTGCGCCGCGCCGCCTCCGCTCACGACCGTCAGTTGGTATAACCAGGAGTATAGAGGGTAGGTTAGGATAGGTTACGTACTAGGATCGCCGTCGGTCTCCATCAGTTTCTGCACAAGTTGCTCGAAGTGTGTGCCGTGCGCCGCGCCGCCTCCGCTCACGACCGTCAGTTGGTATAACCAGGAGTATAGAGGGTAGGTTAGGATAGGTTACGTACTAGGATCGCCGTCGGTCTCCATCAGTTTCTGCACAAGTTGCTCGAAGTGTGTGCCGTGCGCCGCGCCGCCTCCGCTCACGACCGTCAGTTGGTATAACCAGGAGTATAGAGGGTAGGTTAGGATAGGTTACGTACTAGGATCGCCGTCGGTCTCCATCAGTTTCTGCACAAGTTGCTCGAAGTGCGTGCCGTGCGTCGCGCCGCCTCCGCTCACGACCGTCAGTTGGTATAACCAGGAGTATAGAGGGTAGGTTAGGATAGGTTACGTACTAGGATCGCCGTCGGTCTCCATCAGTTTCTGCACAAGTTGCTCGAAGTGCGTGCCGTGCGCCGCGCCGCCTCCGCTCACGACCGTCAGTTGGTATAACCAGGAGTCTTTGTCTGCTTTGCTTTCGAATAGAAGGTATGTTGGTCCCTGGAAAATAAGAAAATTATTTATAGGCGGTTAAGGTTAAAAGATAGACAAAGATTTGATTAAAGTCTTCACTTCTTTAGGTGACCGTCCATGAAACTAATAGTTCCGGAGACAGTCACCATTACTTTTAATAGAAAACGCGCGACAACAGCGCAACATGGTGCAAATGAAATCGGCACAAAGATCTAATGTCATTTTGTATGGTATAGCAATTCCAGCGAACTTGTATGGTTTCATTTCAAAGACCCTGAATCACTTACCGCCTGATGTTGCGGGTAGATGGCAACAGTAAGGTTCTTCCTCGCGTCGTCATTCTTCTCCTCCGAGTCGGAGTCGGACACATGCTCCACGTCTTCCACCCGCGCGTCGCGCATGTTGATCTGACCGGTTGGGTTCTGTAACGGTGGGGTAAAACGATGGGTTATTGGGCGACTAAAGCGGCGGAAGCCGGAGTGGCGTAACAAAATTCACGAAGCTGTTTTGCTGGTTTTGAAGAATCTTAACCTTAATGCTAAGCGCCTTGTTAGGAACACACAACGGTAGATACAACTATACCTACAACCAGTCAGGCCAGTTCCACTGCCATCGTTGCAACAAACTTTTAAGAATAAATTCGATTTTGTGAGCCACCTCCCTGGCCTTTCGCCGTTGTAAGGTCTTTCGCCGTTGACGAATAAGCAGGAGGACTTCTTCTTCTATTGAGCTCTTAAAACTCAAATTATTATCATCATCTTCTTCTCTTATATATAAAAATCAGTCCCTATTTCCCTTGGTCACGGCATCACACTTAAACTTTTAGACATATTTCGATAATTCTTTTTTGTTGTGTTTGCTATGTCAGGAGAAGGTTCTTATGAAAGAAAAAATGCTAATTTTATTTTTTTATACTAAACGACAGGACAACGTCTGTCGGGTCAGCTAGTACTTAATAAAACGCAAGTGTAACTAACTCACTGAATGAATGACTGACTCACTGACTGACTGACTGAATGATAGACAACGTACAGGCTAAACGGCTGGGTGTAGAGACTTGAAATTTGGAACACAGGTTCTTTAGGGGTTGAAAGTGAGCACTAAGAACCGATTTTTGGAAATTCCACCCCTAAGGGGGTAAAAATGGGGAAAAACATTTGTATGCAACTTCGTAACGGCTTGACCTAGAAACTTGAAATTTGACATAGATATTGATATGGGGTAGTAAGTGAATTTTGAAAAAATATTAATTTTTTCAAAATTCAACCCCTAAGAGTGTTTTATTGGGGATGAAAGTGTCTATGGGAATTTATTCAAAGAGATTTTGTTACTGTTTTCGGGGGTAAGTACGGGGCTCTCTGATTGGTCGAACGAAGTGAATCCAGTAGGTCATGGAATCAAAATGGCGGCCCTGTCAAGAGTTGTTTGACAAATACTAACCAAGGAGTTTCTACTATGTTTCAGATTTTCTTCGTAGCCAGAGTTTTTTTTTTAAATTTTATTTTGTGTGGTTCGGTCGTAGGGTGGGAGTTAGGATCGAAGCTACTTTTTGTTTAAATCGATTTTAGTGATTTTGAGACTGAGTTTGGATCGGTTTTGAATTAAGTTCCGGATTCTTTTTACATTTTCGACTACGACATCGGTTTTAATTTCCTTATCTGATTTGTTTTTTTTTTTTTTTTTTCAAATTGTAATATTGGATATTGTAAACCACGGAACCAAGTGGAATCGGAACTATCCGAAGCCCGACGGGTTTCGGGTTCCCATCTTGTATTTCAATATTTCGTTTTGTTTTTATTGCTCAAGGCGTTTTTACTATAAATATTTGTCAAGAAATGCTTCATCAAAAATTCTCCCATGAATTCCATGATGCGAACCTGTGGCCTTCGCTTGCCGGGCGAGTGCGCTACCACTGCGCCACACGGGAACCTCCGTGACATGGTGAATTAAAGAGGGGCAGACTGTGATAGGTTTTTGCGACACGTTTTCTTAACGTGTTCCCAACAAAACTCAACCCGACCCTCAAAATTAAAAATGGGTTTTGTCAGAATAACAAACAGTCAAAATGGCAGAAACGACACGCATCCGGTAACAGGACTATTTAAAAATGTAGTTTTGTTAAGAGAATCTTTGTAGATTCTTCTTCTGAGAATCTTTGTAACTTGTAACTTACTAATTGTAACTAACATTGTAACTTACTTGATCACCCGGCGATTTAAAGTAAAGGAACATCTTTCCAATAAGGACACACCAACTCTTCTTGGCGTGCCCGTTTTTCACTTTAGTCAGCCATCCTTGTATCGTAGGTTTATTGTCCTCTTTGCTTAGTAGTAGTTTGGTCGCGTTGCGCCTTTGGACGTTCTGAAACGAAACAATCAATATAGCAGGACTTTGCACACAGCGCCATCTACCCGAAAACTTAGTAACAATACCCAGAAACAAAAATTTGTAAGCAGCATAATTATTTGTTTTTACATCGAACCGATAACCCGACATCAGAAGGAAGGCAGTGTGGTAACACTACAATTCATCTACTACAATTTGACGACCTCTGTGGGGCGTCGTGCGAAAGCGCGACTGCAATGCGGGAGGTTGCGGGTTCGATTCCCGCCGGGTGCAAGTATTTATGCTTATAGAATAAATATTTGTGTCTGGTCTGGGTGTCCCTCTATGTATAATATGTATGTATTTACAAAAGAAAAATAAATATAAGTATTATATCCGTTGTCTAGTAAACGTAACACAAGCTTAGTCGCTTACCACGGGGTTAGATGGTGCTGTGTGTTGTTCACAGAATTTATTTATATTTATTTATTTAATTCATCGACTTCATCTTACCACCCGCAGCGATTGCTCATTTCATTTGTACGGCAAACGTAACAATACCTCACCTTCTCTCTGCCTACCACACAAACTTTACTGATCCTTTCCATCCAAAGGTTGCCAGGAAGAAATCGCTTTGAGTGATAAGGTAGCCCATTTGTACAACGTTTTATTTTTAAACTTCCTGTGTATTTGTCTTACTTGTGATGTATGTATACTAATTTTTATTGTTACTCCCATACAACAAACGTGATTGAGGTACATGAAAATTGAAAACCTTCATGGTATTTTGACCACTAACGCCATCTAGTGAGAATGGGGAAAGACTGGCACCAATGGTTAAATAAATTGTAACGTTCGGGTTGCGTTGACAAATTGGTTGGTCCAGTGTTCATTTTCCCGTAGGTACCCAATTTTATTGTGATAGTGGTACGGAACCCTTCGTGCGCGAGCCTTTCACTTGGCCGGGTTTTACATTTGTTTCGCATTAAATGCAAATGGAATATGTTTGAGACATTACCTCCAGTATACTAGTCCAAAAACCTCATACCTGTAAGACCCTAATCCAATCCTCCATAGTGGCATTGCTGTCGGCAGTCAAGTAGTAGGTCCGACTCCCCGTGAATATCTCGAAGGTAGCGGCGCCCTCGTTCCGCGATATCTTGCACGCTTCCCCGAGACCGATCTGCCCTTGTGGCTTGCGGTTCACTTCAGATTGCGACTTCCAGTAAGATAACGTGCCGTTTTTTAGGACGAACCTGGAAAGATAAAAATGATTTACTAGAAATATTTGATGATGAATTTCTTCTTACAAAATATTTCTAGTAAAATGCCTTGAGCAATAAAAACATATGAAATTAGAGAAAGAACGACATCTCATTTCGGTGGCGTTAACTGTAAAGTTAAAAGGACAGTCTAACTACTCTTTCTCCATACAAATGGTAGATACTGGTTTTATGGCATAAACATATTTGATCTACTGTATTTATCCAGGGAGGAAACAGTCGACTACGTTTGTATTGAGAAAGATTAGGTAGACTGTTCTCTTAAGAGGATAGTCTCCATTCTCTTTCTCCATACAAACGTAGTTTAAATTTTCCTCCCTGGAAAAAGACATTAGAGCAAATATGTTTATGCCATAAAACCTATATACAGTGGTGGTCATATAATTAAGAACGCTGATATAAAGGGAAGATTTTTTCCAACTAAGATGCAAAACTAATTGTATGCATTTGTTTTTATTTCTCTCGGTATCGTAAAACATACTTTATTCTTAAGTCAGGTTGCTCTATTAATGTGACTATTATATAACATAACTAGTTGCTTCTCAGAAGGTACACATCTCTGTGTATGATACGATTTAAATAAAAAACTTCTAGAACTTCAAATCGTTCTTAATTATATGACCACGACTGTATGTCATGACAATGCATCTACCTTTTATATTTTTATTTTCTAATTAAAATAATAATAAAAAATAAAAAAGTAATAAAAAGTAAAAAATAAAAAGGTAGATGCATAGTCATGACTATAGGTCGGATAATCGGATGCATATTTACCTAAAGTGAATTTTTGGCTGAGAAATTATGGAAGCGGCTTCTTAAAACATATTTTTTAAATACAAACTCCGGGATTCCAAAAAAAAATCGGGAATGTCGAACTAATCGGATGCATACTTACCTAAAGTTAATTTTTGGCTAGGAAATTATGGAAGCAGCTTCTTAACACATGTTCTCTAAATTCAAATTCCGGGATTCTAAAAATTCGGGAATGACAAACTAATTGGATGCATATTTATCTAAAGTTGGAAGCGGCTTCTTAAAACATACTTTTTAAAATATAAATCCAGGGGTTACAGGGATTACACAAGCAGGTATATAATTTGCCGTCTCACTCGCACTCATTACGAAATGCATATCAGACTCAAGACTCCGAGTTGTTTGTTGCTATGTGGAGAGAAGAAAGAAAATTACTCACGTGACCTTTGCTATGCTAGTTTCGCAACTTGCTTTACATAATTAGCTGGCATCCGATTCCATAGTTAAAAAGCATTTGATCGGAATTGCGAGATTTTTACAATCGATACAAAAATGCATTTCATATTAGCCAACACCTGAACGTAAGTAAATATACACCCAACCCGATTTGATTCTATAATCAAATCACAAAATTTTGTCGATTCCAGAATTCCGGGATTTTTTCGATACAAAAGTGCATTCCATTTTAGCCAACACCTGAACTTAAGTAAATATACACCCGACCCGATTTGATTCTATAATCAAAACACAAAATTTTGTAGATTCCGGAATCCAGGGATTTTTCCGATACAAAAGTGCATTCCATATTAGCCAATACCTGAACGTAAGTATATTTACACCCGACCCGATTTGATTCTATAATCAAAACAAAATTTTGTCGATTCCGGAATCCCGGGATTTTTCCGATACAAAAGTGCATTCCATAACTCCGAACATCTCAATTTTAGGTAAATATGCATCCGATTATCCGACCTATGGTCATGACAGATATAAGTTTTATGGCATAAACATATTTGCTCTAATGTCTTTATCCAGGGAGGAAAATTTAAACTACGTTTGTATGGAGAAAGAGAATGGAGACTATCCTCTTAACCACCCGAGTCAGTCCATAGTTGTAAAACAGTTCTGGTTCTTCAAACAGCACTTTCATAATACTTAGTAGGATGGGACTGTTCGTACGTCTTCATACGTTAGCGCACGAATGAAATTCAGACGAAAACGTATCCAAAAGTGCGAGCAGGCTTTTTTCAAAGTCTCACCATCGCTTCCGCCAAGTCTTTAGCTTCCCCTCCTAACTTGGCCAAATTTGTCACAGTAAAAGACAAACGATACATTAACTTAGTCATCGTATCTAAGCAAGTGTACAAATGTCCCTCGTCTCACCATCGCTTCCGCCAAGTCTTCAGCTTGCCGCCCAGCTTGGCCAAGTGGCCCGACTTCTCCAAGGCGTCGTGCCTGCGCGGCCCGCAGTCGCTGCCGGCGGCGACGGGCGCGCGGCACAGCGACGCCAGCGACGCGGACGCGGTGCTGTCGCACGACACCGCGTCCGGGGGGATCGCGTAGTCGTCCGACATGCCGGACTCGAATGATGTGTCTGCAATTCAGAAACAATCTAATTCAATTTGTATTTATTACTATGAAATTTATTAGAGTGTCTCCCTATTATTTTTTGAAAACATAATATAGCCTATCTATAGTCTTCCTCAATAAATGGACTATTCAACACTGAAGGAGTTTTTCAAATCGGACTAGCGGTTCCTGAGATTAGCGCGTTCAAACAAACAAATTCTTCAGCTTTATAATATTAAGTATAAGTATAAAAGACTAGCAGCTTCCCGCGGTTTCACCCGCATAAGTCCCGATCCCGTGGGAATATCGGGATCAAAAGTAGCCTATAGCCTTCCTCAATAAATGGACTATCCAACCCCGAAAGAATTTTTCAAATCGGACCAGTGGTTCCTGAGATTAGCGCGTTCAAACAAACAAACAAAAAAACAAACTCTTCCGCTTTATAATATTATAGTATAGATAATAGATAACTACATATTTTTATGGTGTTCATATAAGCGTTTTCCTTGCCCGGTTTTTATTTCATTATTAATTAAATTGTTAATTTTAATTATTCATAAGTCCCATAAGTTCCCAATTGCAACCCTCTCGGGAGTTCACGGTCCACTACAACGCTATACTATTTGGCGTAGGCACAGTAAGTCATAATTGACCGTACCTACTCCAAAAAATTTGCAAATGTTTTTACGAAAAAAGATGGGGTAGCCCTATTCTATGCCGGGGCTATCTGCCTATCTGTAGTCTATTAAATCGTATCAAAACACCGAAATTAAATAATATCTCGATGAATAAATAATAAAAACATTAAAAACGGATAATGTTGACTTATCAATCTCATTATCACCTATGATTTATTTGTATTCTCCATTTTTTATTAGACTGATTCACGAATTGGAAACTTTGATTTTAATTACGTTTCATTAAAATAAATCGACCTTTAGTGGATACGCACAAGGTAGCAAATTAAAACTTAAAAAAAATAAGTCTTCAATTCAGATAAAACTGCATTTATTTCTATCTTGGAACACAATTAGGTTAGAAACATTCACTATAGCATCTCCTTATTTCTTTGGAATAGATTCACCATTATCACAAACATACACAGCTCCTGTAATGCTCCTAGCTTTATCACTCGCTACGAATAGTATCAAGTCGGCTATTTCTTCCGGTTCTGCTATCCGTCCGGTCGGTGAAGCTGCCGCCGCGTCAAACCCTAATGAGGCATGAACAGATTCCAACATCTCTGTCCTTGTCGGTCCTGGACAAATGCTGTTCACTCTCACTCCCTTCTTTATCAAGTCAACTGCGAGAGTCTGACTGAAGCGGTTTAAAGCTGCTTTTGACATGCCGTATGCGATCAAAGCTGTCGTGGCCCTTATAGCAGCTATACTTGACACGTTGACGATATTCCCCTTTGATTTTATCAGATATGGCACAGCTAACTTCGTCAGATGGAGAACTGATCTGACGTTGATAGCCATTGTCTCATCGTAAATATTGAGTAGGTCTTCTGAGTCTATGGATGCCATCGGGGCTATCCCGGCGTTGTTTACCAAAACATCTATTTTGCCAAAGGCTTCAACTGTCTTCGATATAATTCTCTTAACATCTTCTTCCTTGGTGACATCTGCTTTGACGACGAGGGGTTTCTTCATGCATTTCGAAGCAACGTCGTTAAGTTTTGTCTCGTTTCTTCCAACGATAACTACGTTTGCTCCGTTTTCTGAGAAAAGGAGAGACGCTTTTGCTCATATTCCTGCACTTCCCCCTGTTACAATTACTACTTTGTTTTCGAAATTCATTTCGATCTCTGCGCGTGGCGTAGTCAGGGAGTTAAATAACACATTGTGTTTTTATTTAGATGTTAAATAATGTTTACGTTGTTCTCTAGACCTTGAATACATATCTTATCAGTTTGAAGTGCTACTATTGACAATTTAAAAGTCAGACGTGAAACACGGACTAAAGACACAGAATACATAAATAGTACAAGTACTAAAGATAAAGATTCTTTGTAAGGGGGCGTCCATAAATTACGTGAGGTGTTTTTTTAATTTTCTGTCCCTCCCTCCCCCCCTGGTGAGATGTCGTGAGATTTTATTCAACCCCCTCCCCTATCTTCCAATCTCACGTGAGATTTTTCAAAATGTGGGTTTCTTACGTAAACGCGTTGGATTGTTATTGTTATAAAAAAATTCTAATAGACCGTTGCAATAACGAACTAACAAACTGTAGAGTGTGTTCAGTTACTAGAGCAGTAAAATACAGCTCCGGTAGCAGAATGTTTTTTTTTCAGTGTGTACAATCTGGATTAAATGGACCAAAATAGTATATTTTTTTTGTTTCAATCAGAAAAAAAATTGGGTGATATTTGCCGAGACCCTCCCTCTCACCAACGTAAGATTAGATGAGATTTGACTCGACATCCTCCCCCCCCTTAAACATCTCACGTAATTTATGGACGCCCCCTAATGTATGGCCAAGGCCATACTGCCGGGAAATGCCGTTAATTATCGCGATAATGTTCGTTGAACGTTAGCGTAGCCTACAGGTGTAGCCACTACTTATCGCGATGGCCAAGACATAAGTAAAACTAGAAAAATGCTTGGTTTTTAGGAGAAGAATTTCAGTTTAAAATACCTTACTTGACCCGAATGATTTCCATGCTTAATTCTAATATTAAGAGGGTGGGTACTGTTACCATTTCCATACAAACATAATACAAAAATAAATTTTGAAAAATTTAGTTTTCTACCTTAATATCAATATTATTCGGATTAAGATTTTACTTTTATAGGGCCCCCACCACAAGGTTTTCTAGTTTACATCTCATTACCATCTCATTTATTTTATATTATTCTCAATAAAAAGTCATTTACGCTGTAAAAATGAAAAAAAATGTTTCTCCGTTTTATTTCATTTCGAATGAATATTTTGGAAAACCTTGTGGTGGGGGCCTATAAAAATAAAATCTTAATCCGAATAATTTCGATATTAAGGTAGAAAACTTAATTTTTCATAATTTATTTTGGTGTTATGTTTGTATGGAAATTGTATCAGTCATTCTTAAGTGTGGCAATTTCGCTAAAACGACTGAACCGATTTTGATGAAATTTGGCACACAGGTAGTTTATAACCTGGATTAACACATAACGCATATTTAAATCCCACGGGAACGGCGACAACGCGAGTAAAATCGCGGGGCACAATTATAGTAGGTAAGTGATAACTTCTATTAATTGCTTTTTAATTCATTAGTTGTTAATGAGATAACAATTTATATTCATGCCATTTCACGTATCACAAACAATTTGTAACATGATGCATGAGACTGAACAGATAAAATACTGATAAGATACAAGGTCTGAACAAACGTAAACATTATAAAAGTCAAGTCCAGGAACTAATATTTCAATGCTAGTTAAACATTAGACGACATAACAATGAATTTCGAAAATAAAGTAGTAATTGTAACCGGGGGAAGTGCAGGTATAGGTGCAATAACATCTATCCTTTTCTCACAACACGGAGCAAACGTTGTTATCGTCGGAAGAAACGAGACAAAACTAAACGAAACTGCTTCGAAATGCAAGAAGAAACCTCTCGTCGTCAAAGCAGATGTAACAATCGAAGAAGACGTCAAGAGCATTATATCAAAGACAATTGAAGCCTATGGAAGAATAGACGTTTTGGTGAACAACGCTGGGCTGCTACGATTTGGTTCAATAGAATCTGAAGATATACTCGACGTGTATGATGAGTTAATGAAAGTAAACGTCAGATCAGTTCTGCATCTGACTAAGTTAGCTGTGCCGTATCTGATTGAATCGAAGGGCAATATTGTGAACGTTTCAAGCATAGCTGGTCTTAGAGCAACCACTGCATCGACTGCTTACGGCATGTCGAAAGCAGCTTTAAACCGCTTCAGCCAAACTCTTGCAGTCGACTTGTGTAAGAAAGGAGTTAGAGTAAATGCAGTTTGTCCAGGGCCAGTCAGAACAGAAATGCTTAATAACGGTGTTATGGACAGCAAGTTCTGGGAAGAATCTTCTCCGACCGGTAAAATAGCGGAACCGGAAGAAATAGCCGATTTGGTCATGTTTTTGGCGAGTGATAAAGCTAGGAGTATTACGGGAGTGTTGTATGTTTGTGATAATGGTGAATCGATTCCTAAGAAATAAATATTGTTACGAGTAATTTATATGTTTAATTAATTATATTATTTTTCTAAATTCGCCTTGAAATGGTGGAGTTATTGAAATGTCATTAGACATTATAAGTAAATTGTGTGACGGGCAAGTGGGTTTTTGTTCTTTTCTCGTGATACTGATAACAAATAAGATTTGATAGATGCAAGTACAATGATAATAATAATCAATCAATGGAGTGCCTGTTTTCTTGCTGTAAGATAACTTGTAGATTATGAGAAGGGTGGGGGGCTTAGGATTGGACTAGACATGTGTTGCTAAGTCAATATAAGCAAATTCAGATAAATAAATAATTCCTCATTTGTAATAATCATTCATTTTTTTCATACCTATAGATATAAAACAGTCAGTTACGACAAAGCCTTTTCTATAATAGGCTTTGTCGTAACTGACTGTTTTGAATCAACGCACAGCCTAAACCGCTTATAGTACACAGCTGAAATTGGGAGAATGTGTTCTTTATGTGATGATCCCACCACGTGATCGTGGTGGGATCACACACACATCACAAACTTATGCCGGTGAAAACGCGGCACATAGCTATTTGTAAAATAAGCGATATACTTAGCCTCAAGATGTAATAAATGGCGTTTTATTTTGTCTTTGATGCTTAGAGGATAATATTATCATTTCATAGTGACACGTAAAACTTTTTATTTTACTACCTAAGTCACGAATATGTACCTAAATACATTATTTAAATTATCTATCGACTTCGCTACATATGACATAGTATTACTGAATAAATTATAAAGAACAATCGTGTCGTGTACTTAATAAAGTCAAATAAAAGTTAAATTCAAAATGACCGTTGTTAAACCTAGTAAGGACGACCGTCTTATTAAATATTTATACTACAGGATGTAGAAGGAGCTTATTAAAAACGTTTTTGAAATTCTAACGTTTAGCCTTTTAAATTATTTAAGCTATAAATACTACTGTCTTGCACTACGCACTTACAAATGAATTTTAGATTTTAATTCATAATTAAATAACTGACGACCAATTCCCACGGCGAAAACTTACAACTTTAATATTAAAGTTATGGCTGTTTGTCTGTTAAGGGCTACCAAGCTAGTTCAGAGTTGGATTAAAAGACAAGAGGAGTCGAAGAATATAAATTGTATTAAAATACAACTACTTATAAAAGAAAGACCGTAAAATTAATTCGTCACTGTTATTTGAAATTTGAAAAGAGCGTGGCGTTCAGAAAAAGACTTCTGAAATGAATTTCGAAAATAAAGTAGTAGTCATAACTGGAGGGAGTGGAGGAATAGGAGCTAAAGCTGCTATCCTTTTCTCTCAGCAAGGAGCAGACGTTGTTATAGTTGGAAGAAACGAGACGAAACTACAGGACGTAGCTTCGAAATGCAACAAAGCACCACTAGTCGTCAAAGCTGATGTGACCAATGAAGAAGATGTTAAGAGAATTGTATCTGAGACAGTTAAAGCGTTTGGAAAAATAGATGTTCTGGTAAACAACGCTGGTAAAGTTGGCATAGGGTCAATGGAATCGGAAAACATACTGGAAATCTACGACGATATGATGGCAACAAACGTGAGACCAACTGTCAATCTGACCAACCTATCTCTACCATACTTGATCGAATCAAAAGGCAATATTGTCAACGTTTCCAGCATAGCAGGAATAAGATCTGCCCCCTCACTGCTTGCTTACGGCATGTCTAAAGCCGCTTTAAACCGCATGAGTCAAACCCTTGCCGTAGAACTGATACAGAAGCAAGTGAGAGTAAACTGCATTTGTCCAGGACCAACAAGGACAGACATATTGGACAATCTCGGATTGGACTGGGATCTTTTGGAGAAAACTTCACCGAACGGTAAAATAGCAGAGCCGGAGGAAATAGCTGATTTGATCGTGTATTTAGCAAGTGATAAAGCTAGGAGTATCACGGGAGTGCTGTATATTTGTGACAATGGGGAATCTATTGCTGGTAAATGAAAATTTGAAGAGCAAATGTCTCATAACGGAAACACTGGAAGGATTCTAGAGGCGGAAGTTATTGTTATGTTATAGATTCTCGTCTCATCTCGTTGTCTAGTCTCTTGTTTTTTAGGGTTTCGTACCTTAAAGGTCAAAAATGGAACCCTTATAAGACCACTCGCCTGGCTTGATCAATACTTTCCAAAAAGTATTGATCAAGCCAGCATTTGGCATTATTAGATGAGACGAATTTTTTTTACACCATATCGCACATAGATCAGCCATTTTCATGTATGAGTTTATAGATCTCGTAGTAAATTATCGTAGTATGAACAAATGCACATTGCAAATATCATAAACTAGTGATCTTTGTAAAAAAATCTCACTGTTTTGTACAAAAGAAAGTTTTGAGATTTTATAATTTTAGTGTTACCCATTCGCTTCAGGCAAAAATTGAATTTATATAAAAAATATGCTTTTTGTCCCAAAATGTAATGCTCCCCTCTGTGACTTTAATCCAACGACCTCACAACGACCTTTAGAAACAAAAAAGCATTTTTTCTAAATAATAAAAGTATTAAGATGTTTTAATTATGTTTAACAGAATAAATAGAGTAAAAGAGGCCTAGATACAACAAACGTTTATAAACATTAAATAGCTCTACGATCTTATTTTTAAACCAAATATTTTTCACGGATATTATTTGCTAAAATATGTGTTTGAACCACAAATTGTATCTTTAATATTTCAAATAAATAAAAAGAATTTGATTGTTTTTTTATTAAATCCCCGAAATTACAAAAGCCCCGGCATAGAATAGGCCTACCCCATCTCTTTTAGTAGGAGTCGTAAAAGGCGACTAAAGGATTTAGGGGAACTTGGAGTTCTCTTCGCCCGGTGACAGGTTAACTGTTTGGTCCCAGGGTGTTGGTAAAAACATTGGCAAATCTATTTACAATAGGTATGGTCAATAAGACTTGCCTGCTGTCTTTAAGCCGACTCTGGACTCCCGAGAGGGATGCTACCAAGTGAGGAGTGAAAACTCAAATCACTCCACTATATGAAACACTCGAACCAGAATCAAAGATGTAAAACCATTAAGGTCGTTTAAGGTCCTCTGTTGCAAATCGGGTGTTCGCTCGATGTGCAACAGAGGTTGACTTACCGGAAATGTTGTATGTACCTATCGGATATCTCCTAATTTGAATAGAATCCAGCTCAAGACGTGGAGCTGTCGACACTGACCTCTAGTCTTGCACTGCTTGCTGGGCGAGCTGCTGGATCGCTTGGCCGGGCTGAGGCTGCTGGAGGTCTTCACACTCTTGGAGGGGCTGCTGGCGCTGAGGCTGGTGTCGGAGGAGCTGTAGACACTGACCTCTAGTCTTGCTCTGCTTGCTGGGCGAGCTGCTGGATCGCTTGGCCGGGCTGAGGCTGCTGGAGGTCTTCACACTCTTGGAGGGGCTGCTGGCGCTGAGGCTGGTGTCGGAGGAGCTGTAGACACTGACCTCTAGTCTTGCACTGCTTGCTGGGCGAGCTGCTGGATCGCTTGGCCGGGCTGAGGCTGCTGGAGGTCTTCACACTCTTGGAGGGGCTGCTGGCGCTGAGGCTGGTGTCGGAGGAGCTGTAGACACTGACCTCTAGTCTTGCTCTGCTTGCTGGGCGAGCTGCTGGATCGCTTGACCGGGCTGAGGCTGCTGGAGGTCTTCACACTCTTGGAGGGGCTGCTGGCGCTGAGGCTGGTGTCGGAGGAGCTGTAGACACTGACCTCTAGTCTTGCTCTGCTTGCTGGGCGAGCTGCTGGATCGCTTGGCCGGGCTGAGGCTGCTGGAGGTCTTCACACTCTTGGAGGGGCTGCTGGCGCTGAGGCTGGTGTCGGAGGAGCTGTAGACACTGACCTCTAGTCTTGCTCTGCTTGCTGGGCGAGCTGCTGGATCGCTTGGCCGGGCTGAGGCTGCTGGAGGTCTTCACACTCTTGGAGGGGCTGCTGGCGCTGAGGCTGGTGTCGGAGGAGCTGCACTGCCCGTTGTTGGCGCCAGTGAGCGCCGGCGCGGGGGACGGCGGAGGGGGAGGCCCGGCGACGGGGTGGGACGTTTGGGGAGCTATGGGCAGTAATACAAGTTTTAATTACATTTGTAATTAAGTTATACTTTTTCGCTTTCTTCTCCGTCTGTATTATGGCCATTTGGGAATTAGACAGTGTCAAATTTTTAGTTATATTTGCACATTTTTGCAGATAAAAAGCAGTCAAGTCGTCGTAGTTATTCAAGTCAATTTACGAAAACTTTTCGATATACAACGACTTTATTGTCATGGTAAATGGCGGTGAATTTTAAAACAACTCTCATATATGTATATTGCACTAGAAGCGTTTATAATATTATTAGGATTAGAATATGTGTGTAGGGTAACTCACCATAAACATGAGCGGTAGCAAGCAATGAGCTGGTGGTGCGGCGTGTTTTGTCGTTCACTGGCGCGACTCCTCTGACGGGGACGAGTCTATGGGCATTCTCGTCCCCATCGGACGAGCCGCCAATAAACGGCATGGAGCGGATCTGACTGTATATATTCTCACCATAAACATGAGTGGTAGCAATGAGCTGGTGGTGCGGCGTGTTTTGTCGTTCACTGGCGCGATTCATCTGATGGCGACGAGTCTATGGGCATTCTCGTCCCCATCGGATGAGCCGCCAGTAAACGGCATGGAGCGGATCTGACTGTATATATTCTCACCATAAACATGAGTGGTAGCAATGAGCTGGTGGTGCGGCGTGTTTTGTCGTTCACTGGCGCGATTCCTCTGATGGCGACGAGTCTATGGGCATTCTCGTCCCCATCGGACGAGCCGCCAGTAAACGGCATGAAGCGGTTCTGACTGTATATATTCTCACCATAAACATGAGTGGTAGCAATGAGCTGGTGGTGCGGCGTGTTTTGTCGTTCACTGGCGCGACTTGTCAGACGGGGACGAGTCTATGGGCATTCTCGTCCCCATCGGACGAGCCGCCAGTAAACGGCATGGAGCGGATCTGACTGTATATATTCTCACCATAAACATGAGTGGTAGCAATGAGCTGGTGGTGCGGCGTGTTTTGTCGTTCACTGGCGCGATTCATCTGATGGCGACGAGTCTATGGGCATTCTCGTCCACATCGGACGAGCCGCCAGTAAACGGCATGGAGCGGATCTGACTGTATATATTCTCACCATAAACATGAGTGGTAGCAATGAGCTGGTGGTGCGGCGTGTTTTGTCGTTCACTGGCGCGACTTGTCAGACGGGGACGAGTCTATGGGCATTCTCGTCCCCATCGGACGAGCCGCCAGTAAACGGCATGGAGCGGATCTGACTGTATATATTCTCACCATAAACATGAGTGGTAGCAATGAGCTGGTGGTGCGGCGTGTTGATTCAAAGATTTATTTGCTTAAAGTATGGTACAGTAGTTGTTAGTTAGTAATTTAGTAAGTTTCACATACTTTGCCAATATTCGGCATGCAAAATACAGTTTTGAAATTTGGATTTGGTATCCATGGGTCATGCAGCAAATACAACATTGTGAAATAAACAATGAAATTACATCAACAAAAGCAATATAAAACGTAAGTAGTAACATTTTGATTACACTAAATTCAATGACTACATACAATGTACAGTCACCCCCATAGACTCCTCGCCGTCCGACGAGTCGCCAGTGAACGGCATGGAGCGGATCTGACTGTATATATACTCACCATAAACATGAGTGGTAGCAATGAGCTGGTGGTGCGGCGTGTTGTGTACAGTCACCTCCATAGACTCCTCGCCGTCGGACGAGTCGCCAGTGAACGGCATGGAGCGGATCTGACTGTATGTATATATACTCACAATAAACATGAGTGGTAGCAATGAGCTGGTGGTGCGGCGTGTTGTGTACAGTCACCTCCATAGACTCTTCGCCGTCGGACGAGTCGCTAGTGTACGGCATGGAGCGGATCTGACTGTATGTATATATACTCACCATAAACATGAGTGGTAGCAATGAGCTGGTGGTGCGGCGTGTTGTGTACAGTCACCTCCATAGACTCCTCGCCGTCGGACGAGTCGCCAGTGAACGGCATGGGATCAGCGGATCTGACTGTATGTATACAGGGTGTCCAGAGACCAGTGGATGTCCCGGCACGGGCGGCTGGCGGGGAAGGGTTGACCGCCCAGAATACGTTTTTTTTTTCTATCTCAAACGGTTCGAGCTGTACGTCACTTTTAGTAAAAATTGAAAAATGTCTACTTTTTTGCACGTTTCGGGGTATCACGTCCACAGATTAAGCGATAGCATTGTTTTTTTTTTCGCCATGTGTTCACTAATATTGATGTTTGAAAAACATCTTAATTTTTTTTTTAATACTATAGTTAGTAACTTACAGGATGTCCCCAATGATAGATTTAGTTTTATAAACTTTACTTTCTGCTAAGTTTGAGCATCTGTGGTGTAAAAAAAATGTATGAAACCTGTCTGGCCGACTATTGAAAAAAATTGCCTATTTCATAAGGATTCTAAAACAGTATTATACTTATAACTTTTTGTCATAAGTTACTAAGCTAGTGCTATGAATGCATCGAAGGTACTATCTTACATGAAAAAGTTGAAACAAGTATTGTACAAAAAAGGACACTTATTAAGATTTAATATGTCATAATGTTACAGCAAATGCTCAAATTGCCCTCCTTTTCCCCTACACAGGCCCTTAACCTTTTTATAAACGATCTCTTAAGGACACGATTATAATTTTTTTCTCCTATTTGTTGTGCCGCTTCGTGGACGCGTAGATGCAGGTCTTCAATTGTGGTTATGTTTTTTTTGTATACTTGTTCTTTTAAACACCCCCAGTAAAAAAAATCAAGTGGATTCAGATCAGGCGAACGTGGAGGCCACAATATTGGATCTAATTGGCCAATCCATCTTCTTGGATAACTTTCATTTAAATAGTTTTTCACTCGCACGGCATAATGTGCGATGAGTCAACGTGCAAAAGAGATGGCTACCTAAACTTGTACAATTTGCACAGCTGGCAGCTAACCAACCCAAGATTAGCCAGGGAAGACCGATCACAGTACCAATTTAAAATTAACTATTGGACCATTATTTTAAATGGCCAAATTATTGTCCCTTTCGAATAGCAAGGCAACCTAAACAGGGCCAACAATTTACACTTTCTCCAAAACGAACTCCCGAGACTACTCGAAGAGGTGCTATTTTCGATCCGGCGAAGTATGTGGCTTCAAAATTGTGGCTGTCCTGCACATCCTGGGACATCCTGTAAGTTACTAACTATAGTATTAAAAAAAAAATTAAGGTGATTTTCAAACATCAATATTAGTGAACACATGGCGAAAAAAAAAACAATGCTATCGCTTAATCTGTGGACGTGATACCCCGAAACGTGCAAAAAAAGTAGACATTTTTCAATTTTTACTAAAAGTGACGTACAGCTCGAACCGTTTGAGATAGAAAAAAAAAACGTATTCTGGGCGGTCAACCCTTCCCCGCCAGCCGCCCGTGCCGGGACATCCACTGGTCTCTGGACACCCTGTATATACTCACCATAAACATGAGTGGTAGCAATGAGCTGGTGGTGCGGCGTGTTGTGTACAGTCACCCCCATAGACTCTTCGCCGTCGGACGAGTCGCTAGTGTACGGCATGGAGCGGATCTGACTGTATGTATATATACTCACCATAAACATGAGTGGTAGCAATGAGCTGGTGGTGCGGCGTGTTGTGTACAGTCACCCCCATAGACTCCTCGCCGTCGGACGAGTCGCCAGTGTACGGCATGGAGCGGATCTGACTGTATGTATATATACTCACCATAAACATGAGTGGTAGCAATGAGCTGGTGGTGCGGCGTGTTGTGTACAGTCACCCCCATAGACTCTTCGCCGTCGGACGAGTCGTCGGACGAGTCGCCAGTGAATGGCATGGACCGGATCTGACTTGCTCGCTGCAATAATAAATGCTTTAAATAAAAAACCGCTCAAGTAGACTGTATAGTATATGGGTACGGAACCTTCGGTGGTATATAATGACGATTTATACAGCCTATGTTGTTTATAGCGTTGTAGTGCCTGGGACATATTTAAGATTTGCCCAGCACCTATGTCGAGAGAATATAACTGATCAATACGTCAAGCCGTGGGTTTCCTCACGATTTATTTCTTCACCGTAAGAGCCTAAACCGTAAGTTCTCCAACAAATACAGACCCCTTTAACTGTAGCGTAGACAGGCACGGATATGTCTTGGTAACTGGTGGACTCGTGCATTGGTCTCGGAGGCGGTGGACTTAAGGCTTCTTCTACTGACTGCTGTAACCCGTCGTCGGCGACCTGAAGAGATACAATAAAATCGTTAGATTGATATAGGTTTTAAGCCTTATTTGCTCTAACCCAAGGTGGAAACAGTCGAACACATTTGTATGGGGAACGAGTTGGTATCTTTTTCTCTCAACTATTACAGTTAACACATTCGTCAAGAGACATCGCTTTTTAAATAAAGAAGAAGTCATTAATACATAGTATTTAACCGGGTCTTTATCAAGTGATTTTAATTACCCGATTAAGACCCAGATAAATATGTAATTATGTTTAACATCCAATTGTGTAAGTTTAAAAAGTATATTAGTTAACCAACAAGTCACCTGATATATCTTGGCTTCCCAACTAGGGAACCTGTGCAGCGGCGGCGTGGGCGGTCGGGGCTGTTCTGACGTGGAACTGTCTCCAGTGGAGGAACCTCCTCGGCTGTTGCCTTGCACTATGACGTTGACGGGGCCCTGCCACGCTGGAGTGCGTTCTGTGGACCAAGGTTATTGGTTATTTGTTTGACAAATTGTGTTAAAATTTCGGTCAAGTGCGAGTCGGACTGTCCGTCTGTCTGCCTCACAGACATAGATATAGGTTGCGTGCCGACTTTTTAATACCGACTGTGACGTATCAGCCACAGAAAATATGTTTCTGCCTTTAGGTGCTCGAATTTTTTGCGATTAGGCAGTTACTAATTTAATCACGCAACAAGGCACGCAACGAGGCATTTTATTAGTTTTTACGGTTAGCGCCGACTACCGCGACGTTTCACGTTTTGCTGATACGCGAAGGATATGAATTCGCGTGGTCTAGCTATGTGTGGTCTGCCTGTCTGTCACCAGGCTGTAACTGATGAACCGTGATAGCTGGACAGTTGAAATTTTCACAGATATATGTATATATCTGTGGCCAAAAAAAACATTAAAAAAATAAACATTTATGTGGGGCTCCCATATAACAAACGTGACTTTTTAAATGATCTAGTCGTTCTAGTCGGAACCCTTCGTTCGCGAGTCCGACGTGCACTTGGCCGGCTGTTTAAACTAGCCTTACCTCTGCTAGGGGTGTAAATTTCAGCGTAATCGTGAGTGGTGTCACCATCAGTCGATGTGTTCGGTGTAGTCGGGACAACTACTAAATTTTCTACTGCAGTCTGAAATAACAATAAAAAATTATATTAAATATTTATGTACTTTAATATTTTAATAGGTCAAGGCATTTTACTAGAAATACTACTACTTACTTTTTTTTCTAATAAACTAGCAGATTCCCGCGGTTTCACCCGCGTATGTCCCGATCCCGTGGGGATATCGGGATCATAAGTAGTCTATGTTACTCTGGGTGAATGTAGCTTTCTAATGGTGAAAGAATTTTTGAAATCGGTCCAGTAGTTTCGGAGATTACCCCCAATATACATACATGTTACCAACGCACTAGGCTTGCGCTATGGGTACAAGACAACGGATATACTACATGTAAAAACATACATGTGATACATAGAAAACACCCAGATCAGAAACAAATATTTATTTTTAAGCACGACACGACGACGCGCGTATAGGTCGTCAATGGTGATTAAATAATAGATCGTGATGGTGCTTATGTCTGCAGTATTTTTTTACGGAAGTAAGTCCAGGGGGTCTTCGTCCCGGTTAAGACCTTAAACATGATAAGTTTTGGGATGCACATTTTTCCGAGGATATTTTATATGAGAGTAATCTAACTAGGCTATTTTAAAACTTACCGCTAAATCATCAGCAAGTAAACTAGCCGCTGTCCTTTCGTCCAAAGTTCGGTTCATTGTGCTGGTAGCACTCGCTGTTGTTACACTATTTGCTAGGTTGGTGGTACCGATTGATAGGTTTCTTCTATGTCTTACTGGGGTACTGTAGTGAGGTTCTGATGAATTTATTGGTAACTGTAAGAGAATATTATAGATAAATATATTAAAATAATTTAAATGCCGGCAATTACATTTTAAACTGCAAAATATACCTATTACAGGCAACTAGCTTGATTAGCCATTCAGTTAACAGTCTAGCTTCAGCCCTGAACAGCTAGGTAAATAAATAGTAAGCATCTATAACATTGAGTTCAATGTGCGCTTTTAAACCTATCCTAGAATCTATGTAGTTACATAGATTATAGGATAGGTTTAAAGTGCTCGCTTTGCTCGCACATCCTTTCGTAACTTACTAATGTAACCTATCCATGTTGATTTAGTGAAATGAAAGCATTTCAGGTGAGTATACAATTACTTCTAGTAAACCTTAGCATATTGGCTGGTAATTGAATGGCTAATTTATTTAGTTGCCCGAGACATTACATCTAAATTAGATGAGACAGAGAAACACTTTTAAACTTACACAATATCAGTCCATTTTTACTTTTAGAACTACGGATTTAGATAGCGTTGTAGGCAATTTTAGATTTTAATTACCTCGACGTTTCGGCAAGGGTTACAAAGGCCGTGGTCGCGATCTAGACCAGTAGTTCTAGACATAGATCTCAAGGAAATTAGACATAGATCTCAAGGAAAACAAGCATATTATTACGGAGTATGAAAATGGTTGTTAAAAAAAAATATTATGATGCTATAATGAAAAAAACATAGTGATGCCGATGAAGTTATGGTTGTGCAGAAAATAACCTTAAATTTTAAGCTACTTTGGAGTTAAGTTGCATGCTATTTTTTGGAGAAAAAAAAACTGACTAGAATAGTAATAGCCCAATAATAGAGTTGAAAGTAGGACTTTGCCCAGCAGTGGAAAACTCTGGATAAACTTTCCTTACAAATATTTCATATAAGATAAGTATAAATCTTATTATTATAATTTATAGGTACTAATTTGTGAACTTTTACTGACAATAAAAATCTCTTACTCCAAAGCAACAAAAACTAGCATATTTTACAGAGGCCCCGACAACAGCCCTATTGGCCAACACACTTTGACCTAACCTGGGGGCCCTCGAGGCTTTCAGACCGTCTCCGGTTAGCTGCCAACAGACTGGTGGTGGCTCGGCCGGAGCCGTTCTCTGTCACCTCGAGAGATAGGCTCGCTCGAGTTGGTAGAAACTGCTGGGTAATTTTGTTACATTTTTATGACGGATTTAATGAGTGCATCATATATTAAACCAAAAATCATTGGATTCATACATTTCTGAGATTAACATCTTTATCTATGTCCTAGTAACTGTTGGGGTTAATGTCTGGAATTTTTCCTGCTAAATGACTCAAGTATAGAACTGCGCCTGCAGTATTATTCATGTATATCTTGATTATTGAAATACGACTTGCTACTTTGTACCCCACAAAGTAGCAAAAGTCTAATTTCAAGAACTTCAGTTATTGACATACCATCATAATAAGTTCAGTTATATTGTGTGATTAAAAGTTTAACAAACATACAGACCAAACTTTTGCATTTAAAATCTAAGTCTTGGTGTTACATGGTCAGTAAGAGCATAGCAGTTCAGATACCCAGTTAGTGCAAACTTGCTACAGGGTTTATTAAAACACTAGTTTTATAAAATACCAGTAAATTTTATAAGTAACCAGCGTTTGACTACTAAAAGGTTTTTCTGGGATGGGTTCCAGACATAATTATCATAATTAGGTATCATTGTACATGATTTTAAGAAGCGAGTTTCTTCACAATATTTTCCTTCACCTTCGTAAAAGTTATAACATATTAATAGCGCACATCAATTTTTCTATAGAAAAAGATATTGGTCGGTCAGTTGTGGTCTGCTGGAATTTAAAATTTTAATTTTAATTTAAGACTTTGGACTGAAAGTCAGGGTAGGTACCTACTACTAGACCAAAACTAGGCTAGTATCTGATTTGACCACTATCTCACCTGATGGTAAGTGTTAATGTGATCTAATTAAAGCTAGTTTCAGTCAGAGAATTGAAAAACCTGATTTCACAGATCACTGGTTTAAGTAAACCTAAGATGATGCTGACTTAGAAGATACCTGATCACTAGTATTTAATACTTACAGTACAATTCCTACTGCCCTGAGTTGCTATATGATTCCTGAGCAGCTCCAACTGCTGGTTGCACCGATCGTTCTGTTCTCTCAGCTGTTGGTTCTGTTGTTCGAGCTCGCGGAGTTTGTTGGTCACCCACTCCTTTATCCGGGCTGCTTTGGCTTCTACTTGTTTCGCGTCCTGGAGGCGCAGCTGTTTCTGAAGCATTGAGAGGGGTTTTGACTACATTATTTCAATTTCAACTACAATAAAAAAAATTGTACAGCTATTCTAGGCCTGGTATTATGTAAAATTGTACCTATAACGTTATATCCTACATCGCGAACAGAGAAAAAAACTTTTAACTTTGTTATCTTCTCTAATATATAAAATTTCAATGTTAGTTACCGTACTCCTCCGAAACGGCGCGACCGATTTTTACCAGATTTTGCGTATTCAGTAGGTCTGCGAATCGGCTACTATCTATAATTTATAAGGCAAAACAACGTTTGCCGGGTCAGCTAGTATTATGTAAAAACAATTATTTTGTTACCTGCATTATTTGATGTTTTTATTTCAAATGATTTTTCATAAATGAAACTTTAGACAAACTACGTATCAATTGATACAGAATACAAAATTACTTCATTGCATTGTATTTTCTTCAATAATTATCCCAGCTTACACTCATTTTTGAGAAGATTTTTACGAGTTAAAAAAGAAACTGTAGAAACAAACTGTGTAAACAAAACAAACTACGTCATAAAAATGTGACGTAATGGCTGCCATGTTGACGTTGACATAAACATGACATGACGTCATAAATAGTCGCTATTTTGACCCGGAAATAATGTTTTAAAAGATGCGTTCACAATAAACGATAAAAGCAAATCCCAAACTAAAAATAATAAATGGATGAAAAAATATTTATGAATATTAGACTTTTTTTAATTAAAATAATATTTACTTAATCTAGCAAAATCATATTTTTAGGGAAAAAAATAAAATAAAGGGCGATGTTTCGTACTTTCCTACTGGTTGTAATTAATAAGGATTCCATGATCTTATTATCGGCACAGAATACATAAATGAAATAGTATTAGTAATTTCGATAAAACAAGGTGTAGGTACAAATACTTGAAACTAAATATTTGCTTTGAAAACAGTACCTGTTCTTCAATCTGGCCCTCTAGCCGCGTGATGGCTCTAGGCGCACCATCAGTGCCCGCTGGCCACTCGCACAGCCTCTGCTCCATGGCGCGGACCTTGAAAAAAAAAAGAAAATAATTAAGAAATTATTATGTGCTTTTTTTGGGCATTTCTTTTTCTTCAAACAGTCCACACTTACAGCACACATTTAGAATTAATTGAATGTGTGCTGTAAGTGTGGGCTGTTTAGATAAAGTTGCAGTGTGTCTGTCGTTAAACCTTAAACTAAAAGTTTTAGACTATCTAGTCTAAAACGTACCTACTTAATAATTGTGCCAAATTCAGATCATTAACTACATTTAAAAGTTAGGAATAAGTTAAGTACTAGACTTTAAATTATGAATGCAGATGTCTGTAAATTCAAAACAATCTAGTACACAAATCATTCATAGTACCTAGATACCAATAAAATAGTAGCAGAACGTGTTTTAATCCGTTTACATTTAAGTCACCCTATGCAATAAAACACACCTCAGTTAACTGCGTTTTGCTTTGTGGAGCTTTACCACTGTTTAACTGGTGAAGGTATGTTGCAGCACAGATACTGTGGTTAACCACATTTAGGTAATACCAGTACTCTACTCAGTTACTGTACAAAGACTAAAGACACACAATTATATTGATTTAAGTTGTATAACATTTACCTTAATAAAATAATAAATAGGTAGGTAGGTATCATTAAATGTGTCATGGCATAGATCGGATTTTTGGGTGCCGTTTAAAAAATGCGACATCAAAAGTATGGATACGACCAAAAAAAATTCCGAGAAAAATTCCGCGTCTTGGAATTTCATCATGATTGGGATTTCGAATAAGGATAGGTGTCGAAATCACGAGTACTATCACTATCTAAAGTATCATCATCATCATCATCATTTGTTTTCATTGCTTAAGGCATATTTACTAGAAATATTTTAAAGAAAAAAATAATCTTCAAAATTTAAAATGAGATTCTGTTTACAGGTTAGAGTTATCCGTCAAAATAAATAAAACACACATATAAATTAAAAGGGTTTAATGTTTATATTTCTTTATTTAATATACAAACAATGGATAAAATCTGTTCTATAAATAATTATCACAATTAAGAGAAACACACCTAAAGCAAGAACAAACATTTTCAAATACTTGTTTAAAAACATTTATTTTTCAGCCTGTATTAATTTCCTTACAACGGTAGGGTAGAGACAATCCAGCAAAGCTTGAAATATAACAATTTATGTATTACTTAAACCAAAAATGTTCCCTCGACATGGAATTATTGTTGAGAAAATATTACAAAAATACTACTTTCCTTAGAAATTGACCGAGTTGGTTAAAATGGGAAGTAGATTTTTGTACCTCTCAACATTTAAATTGTTCTATTTCAAGCTTTGCTAAGTGCACTACGCACCATCTACCTCGGTGTGCGAGCTGAATAGTTGACATTGCGGAATTTAACAACTATGTAATTACTTGGAAGCGAATTTTAAAATTTGGCCCTTACCATGATCTACTTATTGCAGGATTT
This sequence comes from Idaea biselata, assembly GCA_958496205.1. Classification (NCBI taxonomy): domain Eukaryota; kingdom Metazoa; phylum Arthropoda; class Insecta; order Lepidoptera; family Geometridae; genus Idaea; species Idaea biselata. The sequence continues at coordinate 26,068,441 of OY292401.1, read as the reverse complement.
AATTCGTCAGCTAATCAAAAATAAATAAATAAAATTAAAAAAAAAAACAAATAATAAAAAAATTACAGAAAAAGTTTTTTTTTGTTTTCTGTGTTTTTTCTTAATAGTCGAGGAAAAAAATACTCTATTTTTTGCGCAACAAAACAAAAGATCATGGTAACGCCCAGTACCCAGTATTACTTAAGAATTACCAAGTTGAAAATGGAAATCTGATGATCATTTTTATTAAAATTCCGGGTCTAGATAGTGTTGTAGCTACTTTCAAATTTAAATTATCTCTATATTTCAGAACATTTTCAAATACTTGTTTAAAAACATTTATTTTTCAGCCTGTATTAATTTCCTTACAACGGTAGGGTAGAGACAATCCAGCAAAGCTTGAAATATAACAATTTATGTATTACTTAAACCAAAAATGTTCCCTCGACATGGAATTATTGTTGAGAAAATATTACAAAAATACTACTTTCCTTAGAAATTGACCGAGTTGGTTAAAATGGGAAGTAGATTTTTGTACCTCTCAACATTTAAATTGTTCTATTTCAAGCTTTGCTAAGTGCACTACGCACCATCTACCTCGGTGTGCGAGCTGAATAGTTGACATTGCGGAATTTAACAACTATGTAATTACTTGGAAGCGAATTTTAAAATTTGGCCCTTACCATGATCTACTTATTGCAGGATTTAATTCGTCAGCTAATCAAAAATAAATAAATAAAATTAAAAAAAAAAACAAATAATAAAAAAATTACAGAAAAAGTTTTTTTTTGTTTTCTGTGTTTTTTCTTAATAGTCGAGGAAAAAAATACTCTATTTTTTGCACAACAAAACAAAAGATCATGGTAACGCCCAGTACCCAGTATTACTTAAGAATTACCAAGTTGAAAATGGAAATCTGATGATCATTTTTATTAAAATTCCGGGTCTAGATAGTGTTGTAGCTACTTTCAAATTTAAATTATCTCTATATTTCAGAACGGAATACATGGGCAACCGGTTGCGAGAAAACTAAAACAACAGAACGGATAGAAACACAAAGACAGAAATCGCGTAAATTAAAAAAATGTCAAATGTTTTGTAAAAAGTCAAAATGTTTTGTAAAACGCTGGCCATAATCATTGTTTTCCAGCTGCTTAAACCTAAAATTAGCAACTATCTTAAAATTTATAAATAATTTGATAATAAACGCCTATAATTGATTTTTAATTATTGTTTAAGTAGCTGGGGAACAATGGTTTAGACCTCCGTTTAACAAAACATCATCACATTTTGTTTTTCAACTTGGTCATTTTGGCAAAAACAAATCTGGTAAAAAAGTACGGAACTTGCGGACTGGAAATACCATTCGGATGTGGTTCGTTGCAGGGTCAAATGTCAAGTATGGGTGGTCAGGTCAGCTATCCACTTGAGAACAGTTCTTTGCAATCTGTTTGCCATATCTGCTACACCTAATAAAAGAAAATAACCGTTGTAGCTATAATATAATCTTTGTACATCTATACAACTTAAAATATAGTTCAACAAAGTAAAACATTTGTAGATTTAAATGGAATAAGTCAGAATAAAAAGAATACAAGCTCATTTACTTAAAAACATAACCCTTTTCTTGCAGCCGGGTGAAAAGGAGTAGGTGACAATAAAATTAGAGGTATTTAGTAGCTATTAATTTACTCACCTTTTGTAAAATATTCAGTCAAAGCCGCAAATCGAGGTTCTTTGCTTCAAAGTCAAAAGTGCCGAGTATGGTACAACCTGAAATAAAGTAAAACAAGAAGCTTGTGAGGCAGGTTATAAAAGTAAATTATTTGTAGCTATATAATCTTTATAAATCTTGAAGAAGGTATAGTTTCCAAACAAAGTAAAACATTTGTAAATTTTAGTACAATAGTAAAAATTGTAACATACCTAGTCAATTTAAAAAAAACTATCAGAGCAGACAAAAATGAGACGAAGAATAAGTGACACAGAAAATAGGAAACATTTAAGTACAACCTAGTAGGTATTAATTTACTCACCTTAGCCAATGTTGTTGTAAACTATCCAGTCAAAGCAGCAAATTGAAGTCCGTTAATTTTCAAGCCAAAAGTTCGGTGTAAGGTTTAATCTAAAGAAAAAAATAACAATAAACTTAAAAGGGTAAGCTTATTTGAAACGCTTAGTTAAAGAGCCCTATTGATATAGGATTTTAATGAATTTGAACTTATATTATATTTTTAAATAAGACTCAAAGGAAAACCAAATTTGCCATCTTACAGCCATAATCCATAATATCTATAAGTTGTAAATTTGTAGGAATGAAGAAAAAAAATGCTACACTACATTATAGTCAAGAAACTTACAGTTATTCGTGTAAGTTTCTTGATTATAGGTAGGCTATGTTATTTATACTATTACAATTAGCATTTTTAGCGCGTTTTAACAACAAATTATAGTCAAGAAACTTACAGTTATTCGTGTAAGTTTCTTGATTATAGGCTATGTTATTTATACTATTATAATTTATAAAAAATCTACTCACCCAAAGTTCGACAAATGTCAAAGATATCCAATCCAGTTGCAATAATTGTAGTCCGTTTAGTAGCCAAAATGTCAAGTTTTGCAGTGAAATTCAAAATCCAGGTAACGAGCAGGGGTCAATAAACAATAGCATAAAACACACGGATAGACTGCACTAAACAAACCGAAGTAAGCGAATGAGCTTAAATTGCAGTTTCACTTTTCCCATAGGAATAACGGAATAATAAATAGGTATAAATATATACAAATAGGTATTTAGTATAAACAACTTCCAATTGCTCGAATAAAAATAAACAAACATACCTTGGCGCCGCCTTTGTAATATTGCCGACAATAGCGACAATAGGTATTGCAAAAGATAAACAATGTTTATGGCCGCTGTCTTCGAAAGTTTTTTTTTGTTCAATTTTGGGTCCCTACTTATGGATATTGTTAACTTAAAATTGCGAAATTGCATGTATGAAAATGACTCAGTAAGTTTTATTTATGCATTCAATGAAAAAAATCATGTTTTGTTTTTTTTTTTAATTATTAGTACAATTTCTACGATACATTTACAATACATTACATTACATACAATACATTTAATATTTTTGTAAAGTTTAAAAAGAAATATCGGAATTACGGAATTTCCAATTCCGGAAAGTCATATCCATGTTAGTGACAACGTCTAAAACAGCACCCAAAATCCGATCTATGGATGTGTGTACCCTGCTATGTTATTTGGTTAAAGAGAATTATGGAGGGGACAGCGCGTACGCAGTCCCCACTACCAAAAATTACGCGTCCGAGTTATCCACATTAGGGATAATCGCAGAGGTCAACCCAATCGCGGTGCAATGAGAGGGCCTCGCTCTGGGGGAACCGCCTTTGTGATCACGGTAACTCCTACGCCAGGTAAGTATGAGTTAACAACGAAATATGGAACCGGGTCTAAGTGCGGGGCGCGACAACGATACCGCGATTCAGACGAGCCGTTTTAGCTCAGTGGCGCCATCTAGTTTACTACAGTTCACAAAGTAAAATCGTGTTATTTTTTGCGGACAATGGAAATAATAATGCGAATTTAATATTAACCAGCTCGATCCGTGTGCGGGCGACATAATATGAAGCGCTATATTTAATTGAATCGCTAGTAATCCTACAGAGAGGGGATTAGCGCTTTCTCCACAACATATTAGGTATGTTTTCGTTTCGATTCAAAAGAGGTACAAAAGGGTACATGTTTTTGTGATAAATATTAAAGGTGATTCTGATGATAATCAGTAATACTATAAACGCTGTTTACTGAATTTAATGCCATACTTAAAGTAAAAGGTAATTACTTAACTAAGTTAGTAGATAATATTATTTTACCGTAAAATATATACGATTCAACGTCCAACGTACGTAAATAATATTATTGCAAGAAGGTAGGCACCTATTTACTTTTTTGGTATAAAAAAATTGGTAGGTACCTACCTAAGTAAAAACTTAATTACTAAGTTGTTCTTAACGATGATTCATATATTACAAGGTTTTTAAATTCCAATTTACATGGTTTAGTCACAAACAACCCTCCGTGGGGTCGGGAAACCCTAAAAGGGGAACATCAAAGACAGCACATAGTAAATTAATCACACAGACAATTCACTCAAATTTTGCAATTTAAAATAACAGCTGAACCAATATTATATGAAAAGGTTAGTATTTTGTTAGCCTGTTTTTGTATTTGTAATTTTGAGGACGGCAGAAGTGAAACTGAGACTATAGTAGGTTTAACTTTTATGAACATTAAATATTTTGACACCACCCAGTTGCCACAAGAAAATATGTTGATTAATGGTCACTGGGCTCTCCATACACTTTTATCTTTTTTAAAAAAAGTGTTTTTTTGTGTTTAAGAAATTGGAAAATAGGAAAACGTTAGTACCTGATTTTTGTAAAATAATTACACAAAAAATACCGGAATCGGATAATGTAAATATAGGTTTAAATAAAGGTTTTTTTTTAATTATTACCTTTGTATGGCAAAATCGCATCAATTGACCCGACAAATAGTCATCGGAATAAATTGATAATAAGAAAAAGAAAATAGAGGTATTATTTTCACTGAGCTAATTTAATAGGTCGTTATCGCAGTGTTTGATGAACCGAAACACCTTAAATAATAAAACAACACTCATCCGGCTTCGTCTACTTAGCTGATTCATCTACTCTAGTTTACAGTCCATAATCCATATTACATACAAGAACACCTCTTATAATTTATATCCTTATTCCAACGTATTAAAGCCCATCGTACCTTATGAAAGAGAAATGATCTAGCGGCGCTTCCGTTAAATGGATTTTACTATTCATACAGAAATTAGTTCGTTCACCTTCATCAGTACCTACAATTAAAATTTTATGTGTGAAGTAAAGAAGTTTGCTACGAAAATAGCACGTAGGTATGTATGTAAGTCAGTTTTATTAATCTAAAACATCGCCTGCATCTCCTCGATACGAGATCGTAAAATGTTCCATTTCCTAAATACTCGTACGACGGCGTAGTAAAATGTTCATGTTATGTTTACTACAACAAAGGACGTAGCAAAAAGGCAGCTTTCGAACGAATACCACCGATTTATAAGAAAAAAAACTTTCGAGAATTTCAGACTGGAATTGGACTTTGGACTTTCAGTAGTGGTACAAAATTTAGAAGTCATAGTGTAATGAAACGAATCACACTGAACTACAGTCCAGTCTACTATAATCTATACTAATAATTATTATAAACAGCAAATATTTATTTGTTTGTAACGAATAGGCTCCAAAACTACTGGATCGAATAAAAAAAATCTTTCACTAATATAAAGCTACATTATGGAAGAGTTGATCGAAGAGGCTACTAAGTAGCCTCTTCGATCTTCGATCTCGATCTTCGAATATCGAGATCAAAAGTCTTTTTTTTTTTATTTTATTTTTTATTTTTTTATTTGAGGACATCATCAAATTATACTTTATTCAATAAAACAAGTCAAACAATTTACAAAAACAATAAATCACAAAAAAGAAAAAAGACTTAAAACCTAAAGCAATAAGAAGTTGTCGGAACCGCCCTCCCGCGGCATGGTGCCCAAAACGCTGGCAGCGTTCCCACGCTGGATAGCTAGGCTAACCCGCTGGGACAAGAAACTACCAGCCCTGGGATCACCAGACGCCTCGACAAGACGCGCCGACAAGTCCCTAAGAAATACCTTACTACTAGGCCCCCAACACCCAATGGTCTCAAAACCTCAAAAGTCTTTTGATCTCGATATTCCCACAAGGTCAGGAAGTCAGGACTTACGCGGGTAAAACCGCGGGACGCAGCTAGTATTTTATAATTTCTTGTTTGTTAATAAGTTCCTAAGAATTATCTACCTAAAATATCTGGGTCCATATTGGCTCACATAAAATTCTAAGTCATATTCTTTGTCTTGCTATCGATTTGTGTTCATAATAATCACTCTTCATAATTTTATTTTTCATACTTTTTTTATTCAGACATTTTTATTACTACCGTCGGAGCTCATAACAGTTAGTGATCATAATTTTTTTTAATCATACTGTTACTACCAAGAACATTTTAAAATCATAATTTTATTTTTCAGATTTTTTTTTCTTCATAACATTCATGATCATATTGCTATAATTCATAATGTTACTAATAAGATTATTTATATTAATAAAGGCCACTGTAACAAAACTTTTTTTATGAACTACCCCATTATCAAACTCTAACGGAAATTTTCGATTGTTTTTGACTTGTGTTCTGTCGATCTTCATAAAAACACTTATGATTAAGATTCATCACGCTTTTTTTATGTATAGTATTAGGCGCTTTGGCGACCGCTGCCGTGGCACGCTCGCTACGCTCGCTCGCCAAAGCGCTGCGTGTATATTATATTTATATATACGTATATTTTTTTCCGAGTTTGAGTACAACGCGAGTTAAGATAACAATAGTAGGCGAAACAAATGTATGAATTTAAACATTATGATTTTCAATAATATGGATAAAAAACTTATGATTAAGGAATTTATTAAAACAAATATTAGTAAAAACGAAATTCATAATAGTGATATTATGAATTTCAATAATTATGTATTTAAAAAAAAAATATGAAGAATGATCATTATGATTTAAAATGGTATGTGAAACATTTTCGGACCTCCGATGTTAGGAGTTAAAAATTTATGTAAGACGATCCGCCCCCAAAATATCTATATCTAAAGTATTCTACGTTCCTAGAATGTAAGAACAGTAGATATCGCTTACTATAACCACAATTATCTTAGCCACCTCCAACTTTGAGAACAAAGAAGTTGGTCCAAGTGAAGGATAGAGCCAGGAATAGCTCGCATTAATCACAAACGCCGTAATTTGCCTGACTCACGACACGAGGGGACGCCATCGCCATACACTAATATCGGAAACTTTCTAAATATGGCAACACCCAGGCGGGATAAAAAATAAAAGTGCATGAGAAATATTTTCGTATTAAAAAACACAGATCCATAACCGGGACTCGTATAGTAATAAATAGAAATCTTAGTAAAAAATGTTTTTTTTTACAATAAAAAAATATGTTGTATGTCACAACTGACCGTCATTGACAGAAAGATAATAAAAACACAAACATTTGTAGTACTATTCTTATTCGTGTCACCCGAGTAAATCCCGATCCTGTGGGAGTATCAGGGTAAAATGTGGTGTTCCAGGTCTTCAGCTATTTACATACCAAGAATCATCGCATTTGGTTCAGTGGTTTTTGCGTGGAGGAGTATCAAAACTTTCACATTTACTTTTAATATTAGTAGGTATTATATAGGATTGAGCAAAATATTTTCTCGTACAAGCGGGCCTATGTGTTGCTTCCCTACGACGATTTACCGAATAAGTTCAGAATAACCGTTAATACAACCAAAAATAACAGAATCTTCTCCTTTTTTAAAGTCTCTTGAAAAGGGCTATATAAACTGTAGAGAAATTACAGTCTTTATAGTAATGTAATCATATAAAAATGTGCGAAAACTCATTAATTCTACTCTATTTTTATGTATGTAACTTACGTTAAAAGTATAATAAAGGCATGAGTATTAACACAAGCTCTAAACCCATTTGCTATCATTCAGCGCTTAGCAATTACACTTGACAGCTATGAAATTGTTCATACATGCTTCCTTGTTTGTAAATTGTTGTTATACACTAATGAGTGGGAGAGTCATCAAACAAAGGCCCTTTAATAATGTTTATTCGTTTTGTCACAACTTTAAAATAACAATTTAAAGCGGTTTTCATATGTGCGTGCATTTGTACATGTATAATAAAAAAAATCGTGCATGTGTGCTGGTAGGTGTGGTCTGTTTTAGGTAAAGTGCCATCGTGTATTTGAAGTTTAAAGAAATTCTCATTATATTTTTTATGCGCTATTTTTATAGGTTACAATCTTTTTGTACACTTTACATAAAACAACTCTAAAAGTATTTTACAAATTGATAAAAAATCCAAACATGCGGTTTTATTAGATAAAGCTGCTATTAAGACAGCTTGTGATTTATCATTAACATCATAAAAATATTTATAAACATTGAACGCACCGTTAAGCACTACCGGTCACCGGATGTGCACGTGTCGTTTAATTTCTTTTTAATTTTATTTTATTCTTTGAATTATGGCCTTGCACCTCTCGTGCATAAAGCCAGTGTCAATAAAATTTAAATTCACTTTTCAGTAAATAAACTTGAGAACTATGCACTTTTCAGAACCTACAAATTAGGTACCTTATATTAGGTGATTATTATAGCTGTATGTAAGCGAGTAACTACCTATTGGTAATTACCTAACTAATCGATGATCAATCGTTGAAATGGGAGTGGGCCATCGATTCTACTAACTGACTCGATACGGTCCGTTTGGTGCCGAAAATAGATCAAAGACATTACGATCCCGAATCGGAACGAGTTGATGTGAGACATCCTGACTTCGAGGAGTAGTAATGACTTTCGGGAAGCGATGATGTAGGAAAGTATAGGTAGGAGGTAGGTACCTACTTACCTAACTGGTTTTTTACTATACCACCGTAAAGTAGAGTAGGTATAGTCAGGTAAGATCGTATTCAGGGGAATACCTACCGTATGACTCAAATATCTCCCAAAATCGGTGACATTGCAACTGCCGCCGGGTGCCACAGACCGGTGCGGGGTGAATTGCTCTTGTAAACATCGTGGCTATCACTAAAAATATCATCTATTTTGGGAGATATTTGAGTCATACGGTCTTCCCCCGTATCCGATCTTACCTGACTATACTCTAAAAAATTGACAATTAATCACACGAGAAAATAGTCTAAAAGTTCTGCAACTCAAGTACGACTTCAAAGTTCTTTCTTCTATTAAGAAACATCAAAATCGGTCCATCGGTTTGGCCTCTGGAGAATGACATAGGAACATATAGGTACATAACCGTTCTTTACTTCGCGCAGTTGGGTAAAATATACTATGCAATTTTAGAACTCTACCTTGTATTGTATCCGCTTCAAATACCTACCTAGTGTACCACCTACCTCATACAAGGAGATTCGAAACCAACTAGGCTATCTAGATTAAATTAGTTTCTGTTTTAAAGACAATTTTACGCTTCACGCTTCTGTAAATTGGGTCTGGCTAAACAAAGAGTTTCGTGTACACCATCCCAGTTTTAAACATTTTAGGGTTCCGTAGGTAGGTACCTCAAAAGGTAAAAAAACTAAACAAGGTACCTAAAAGATCACTTGGTTGTCCGTCCTTTTTAATTTGATCTCTAACTGCACCCCGGGGTTTCATTTAAGTCTTAATCGTATTAAACAGAAATCACGGGTGACAGAGCTATCTAAATACCAAAATGTTTCGCAATCAGTTTAGTATTTTTGGCATGGTCATCGGTCATGGCAGGCAGATAGGTATAGGTTTTATGGCGTAAACATATTTGCTCTAATGTCTTTATTCAGGGAGGAAATAGCCGACTACGTTTGTAAGGAGAAAGAGTAGGTAGACTTTCCTCACGATATACGACAAAGTATAATTTCAAAGGCGAAGGACAAAGTTCCTTGGCACAATCTGGGCGAGCGCGAGGTCATGTGCTGCATTGAAATGAGGCATATTTCAATTCAGCACATGTGCGATCTAATCGATGGTACTTAGGTATTTTTGTATTGATTTTTGATCGAGTGTTATTGATATTGCTTACGATAATCTACATCTACACAAAATATTATAAAGAGAAAAGATTTGTATTTTTGGGTGTGTGTGTCGTATGTTTGTAATAAATAAACTCAAAAACTACTAGATCGATTTCAAAAATTCTTTCACCATTAGAAAGCTACATTTACCCTGAGTAACATACATACAACATACGTACGATACCGATATTCCCACGGGATCTGGACTTACGCGATTGAAACCGCGGAACGCAGTTACACATTAATAAGTAGGTAACTTTAAAAACTTTAGTGAAATTTGGCTAAAATGCCAAAAAATGTTAAGCCGTTTTTAAAAATGATTAAAGTAACTGAAGCATTTTAATTGTAGGATACGGGGCCTGGTGTATTTGATTAAGAGGATAGTCTCCATTCTCTTTCTCCATACAAACGTAGTTTAAATTTCTGGATAAAGACATTAGAGCAAATATGTTTATGCCATAAAACTTATATCTGTCATGCATGACTATGCATCTACCTTGTTTTTTTTTCATTTTTTTTTTTTTATATTATTTTAATTAGAAAAAAAAAGGTAGATGCATTGTCATGTCATGACAGATATAGGTTTTATGGCATAAACATATTTGCTCTAATGTCTAATGTGTTTATCCAGGGAGGAAAATTTAAACTACGTTTGTATGGAGAAAGAGAATGGAGACTATCCTCTTAAAGATAGATGAGCGTTTGACCAGTATCTCACCTGGAATACCATTCAGGTGACATACTGGGTCGAACGCTCAAAATTAAGTAACGATATGGTCACGCTTAGGTAGAAGATAGGAAGACGGGAGAGGAACAAAATCCCACCCGTCTTTCTTAGGGGCTGCATCGGTGTACTTATCGGAACTCGACCTGCAGTCCGCTTAAAGTTAAGAGGACAGTCTACCTACTCTTTCTCCATACAAACGTAGTCGACTGTTTCCTCCCTGGAAAAAGACATTAGAGCAAATATGTTAACGCCATAAAACCTATATCTGCCATGACTATAGAACGTAGGGGCGTTTTTTTTTCTTCTTCTAATTATTAAAAAAGAAATAAAATTCAGAAAAACGCCATGGCTGATATAGAACTTTTGGCATTAACATATTTTTTCTAATATCCATATCCAGAGAGGAAACAGTCGACTTCGTTTGTAAAGTTTGTATGGAGAAAAGATTAGGTGTCCTAAGGGTGTCCTCATAAGCCTTAAGCCGGTGGGTGGAATAAAATGCTTAGAAGCTTAAAAAATAATATTAGAGATAATACAACAATTAAGAAGATGTCTAACTAAATGTTATTAGGATAGATACCTAATATTATATTATACTAGCTGACCCGGCAAACGTTGTTTTGCCTTATAAATTATAGATAATTAAATTTTTCCTGAATTTTCTTTGCTATAAACCTCACGGAGCCCGAGACCTTTCCAACGAATGCAAAACCGTGGAAATCGGTTCGTGCGTTCTGGAGTTATAGCGTCAGGAAGGAAAACCCGACTTATTTTTATATAGTAGATTAGATTAGAATAATTTATATAAAATAATTTAACAGATTCTTATATTGCAGGTCTTTTTAAACTGCACCAACACTGCAGAATACTACCTACCTAACCACTGAAGAAATTATAAAACCAGCTAAAGTGTTAAGACTAATTTCAACCTACTTCACACTGCAACATCTAACCTTCACTACAAAAGCTGCAGCGCTGAAAAAACTTTAAAAAAATCCACTCACATTTTGAAAAAAGAATCCACATCCGACACAGAAAAGAAACCAATCACCAATAAAGTACGACAAAAACACCACTGCACTTTTAAATTTCACAAAAATAACCTACAGAGACCACATCAAATCATTACAACAAATCACACAAAAAAAAACGCAACCCGTATCACTATCACAGTAACCACAGATTAATAAAATTGCATACAATCAGTCAATCCAACCGAATTCCCCCCGGTCCGTCCACACGGTCAAACCCTTAGTGGAACAAAGCTTACTGCAGAGCTAGAGTATTCGAACGCGTCCGTGCCTCGCGCGGCACTGCATTCAACTAAGGATATCCTGTAGGACGTGCCCGGTTTGCGTTATGAAGATCGATATTTACATAGAGCTTTTAATATGCAACTCCTTACTTGTTAACAGCATAATTAATTTATTTATTGATTGTTATGGAATGCTCATTTCCTTCCGTAGGAAATCGCTCTCCTTATTGATGTTAGATTTTTCGGCGGTGCCCAGAATCTTACAAATATGCATCACTATAGTTAGAGTATAGGTTGGAAATGGTTCAACTTTCGTCTTTGTAACTTTTAGGTGAGCGTGCTACGTCTTAGCCCAAATATCTGGTATAAATACAGGTCTGACGTTTGGAAATAAAACTTCAACTTCGTTGACATTATCATGATTGAACTTGATCTATAGCTTCGCGTCGCGTCGTTGAGTAGGTACCAAAAAATATGGCCCATAAAATCAGCCAATCAAATTGTAATGGATTTCTTTTTTTAATCAAATTGAATTAATTGAAGCTGTTTTACGATTACGACCGTTCTGTGTTCCAGATCATTTCGCTATGCCTGGGCTACTCCGTCAAACTTTTCTTCTGAAACCATCGAATTTTATTCTAGTTAAAATCTTCCTAGTACCTTCCTATCTATACCCACTTTTATACTTTTACTGTGTGTTTCCGCAACTTGCCCTTTTTGCGTGACTTTAAGCCGTAAGCTTCCTCGCGATGTTTTCCTTCACCGTAAAGCCATCGCTATTAACATCTTAATAGCGCACTTAATTTTTTCTTAAAGAAAAAGACATTGGTGCGTGGTCGGCCAGGATTCGAAACCACAATCTTCGGAATGAAAGTCGCAGTATCTACCACTAGACCAACACCGCTCTACCTTCCTATCTATCTATGTACCTACCTACCCTCTTTGTCTGTGTACCATATCTCTACAAAGTTGAGATTTCTCGATTACACAGTGCAAGCTAACGTACGAAACATTGTCAAATAGCACTGCAGACACTGCAGTAACTCGCACTAGTTATACGTAAAGTACGTGTGCTAGCTCGCACTGTGTAAACTAGCTTTAAGATAAAGTTCCCTTAAGCTCAAAATACACGGGCGACACTGACACATTCTTTCACCAATAGAAAGCTACATTATCGAGGAGTATCATAGATAGGCTACTTTTGATCCCAATATTCCCACGGGATCGAGACTTACGCGGGCGAAACCGCAGTACTAGATAATATTATAGAAGTAAATAAAATGAATACAAAAATTGTAACCGCATGGAAATTCGAACTAGCACCAACTGCTTGCCGGGTAGGTAACCTTTTCCCTGGTCTATGCGATTTTTCTATCATGCAGGTTGGGATGACCACTAAGGAAGATGGGATTTGCTCATCCAATCTACCTATCTCTACCTTTCTCCTCTGCTCTACAGTCTGAATACCCAATTACGATTAGTAATTAAATGCAGCCCAGGTGGCTAATTCAAACGAATACCTTCCCAGAATGTTCAATTGCCTTCAAATGCAACCGACACACCCACCTATGCAATTACGAGTAGACGAGTGCAGTGGAATTAAGACTCTATTCACTGTAGAGTACATTTTGTTAAACTCTATGTATTGTAGGCGAGCTCTATGTAAATAAATTAGGCTAACTACGAACATAAATTTAGATTTAGATAGATAGATTACTATAAGTACCTACCTACCTACTAAATCACTTGCATGTATTTTTGAACAATATTACAAACAATATTTACGGTCGCAGCGCACTTATTGGAAATCTATAACCTATTTAAAGAGTAGGTACCTATGCTTTTATCATCTTTTTTGAAAATTACTCAATCACGAAATTTGCGAAACCACAAGAGTCTGGAGTCTCAAACTTCGCCGTATGCTTCAAGAACGTATGTGCTCACTAATTAAATATATTTATACTAGCTGCGTCCCGCGGTTTCACCCGCGTAAGTTCCGATCCCGTGGGAATATCGGGATCAAAATATGTGGCCTATGTTACTCAGGGTGAATGTAACTTTCTAATGGTAAAAGAATTTTTGAAAATCGGTCCTGTAGTGTTTGAGTTTATTCATTACAAACATACGACACACACACACACAAAAATACAAATCTTTCCTCTTTATAATATAAGTGAAGTTTTTTATAATATAAGTGAAGATAATAATTTATAATAGGTCTACGAAATCTACCTACAATGCTTATCGCTAATTTCGTAATTTAATATTACTTATCGATTGCTAAGAAACTTAACATCATCATAAGCACATCATAAGCGATGACATCTTATTAAGCAATACAACAATTTATCGTCGCCATTAATCTGTACTGTACCTACATTCCGTTGGCGAAGTTACGTAGGTGTGGAGGAGATTCATTGCAGAGTATTTGGTCAGATTCTCCTTCAACAACAAAACTGCGCAAGCGGACTGTGCAATGCTCAGCAATTTACAATATATACACAATTTGCAAATAATGTATATTGCTAGAATTAATCGTTGTTGGGCGGAGCTAGAAACGTTTTAGATAAAATTTATTGTGGACACAATCTACGGTTATAAATAAAATACTAGCCATTCCCAGCGGTTACCCGCATTAGTTCCAGGACAGGCTTTTACGTTCAGTACTTCCTGGGCGACCGCTTAAGTGTGGAATTTTCCACAGTGGGAGGAAACGTGTTGAAGATTGTGCGTGGGCGTGGTAGGAAATACACAGTCTCAGGTAACAGAGTCCAATCTCTCACAATGAAACACTTAGGTATATGTGTAGGCATGATAGCGTGGCGAGGCGCGTCGCCGTGCATGGTCTGTATCGCCACATGGATTTTTAGGTTTACCTGCGCCTATAGATGTTTCTCATCAAAAGTCTCCTATGTGTTATTCCAGTTTTCCAGCTATCTATATAGGTACTGAGTTTCATCGCAATTGGATTAGCGGTATTTGCGTGACGGAGTAACAAACATAATTTAAAGTTTATAATATTACGGACAGGATAGGATATAACAATATGCCCATCACGTATTTAACATACAAAATCCATTCCATATCTTACGAAGTTTATTCAGTACATATTCATGCACATATTGTTTGACTATTAACTTATACAGAATGCTGTTTATTTAATAACTAATTTACATAAACAGCTCAGACATTTTGCTGTATGTTAGTAACGGATTTCATTGTTATTTATAGCTTTAACGATGATGAAGTGTCTCGATTTACATTTACAGGATTTGGTAAAGCCTCGTGTTGATTTTAACTGGGAATTTTGAATGTGGGAATGTAAAAATGCGTTGGTAATGTTTCATGAAGGGTTAATTTTGGTACACGTATCAAATTTGAAGTCCTAAGGCCTTATTTTCAGTTCTAAATACCTAACTCCTGCAGTTTTAAATAGCACGACCTGTTAATAAGTTTAGGTAATAGTGTGTGTTAGATAAGTGATACCCATCATATCCTGTCCTGCTAAATATGCTGCTAAACTTTGAATATATTATGTTTGTTGCTTCTTCACGCGAAATCCGCTGAACCGATTACTATCAAAATCGGTATGAAGATAGCTCAAGCATATAATAACATATATAGATATATATTTTTGTAAAGGTATTCCCGTGGGATCGGAACTTACGACGGGGACCCGGTGACTACAACAGCTAATTGTAAAGATGCCTGATACTCAAGTAGGGTAGACTGGGTACAGTTGTGCCAATTTTCATTTGACCGACCATAATTCTGAAAATATGATACTTAGGTAAAAGAAGTAACGTTCATATATCAATATAAACATTTGGCTACATCTGAATACTAAATTTGTGTTCCTAAGTTCAACGGTAAACTCACAGGAGCCAGTTGAAAAAAAAAAGAAAATGTCACAACCGCCCTGACCCCAAGGACATTTGTGACAGTGCCTGGGGATGATTGTGACAGGTACAAAAATACACCAAAATGATTGCAAAGTGGTTTTAATGTAAGATACTCTGCCTTTAATCTCATTTCCCTAATGTTCGTGCCAGCTTCATTGCATTTTCGGATGTACCTCGATAAGGACATTTGATTATTTTGGTGGCAGCACTGCGCCATGAAGTTTTGCTTTTTAAATGTATGTATGCGTCATGATGCTGGCTTATTATTAGGCTATTCGAGCACTGATAAGTTGTGGCGGAGGCGCGTCGTCGTAACGTCGCGAATTTCTTTGTGATTCACCTATTTTATTGTTATGTCGACGGAATGCGGGATGAGACGACAACATGCCTTTGCCACGACTGATAAGTGCGAGTATAGCCTTAGCCTTGCCTTAATTGATTTTGCTCGTGAGCTTTCTGGTTACTAAAAAGAAAAAAATAATAAGCTTAGCTTTGGTCACAACCGTACCCAGCAACAATGGCACAACTATCCCCAAAATACTCTTTCGCAAAAAAACAATCGTCAAGATAATAAAAAACTATTTACGTAGATAGCATAGACTGATATTTAGTCGCTAATGTTTAACTTATAAGTAGGTAAAACACTCATACTTGTACCTATTTTTATAAAGACACAATCACAAAAATAAGTCAAACAAAAAAAGTTGGTTTTGACTACCAAAAAATATATTGTCTCCTACACTCGTCAAAGTCGCACAATGGCTAACGCAATACTGTGACACGTAATCAAACGCTCTTACCGCTCCTCTATTCCCTTGCACCCCCCACGCTATCTCTTATAGTTTCGATAATATAGCGACTGTCACTTTCGTCCTGAGGCACAATCGTACCCAGTCTACCCTACTCAACTCAATACATAAGTAAGCCGAACATCCATCGCCGACTAAATGATCTACAAACGGTTCAGTGATTTTTGCGTGAAAGAGCAATAAACATAAACACATACAAACTCACAAACTGTCACATTTATAACATTAGTAGGAATAGTAAAAATTAGTAGCAGTAAATTCCACAAATATCACATCATATTTTAGGAAACACAATAAGACGATCTTAGGAATAACTGGAAAATAAAAGCGCAAATAACACAAATGCTCGCTCAGAAGGAATCCAATTAAAAACTTTATTATTTTCCTTTGAAAATAGCTTAAATTCCGTCTCTCCACGGCAAAGAATCGAACTGCTGTAATAAATAGCGGTATAACCCCAGACTGTCGTGGAAAGTCCAACGTTAAGATTGTTTCGATGTTTATTGCAATGTCGTTAGATCACGATTGACGGTATTTATCAGTTTACCTACGAAAATAAGGACTTGAGGGCCATTTACAAGGTGTAGATTTCCGAGCCATAGACTTTAGGTAAGTTAAGGCATTAAAAGATTATTTTGGTATAGATTGTTTTCCATTCTATTGGATTGCGACTTCCAATGAGAAGAAGACATAAAAACTAATGGAGTTTTCTTTGTTTAGTTTTTTTTAAACATACAGAACAAATAAAGAAGTTTGTTTGTTTCGATGTTTGTCTGTATATCTCGCAAAGTTAGCACACAGGGTTATGACCTATGGATTAACACAAATGATACTTTTTATCCTAGTATTCCCACGGGAACGAAACTTATTCGGTAAACCCGCGTGACACAGCAAGTACAATACAAAATGCTCAAGTAATAGAATATTATTATAAAGGAAGGATACTAAAAGCTACTCTATGCAAAATACAACTCGTTGGGAACTAAGTTAGTTTCTTTACTGCTTCGAGCTTCGCGTTTCACCGCGACGACTTTATTTCGAAGCTCTCAGGAGACTATGGCGTATTCTTTCTTCTTTATAAAAAAGTTTTGATAATATTAAATTCAAAATTGACGGCCTCTGTGGCTTTATTGAATCGAAAATGTATGGAAAACTGTATTCTCCAAAGAAAGTTTTATAGAAAAACTAGCTGACCCGGCAAACGTTGTTTTGCCTTCTAAATTATAGATAGTAGCCGATTCTCAGACCTACTGAATACGCATATAAAATTTGGTAAAAAACGGTCGCGCCGTTTCGGAGGAGTACGGTAACTAACATTGTGACATGGAAATTTTATATATTAGAAGATAGAAGAAGAAGATAGATGTCACCTGCTATTTGACAAACTTGAAATTAAAAATTAACTGCAACAATTACTAAACACTAAAGTAGTGCTTACTAGCTAGTGTTTTTATTCCAAACAATCCACTTAGTCTAACTTAGCTGACCGACAGAATAGCTTAGTAGGTCCAGTATCATAGCTTAGTAAATTGCTTGGAAAATGGCACCGTGTATATGATCCTTAACAGATTTTTTGAAACAAATAGAGAAAAGGCACTTGATCAAAACTCCCGAAAAAGTATGCAACTACCATTGCAATTTTTATTGCAACTTGTCGAGACGCTATACATTATCTATCTCAACCAATGTTCCTCGTACATCACTACATATAAACACTTAGATAATAGCGTTTAAAATAGACTTTATCACAAGGAAATAAAGTTCAAAATGTATCTAGCCGATGCAGTTGGTGACGCATCTTGGACTTGATCCAGAACTCCAGGGACAAATCCTTGAAACAAAACACATAAAGCAATGTTTCAAATTTGAAATTTTCAAACTAACTTCTTTCTTTTCAATTTTGTTTAGGTAAACTTTTGTAATTATTAAGCTCAAATCTACATGGAAGCTTAAATGGATATTTCTAGATTATTGGCTATGTCCTTACGTGAAGATTTCTAATACTTAACTAATTCTAAGTGAAGCCTACACATCAAAGTACACCTCCAAATTTCATATTTGTAGAACCAATGTTCACTTAATACATTAGAGAGAAATCTTTTACCTAATTAATGAGCTGACTATATTACTAAGCTGAATTGAGAAACAAAGATGGTTCCTTCCTTTCCTTGTATCAATAATACATGTACTGAGTTAAGTTAAAAAATATGCTTTCCAAAATTCCGCACCGCTCAGGATTTGAACTATTGAAACTTCAACCCTTACAAATCCGTTGTAATGCGTCTTTTCGCTTGCGCCATAGGTGCTACAGGCACAGGTTAATTTCGATTCCGTCGAGTGAATCATTTTGGAAAAAAAATAATTCAAAAACATTTTTTTAAGTGTTTTTGAATTCAAACACTTTAAAAATATAAACTCAAGGTTGTAGGTAAGTAAGTATTTAAAATTTTGGCAGTCACGCTTAAAGAATCAAACCAATAAGGTCAGGGTTTTAAAACTGGACCAATTCCAGACCACATCAAACTTGGCACATATATTTTGCGACCTATTTTCATTTTGGGGCACGTTATATCGATTAATGAGCCAAAGTCAACCCTTAAAATATAGGGTACACTGCACTGCACCCTTCTCTGGTTCACTGACTCACATAAACAGGGAAACCCGATGGCACAAACTCATGAAGGTAACCCATTCATCCCATTTTCGCTTTTACCACCTTTAGTTTAGGGTCTGTTTTCGTCTGGAGGTAACTTGGTCGTTCTCTCCAATGCACTTTTCCCCATATTACTCGAGCGCACGGTCAAATATTTGTTCATTATTCTGATTAAGGAAATGCTATTTTATTAACGGTTTTGTTGACCTTATAATATTTGCCACTTTGGTTTTGTTTGCCATGCACTTACCTATAGACAAAGTAAGTATATTGCCTAAGTAAAGAAAACTAGGTATCCTTCCTTCTATGTGGTTTCTAGTGAACATAGGTATATCTGGTTTCTTACTTAGGTACTCTAGATTAATTATATCTACAGCAATTTTAATCCATGCTATAATGCCTGTCAAACGGGATAGACTTGTCCAGTCCACCACCATTAGATTTGGAGGTTTCACCTAACATTATACCATAAGTAACATGTGGATAATGTTGTTGGTTTCACTGTTATTTAAGTCTTATTATGTAATATTTTTATTTAAGTTTATAGTGTAACTGTTTCTTGTCCCAAATAAAATAAAATTACAAGGGCCATTTTAAGCAACGTGTCCACTATCCCACTAATCTAATAAATTGTATTACCAATAGTTAAGTAAACATAATATAAGTAATAAAAATAAATAAACATAGCTATATGAAATATATCTTTCGCTTTGATTCTTGAGTTCTTGTTATTTGCAAATCTATCTATACCCACCACCCTTTGAGCTTACTCGTCACATGGTTCCCATCCAAGTAATAACCGCGCCAGGCGTTGCTTAGTCCGCACGACTATACAAGTTCGGCATCGCGGCAAGGCCAATCAATTCCTCAGTTGAAAGATACTCGAACAAATTACGTATCACATATTACGTCTTACCTAAAGATCGCGAGCGACCTAATAGATTTACCCCTAATCGAATAAGGAATGAGTGAATCTCTAAGGAATCACGTGAGCACCGATGGAAATAAACTGAGATGGAGATGGAGCATTTCACGATGGAGGAATAAATAACAACAAATCAATAATGCTTGCTTTAACTTCAGTACCATGCATGGAACCGTATGTAATTGATACGAATTACTGGTCGAAATAAATGATAAATGTTATTCTTTTATCGATGTATTTCTTTGTCGCTATGTTCTGTGACTACTGGACTTGTTTTTTTTTCTTTTTTTTTCAGTTTTTATTATGTACCGATATGTTTTTATTTAAAGTTTTTTTAACGTAAGAACAGCTAAAACCGATTTGGCTGAAAATTGGTGGAGAGGTAGCTTAGAACCAGAAGACGGACATAGGATATTTTTTTCTAAGGAGTATCAAAGTTCGCCAGGTATATTTTTACATTATATTCACGTCATAAAAACTTTCAGAAAACATTCTCAACAAAATATATGAGTTGTTTTATGCACCAACATATAACTTTGCATAAGTCCATTTTACTTCATATTCTACCAAAATTATGCGCAATTTTTCAAGCGCCACGACAAAACTTTATTACCTAGCCGCTGCCTGAGAAACTCAATTTTCGAGACTTTAGTCATTTTTATATCAACTCTAGCGAAAAAATGGGTAGTAAACGAAATGAAAATGAACTAAGCAACTACCCACGCTTGCACTATGGTCACCAAATAAATACTCTTTTGTTGTAGATACAAAGTTACATAGACCCCGGGTAGATTCTGCACCATATAAAGTTTAAATCGTATATAGAACATAATACCTCAACAGCCAGGTTTAATTTAGCGACCTGTAGGTAAATAAGGTAATAAATAAGGTATTTTCCCTCTAATAAAACGCAGTTTCGATTAACAGCTGAAAGGAAGGTAGAGCGTTCAAGACGCTCCGTACTCCGTGTAGGTAGAGCAAACGTCGTGGGTAACTTGACAAGATTGGAAAAACTAGGGAAGGGAAACTTTCTATTTTCTAAGAAAGAAGTTTTTTTAGGAATGTGAAATACAATAGGCAGTGTAACTTATAGAAATGATGTTAGTCTGGTAATCGATTATTAGATTAATATCATTAATTTACGTTTTTACTGAAACGTCTTTATGTCTGTCTATGACTGTCACCAAGTTGTATCTCATAAATCGTGATGGTTAGACTAGGCCGAATTTTCACAGAAGATGTATTTCTCTAGCCCCTTCAACAACAAA
Source organism: Idaea biselata (assembly GCA_958496205.1). Lineage (NCBI taxonomy): Eukaryota > Metazoa > Arthropoda > Insecta > Lepidoptera > Geometridae > Idaea > Idaea biselata. The sequence goes on along the minus strand of OY292401.1, from coordinate 26,047,162 downwards.
TACTAAAAACAGACTCGCACTTGGCCGGCTTTACAATTTGACCTGACTTTAGCTATAGGATTATCAGTTAGCTAGCACATACACGTCTATTAAGACTTCTAAGTCTCGTTCAATCCCATCCCTAAGGCTCCCACAGTAGAATTTTAATTAAAATACACACAGCTACAAACTCCAGGTGAACCAACTCGATTTAATCTAGGTCTCTTACCTGCATCGCTTTGATACACCTAGATTTAGGTTTCAGCTTGAATATTAAATTCTCTAATGTAATTTGTGCTGCTTGGCAATCTATAGACGAGTGAAAGAAAATGTACCGCTATGCCATTTTAAATGTTATGATTAGGAAGACCGAAGAAAATTTATTTCTTTATTTATTTCTCTATACTTATCTATGTTATCAAACCTATTTCCAAAAACGCAAATTAAGCCTACATTAAGTGTACTGTTTTGTTAGAACCTTTTTTTTATCTGTGGTACTGTTATTTATTATTTTTATTAAAGAATCGAATGCGAGTTTTGGCGGGAACGTGGAGACAACATGTCGCGCTCCAATTTTTGTTTACGTGAAACTATGTTGTAAACCGGGTTAAATTGTGTAATTTTGGGTGGGATCTTATTCAATTTAGTTCCGTGAATGTGCACAAGTGTAGTGAAAACAAAATTAAGTTTTAAACATGGACTTTCTTCGTCTCTCCTGTCAAAGCTCCGTGAAGGTTATGGTAAAGTTGCCACCGCTTTGCCATAGCTCCCGACTTGAAACTTTGAGGCCGATCGGGCCAATACTTGATAATGGCAAGATGTACAAGATGTACGACGCCAAAGCTAAAAGAAGAAGAAGGATACGATAATAAACTCGACGCTGGCAGATGTGCGAAGTTACAACAATTCGTGGATCGACGCCATGATGAAAAAAAAAAAATATGATATTCGAATTTCGAACATCTTGGAAAAACAAACTACGCTTCCGTGATATAGAGAAGTTGTCTTTTTTACCCGACTGCGCGACGCAAAGAAGGGTTATGTGTTTATCATTAATTTGTCATTTTTTGCACATTTGCCAATTCAACATTCATGTTTTTTTTATTGTGAAACTTGCTTTCTTCTCGTTTCATAACCACGCCCTTTCTTTTCTGTCTATCATTTAGAAACAGTGAACTGTTATTATTATTTAAATTGGTGGCACGAAATTCAGGGTGTCCGGTTTTGCATCATCTTAAGTATATTTTTTTCTTCGTCGCATTTTATATCGTGCCAAACAGTAGGTTCGTTCCTATTATCTAAACTAATATTATAAAGCTAAAGAGTTTGTTTGTTTGAACGCGCTAATTTCAGGAACCGCTGGTCCGATTTAAAAAATCTTTCAGTGTTGGATAGTTCATTTATTGAGGAAAGCTATAGGCTTTTGCTTTTGATTCGGATATTCCCACGGGATCGGAACTTACGCGGGTAAAACCGCGGGACGCAGCTATATTCGATATATCCTTTTAAGACTGCTAAATACACATAGAGACGGTTAGTATGACCACAAACGTAAACGAGCGTCTGCATGAAGTACCTAGGTACTTTAGTTCAAATAAAAGTAAATGAACCGCAACCATCGCTTCACGAATCACTGGAACGGTTGTTACCACTCCACTGAAGCTTTTGCGCCTTTTTTTTTACAATAACCACCTACGTCGGTTGGCTACGCTCCAGAAAAGGTACTACTTCATGAACGTATTCCTCGGTTTAAATACAAAAGCGAGCGAAGCGTGGGTTCGAAGCCCGGTAAGAAGAATTTTCGATGATGCGTTTCTCCTGGTAAAATATTTCTGGTGAGAAGGTTTTTAGCAATAATAAAAATAGAATAATCAATACATAGTTAAACTTTTAAGCGACTTCCAAAAAAGATGAGGTTATCAATTTGAACGTACAACGTAAAAACATCTAAAGTCGGGCAGATGAATTACAAACAGATCTTACGTAAAACTGCAAGGCTTCAGACTTCAGATTTTTTAAGTTATGTTTTTTGGCTTTTCTCCGTTTTTAAAGACGGTTTTTAATTTTTATTTCCTTTTTATTTAATCATAATTTATTTTTTTCATTTTTAGTTGTAGAATTTAGTAGTAGTTTTAGTTGTTTAGTAGCAAGACACCCACAATTGCCGCCCACAGCTGAATGGCGCCGGATAGCCCGATGTCTCATGCTCAACCTCAACCCAGAATGGTCGCTAAGCTTGCGTCAATAAATTATTGTACCACACCACAAGGTACATCTACACTAATATTATAAAGAGGAAGGATTTGTATTTGTGATTTGTATCGCGTATTATTTTTTATTTTCTTACCTCGACGTTTCAACCATGTTACAATGGTCTTGGTCGCGAGGGGACTGGAGCAGCGGCGGGCGACGTCTTCTTATATACTACTGCTTGTGGACCGTTGGTGAAACTACCCACATTTTTACTGTCCGCGGGTAGGTCAACTACCCACATTTTTTCCGTCATAGTTCGTAAACACGCACACGCACACTAAGGGGCACGACATACCACACTCACAATATCCGTTGAAATGACCGGAGTTTTTTCGCGACACTTACACATTCCTATTACCGGATTCCACGTAGACGAGAGCTTGTATCCATTTTCCCGGTTGAAATTTTTATGTTTCTTAATTTCAACCGCTTCACGAACAATCCTGGAGTAGTGTCGTCGTTCAGTGGAAAGGACACGGGGTGCATGCAACTCAATCCAATGGTTTGATCCTGATAATAGGAGGTGTTCTGCAATTGCCGATTTCTCCACCTGGCGGTTCTTGACTTCAGCTATGTGCTCTTTGACCCGTTCAGCGATGGTTCGTTTCGTTTGGCCGATATACGAGCTACCACAGCTACAATCAACCTTATATACACCTGGCATCTGGTAGGGAATACAGTCCTTCGGCGACCTTAACTGCTGCGACATCTTTGTCATCGGAGAGTAAATGGCCTTAATCGAATAAGACCTCAAAAGAGAGCCAATCTTGTCCGTTACTCCCCTTATATATGGTAAAAAAACGTAAAAAATGTAACTAAGTATGATAACAAATCGTGTGAATTTAAATAGTTTATTGTGTGTGTGTCTGTATGTTTGTTATGAATAAACTAAAAACTACAGGACCGATTTTAAAAATTCTTTCACTAAAAGGAAGCTACATTATTGAGGAGTAACACAGGCTACTTTTGATCCCGATATTCCCACGGGATCGGGACTTACGCGGGTGAAACCGCGGGACGCAGCTAGTTATATATATAGGTAACACACGAACAATAAACACAGACACCTACATTCATTCATCTAGAAATGGAACAAAAGAGATTGCTTGTTAAACTGCACCATATCGCAGTCTCCAGTCGTGGTTAATAAAAGGCAAACTACAATAAACCAGCAATGAATGTGAAACAGAACTTTAACATCTAATGCTTAGTACTCATTGAAGACTTAGCTAAATAATATGAACTTTAAATTAAATCATGTTATTAAGATATTTATAAGAAGCTGCGTCCGGTTTCACCCGCGTAAGTCCCGATTCCGTGGGAATATCGGGATCAAAAGTAGCCTATGTTACTCAGGGTGAAAGTAGCTTTCTAATGGTAAATGGTTTTACTTGGAGTATTTTAGATTAAAATTTCAAGATTATATCCATAATATTTCTCAAGACTAGGTATTACTGTTTTCAGTATCTTAATAATTCTCCCACAACCAATGTGTAACAAGCCGACGCGCGACGTTGAAACAAAAAGACCGCCTCTAGCGCCGGAGCTGCGGTCTGGCTAAAGTCCAAATACAGAAATGTACTGACGAGATATCACATGTTGTATTACCGGCAAAACAAGATGAGTCTTTGGTGAAATGACACTAAGCATTACCAGGAACATGGAGTAACACAGCGGATAAAGATAGACAGACGCATTGAGTTGTATACATGATAATGAAGTCCGTAGAGATCTTAGATTAAAACAAAAAACTAAAGATACGGTACCTAGTCTCGGAAAATGAGACGTTAAAACTGCGTCTAGCTGACGCACTAGCCTCAGTCGTATGTCGAACCGTTGCCGCGTGAGCACGTGCTGTCACACTGCGATCATCTTTTTGACATCCATAAGAATGACTTTTTGCTTATTTACAAATGCCTGAATCATTCTTGAAGACAAATGTTTTTAAATACAATAATTTTATGAAAATGCATGTAGGTGTTTCTAGCTCATTTTTCGAATACGCAATGTTAGAATATACCGTATCTATATTTTTGTTTTTATCTAAGGTAGAGATACTATCAAGTAGTTATGAAAACTAACATAGCTTTTGCAATATATGTATTTGAAGCTCACAATACACGGGCGACACTTACACTGCAACTTTCCCGGTAGAGCCCACACCTATTACAGTACACATGCACGAATTTCTTTATCCTGTGTGCTGTAGGTATGGTCTCTATAGGTAAAGTGTCAGTGTCGTCCGTGTATTTGAGAGTTTAAGTTTAGCTGCGCCACAAAGACGAAGAATCAATACATAAAAAGAGAGGAAGAAGAGGATCTAAGAACAGATGGGTAGACAGATTGGACAGTATGAAATGGGGATACGAGAGAGATGGAGTTGGAGTAATAAGATAATTAATAAAGGAAATAAATTACTTAAGGGCACAATAAGAAAACTTTCAAGTAACAAACATAAACTTACTATTTAAACCAATAAAGTTGTCATCCAAGTTTAATACACATGCTGTCATGGTACACTCAACACTTTGACCAAGGACTCACGAAACACTGATGAAATTCTAGGTCAATACGACAGTACATCATCGTCTCAACAACTACACAATGGCGAAGTTTGATAAACAATAAGTATCTATTGATTCAATAATAACTAACAATGAGACGATAGACTAACTGAGAAAAACAAAGCCAGTTTTAGCTGTGATTGAAAGAAAGCATGGAGATAAGAACAAAAATAGATAGTTTAATATGACACTACCAAAGACATTTAGAGAGTTATAGAAGAAGATCCGATATTAAGATTAGATAGGAACAAAGATACTTTTAGATTTCAGGAATACGCTAACAATTACTTCCTTTTCATGTAGGTACATTTTTACCCGACTGCACGAAAAAAATCTCTTCCGAATTTTATAATATTACTAGCTGACCCGGCAAACGTTGTTTTGCCTTATAAATTATAGATAGTAGCCGATTCTCAGACCTACTGAATACGTATACAAAATCTCATAAAAATCGGTCAAGCCGTTTCGGAGGAGTACGGTAACTAACACTGTGACATGGAAATTTTATATATTAAAAGATTTAGAGGTCTGTAGTTTTTTTAATAGTTAAAAAGTCTCGAGTATTTGTAAAAAAGTCAAGTAAAAAGATAAACTAGGTAATGTACTTAGTTAAAACGGTTAAATATATTTTATTCGTACACTTTGACCCAAATTTACACCTTCGGGAGAGAGCCATGAAATATTCACAATCTAGCTGTGGAGGTGTAAGAGAAAACAGATAAATTAGAGTGAATTTGGGGACTGAATCATTTATTTGTAGACGCTGAAGGTAAACGTCCCCCATTAACTATACTTTAGTAAAAGATGAAAAAGTATATTTTTTAGATATACCTTCAAAGATGAATAAACGATATAAACGATAGATATGAATAAACGTTTAGTTACTTTGACAGTAAATATAACGATTAGGAGACTTAATAGTACACATGGACATAATGAGACTCAGTTGCTGGGTTCGAGTAAGTATATTCGTACAACCCCCCAATGTGTGCCCACCATATCTCCCACCACCATTTTTTTTTATTTTTTTATTATTAATTTTTAAACAGTAATAAAACTTAAATAACATTCTAAACACCAAAAATCACTAAGATTTGTCTGGTGTATGTATAAGTGCCGTGACTGCATGCAATAGTCTACAATAGTAAAAATAAAATAAGTAACTTATATTAATAAATTCTAGTGATAAATAATATTATTCATATGTAGGTAAGTAGGTAGTTTTGAAATATAAAGTCGGTAAGAATAATATACTTTAAATGTAGGTAGGTAGTTTGGGCAGGGAAGTGCCACAAAGTGCAAACAGGATAGGTAGATAGGTAGTTGGGTCTTGAGTGAAAGTGACAACGCTTCATAGAAGCGCGCGCGCCGATCATGGCCATCATGGCCGATCATTTGATGAGGGGATAAGTAGCTGCCCAGTAACCGCAACGAGGGGTCGCGTGGAAGACAACCACTTTAAAAATCACCTCGGCCTTTGAACTTAAGGGGTACATCATCGAGTTTGGGCGCCCTGATAGATCCGCCATCAGAACAGAGATGGGACCCAAAAAGAAAGTTGATGGATGTAGTCAGGGAGGAATTTTCCACTGGCCCCGACACTTGCGGAGCAAAGAACGTCGTGGGGTTTAGTTGGTAAATTAATCGGTATTGCAACGATCTTAGCAGACTACCAAACAATTCAAGCCGCTCTCCCCGGAGACGCAAAAGCAATATTATGTAAGTACCGAACAGGTAGAATTAGAAATGGTATGAATTCAGTGTGTAACATGAGTGAGAGACAAACAGCACCGGAATACAAAGAATGGACGTGACCAACGCTTCCTGTGACAGTTTCTGAACGTGATTTCCTGCGACTTAGATTACGTGAAATCTCTTTGAAATAGAATATGTTTTTAGGAATTTATCGATGCGTTAAGTAGGTAGGTAGTCAAATACGCGGGTTAGGTCTTTACTTTTTTCTACCTATTTGGTATTCTGACAGGAAAATCTCTATTCATCACTTGTAAAAGTTAAGAAGAGGTAGTCATTCAGGCAGAATATTTTTTTGGCACTTTTTCCATGTGGATAAATTTTGCCTATGACTTTTAACTTGTTAGATTACATAACCAATTACTGTTTCGTATATACTTTCGTGATTTTATGTGCTTCCTACATATACCTATCATTTTTTGACTGAAAAGAAAAAACAAAATCCGTTTGTTAATATTTTTGTGCGGAATAAGGTGATTGTCTTGTTTATGTTTATCAATCCTGAAGAAGAGACCTGTAAAGGTCTCGTAACGTTGAGCATTGAAACAATGCTAAAAGTAATAAACACCACGCGATTAAAACCGAAAAATGAGTTTAATTTCTATAATGTGTTGTAAAAAAAGGTATCATTTCAGAAGAATGTTCAATTAAAAGCTGTGAGAGAACACTAAAGGAAAATCTATTCTCAGTGAAGTAGGAAATAAAAAATGTAATAGATACAAAAGGCAGATGCGCCTTGCTTTCCGGTTCGCCGCTCGAGCTCGTTGAATCTATGTAAATTCTCAATGCGTCTCCTTATGTGCGAGCTCATGAATTATGTACTAGAATCTAGGGTTGCCAAACACATAGGTAGGTATAAAGAGGAAAAATAGGTAAGTATTCCTTTTGATTGAATGAACTATGTATTTGAGTATTTGAAATATTGAGTCATCAAAAAATAGGCGACATCTGTGGCGTGTCGCAGGAACGCCCGACTGTAATGCAGAAGGTTACGGGTTCGATTCCCGCCGGGTGCAAGTATTTATGCTTTTAAATATAAATATTTGTCTCTGGTCTGGGTGTTTTCTATGTATCATAATATGTATGTTGTTGACAGACGCAACGCAGACACAACACAGTTGCAAAGAAAACTCAAAATATACTCTCAACTACCATACGAATACAATGAGAGTGTATTTTGAGTTTTCTTTGTAATTGTGTTGTGTCTGCGTTGCGCCTGCACTGCGTCTGTCATCGGTCTGCACTGTCTCTGTCATCGAACTCGTACGTAATTATTTACGAGAATTGTGACGAGGTCGCCCTGCGGCTTGAACTGCTTAACGTGCCATTCCGAAGCATGAATTTCAGAAGTGGGAAGGGAAGTGATGCTCAGAAGTGGAATACGATGAACTAACGACAAAACACAACCCTTCCTGGGCAGTCGGGTAAAACAGTGATTCTAAGCTTGTATAAAAACGATATGAGGTAAAAGAGCCCATTTCCAAAATGTTCAATCTTCAATAGACGTTGTATAAAGTCTGTGCCCTCTACAAAGCCAAAGGCTCTATCATAAAGGTAGGTACTTCGAAGGGAAATGGCTGAAACTTTCGGGCCCAAAGAAATTGCTTATTTTGTCGGCATGATAAATAGGCTATTTAGAACTAAAAGTTATTTCGTAGATACGAAAGGGTTCAGAAAATGTATAAAATATTTAATGTAAGGGTTTATTTTACGTACTTTGATGTCACATTACGGTAATTGTGCGCGTGTACAAAACGCATAAAAATGTCGAAGAATCGAAGCCAAAAACGAAGACTTGAGAGGAAAGGATACCTACTCGTTCTCCATACAAACGTAGTCGACTGCTGGATAAAGCCATTAGAACAAATATTTTATGCCAAAAACCCATATCTGCAATGACCATGCCCCTTTGTGATTTTTTACATTTTCTAACTAGAATAAAAAATAAAGAAAGAAAATAGAATATAAAAAAAATCAAAACGTAAGGGCGATGATGATGGGTGATGTAGGTTTTATAGCATAAACATATTTGCTATATTGTCTTTATCCAGGGACGAAACAGTTCACTACGGTTGTAAAGTTTGAATGGCGAAAAGAGCATGTATCCTTATCCTTGGCTCTTTAGAAGACTTCGTTTAAAGAAGTAAGAAAGTATGTCAATTGATCAAAAAGCCCATCTATACTATATAAAAAATTGAATGTCCTGACTGATCTATATATTAACGAAGAGCCCAAACCGCTGGTCCTAGAGACATGAAATTTGGAGAGTGTGTTCTTTGTCATGTGTAGGTGTCCTCTAAGGAGGGGGTTTGTAAAATCCCGCGGGATCGAGAATTACACGGGTGAAACCGCGGGGCGCAGCTAGTAGTAAAATAAAAACGCAATTAAGACCTGGTAAAATGTAACAATAAAAATAATTCCTTTTTAAAGTCTGTTAAAATTTTTAAAATGTTAATTACAACTACGGTCACATTACCACAATTATGTGTTTCTTTGCAAAGGGAAAGGATTGCTGCAAACAAAAGACAAGGCAACTTATGTCTTGCCATTATCGTAAACAACAAACACTGCACAGCACCAAACGATAAAGTGAACAGTTATATTATAACGCTAAATGAGTCCCCAAAACGTAACTATTCTAGAATTTTATTATTATTTACCTAAAACATAACCATCTCGCAGTCGAGTAAAAGCTCTACAAAGGAGCTTTAATAAGCACGTACTTGATATTATTAAAATTAATAAATATAAAAGCTCACGACAACATACAGAAAATGAAAAGTTTTTGTGATGTTTAAGCTTTAGTTTCATTAATTACCAATAATCTGAAATCATCTTTATCATCTTTTAATTCGATACCCCGCAGATTTACAGGAGCAAAAATAAGAACCTCAAAAAAATAACCCCAAAACAAGCCGTAGTGGTGCCAAAACCACTCGTAGTGCTGTTATGACGTAGTTACGACTACGTATCAATCATCAAAATCAGTTTAGCCTTTTAGCCATCAAGGTACCTGCATAATGTAAGTAAAAAAAACAGGACAGACAATAACTCTCCTGATAATAACTCTCTTTTCTTTTTAACCCCCGACGGAAAAAGAGGGGTGTTATAAGTTTGACGTGTCTGTGTGTCTGTCTGTCTGTCTGTCTGTCTGTGTATCTGTCTGTGGCATCGTAGCACACGAACGGATAAACCGATTTGAATGTAGTTTTTTTTGTTTAATAGGTGTCTTTTGCGCGAGTGTTCTTAGCTATGTTTGATCAAAATCGGTTCAGCCGTTCATAATATATGTTGGTTGAAGCTCGGAAATAAAAACCGAATGTTTTCAAATATGCCCGAGTGGGGTATCAAATAAAAGAGCATTACTGTTGTGACAACAATATGCAAGCTTCATCAAAATCGGTTCAGCCGTTCAAAGTATATGTAGGGTCAAAAATTAAAAATTTAAAAAACCCCCGACTTAAAAAATCTTCAAAGTTAAAACAAAACTAAACTTTAAAAAGGCAAAAATAATAACCCGAAAACAAATTTCATGTCTCTGAGTAGGTTCTATGTGGAACCTTACGTTCCCGCGTCGGGGGACGCGGTACTATAAGCACGGGTCGGTTACCATCAACTTCTGTGACACATTCCCGCGTTTTTTAAATTTTTAATTTTATTTTTATTTTCAGAATGTCTGTCCTGTTTTGAAATCCCACAATAATTATCATCATCATCCGAGCGTTGTTCCCGGTTGCATCTCTCTCGAGAGCCCGGGGTCCGCTTTCCTACTTATACTTCTCCACTTCGCACGATGTTCGGCATCCCGTGCAGTGAGGCCATTTGCACGCATATCCCACAATAATTATGATGTACAGCATTTTTAGCACCGTTTTAGAGCGGTGTTGGTCTAGTGGTAGATACCCCGGCTTTCATTCTGAGAGTCGTAGGTTCGAATCCAGACCGACCGCGGACCAATGTCTTTTTCTTTAAGAAAAAGGTATGTGCGCTAATAACATCGCTCTTACGGTGAAGGAAAAACATCGTGAGGAACCAACATGTCCTAGGACTCACCACGGTCCGAAGACATGGGATATTCAGTGTTTTCTATGTATCATATGTATGTATTTACAAAAAAAAAAGTATAATATGTAGTATATCCGTTGTCTAGTACCCATAGTACAAGCCTAGTGCTTAGTTTGGGGCTAGATTGCGCTGTGTGTAACGTCGTGCAATATTTATTTATATTTATTATTTATTTATTTATTTTGAAAATCTAAATGCGGCCATCGAATTTTGTTGCTGACCGAACTACCTACCTACTTATATACTTTTTACATACTAAATAGCGCAAATAAAGCTATTTATCCCACTACTTCTGCGAGTTCGCCTTAACATTTTACCTAAAATGACTGAGTCCAAATAAACAGAACTTTGACAATGGTACCATGATCCAATGTACCGAGTCGACGAATTAGTTCGCTGCAAACGACATCCACTTCGGAAATGAGGTTCAACTTGTATGGAGTTTAATTACAGTTCTGTTTGGGAGAAGGTAGGTACGCACATACAGCCAGGCTTTGTGTATGTGCTCCTACTACCTACTGCATGTATTTTACCTGTAAGTAGGTATATAAAATAACCCACTGATATAAATTATTATTAAAGAGGCATATACAAGCTAAACCCAAATTTAAGGGGGGCTCCCCTACATCGATTCTTGACATAAAAACGCAACGCAACGCATAATACCGCGATGTATTTTTACCACTAACGTCATCCAGTGATGGAGTGATAGACTTAACGTTCGCGTTGCGTTCTCGGATTGGTTAGTCATTTTAGGGATCCGTAAACAATAATTGTGATAGTGGTACGGAACCCTTCGTTCGCGAGTCCGACTCATACTTGGTCGGTTTTTTTCGGTTTTAATCGTAGATTATCCTGAGGAAGAGATCTGTACAGATCTCGAAACGTTGGGCAATGATAAAATGCCAAAAAAAGCAACACGATTTAAACTGGAAAACATTGGACATATTATTTTTAATATACTGCGAAAAGTGTTGCGTTTTCTACTTGCTACACAACATTGTAAAATATAAATCATAATAAAACGAAAAGCTCTTATAACACACGTTAGATTTATGACTTTCGGTCAAATTTACACTCGAGGGGCGAAGGGTTTTAGGTATTACATTTAATCATATAACTAGCTAATTATTCAAGTCTCAAAATTCGACGACCTCTGTGGCGCATCGGGCGAATCTCCGGCTGCAACGCAGAAGTTTGCGGGTTCGATTCCCGCCGGGACAAGTATTTATGCTTAAAAATGTTTTTCTGGTCTGGGTGTCTCTCTCTTTTGATATGCATTATTTACAAATTACAATAGAAAAATGTATATTAGTATTATATCCGTTGTCTATATGATTAACATCATCAGAACAGAAACTTAGTATCTTACTATGGGGCTAGATGTCGCTGTGTGATGTTAAAAAAATAATAATTAATTGCATTGAATTCGAATTGTTTGGCCCATTAAAATTGTTCATGATACAAATACGTAACTTATACTAATACACTAAATAAATTTTAGGATTGTTATTAATTTACTTTAAAATATAATCTAGGGTAAGAAAGAACTGCATGAGTTAGGTCCTGATATTTAAAGCTAAGGAGAGTCAGGCCCCAGTTGATCAGACCACCATGGAGATGAAACATCGACACCGTTATCTGTGTATTAGGTATACAGATAGTACACAGATAAACGACATATGTATAAAACACTAGATAAGCCCGTTCTCATTACGCTCAAAAGCCCGTCCAAAAACCAACAAAAGTAGAACACTAAAGCTTGACGGAAAACACGAGAGTATAGAAAATAAAAAGCTTATCATTTCCGCCCAGTCATAGAGCGGTTTCATCCACAAAGCCGGCCGATATTCCAACTAATCCACCGACTTGATTCACAATACTACGTCTAGCCAAGGTTATTGCTCTCTGACTCATTGTGTTTCGAGTTCTACTTTGGAAACTCATCGAGAACTCATATTTTATACTCTTGTTAGTTAGTTTGACATGTTACCCAAAGTCACTTTAAAATTGGATGTACTTACTCGGTTTCCTTTCATATTTCATTGAATTTCCTGTCCTGAATAGTATCTTTTCTAGCTATTCTGTTCAATATAAAAGTCGTAGGTAGTCGTTCAGTCTCTATAGTGCCAAAATGTTCAACTTCCCAAAGTGTTAAATTCCCAATAGCTCAGATAGCTTAGCTCAGCTTGCTTATCGTAGTAGTAGCCAGGATGTATAACGAATCTTAACAATAAATAGTAATGCAATTCTGGTCTTGTGATTTTGACGATGGAATTGACTTGGTTTAATGATTATAGTGTGAAATACTAGTTAAAACATCATCTACAAGTACCTAGTGTGAAGTTGCTTTTTTGTTTGATAATTATGTGATACGAATACCATTACCTATCTACCTTCATACTGTTTGTTTATGCGACCCGACGAATGTATAAATTTTATTTTAATTATGTTCTCATGTAAGTGACAGTAATGTCTTTTTTGAGAATAAATTTCTTTAAACCAAAAAAAAAAAAAAAAAAATCTTAATAAAATAGCTACGTAATCTTCAAACTATTGCCAACCCACATTGTACCCAGTTAGTTCTATATCTCAGCAACAAATATCTTTAAAATCGAAAATGTTTCTACGGCTATCAAAACATATTGATTATTGTTATTTTGTTTTGTATAAGCAGACGGAATCTTACATATATATTATGAACAAAAGTGGGTTAAGAATTGACCCTTGTGGTACTCTGCATTGTAATTACGTTAATGACCTAATTTTTTCATGACCATTTCATTTATACATGAAATTCAAATCATTTGAGTGTCCAGAGTGGTTACAAATGATTACAACTTATACTTTCTTCAAATTAAAAAAAAAAAATAGTTTTCAAAAATATTTAAAAACGCAATAGTTTCCCTAAATATAGGGACAAAGATGGCGGGAAACCCACGACGCATGCGTACAAGAACAGCTGAGTGCAATGGCGTCCATATTGGCATAGTACACTGCCTCATGCTTTCTACTACGTCTACAAATAATCCATTAATGAAAGCATGACCTTAATACTGTACTGCATTACAAATCTACAACTCACAGTCGTAATTCGATCGTAAATCTTCGTTCTAATTAAAATTAAAATAGATAGGCAACGCTTTTTTGTTTCCTGATGATTTGTCTGCCTAATTGGGTTATCCGTTAAATTTTTAATGACTTCGTCTGCTACTGTTTTAGAGGCAAATAATCAATGAATACTCGCTTTAATATTAACAAGCACGTTTATGAATTGCATCACTATTTTCTATACTAAGTAGACAAGCGTTAATTATAAGTTTATCATCACCTCAACTTATTGATATAAACACAAATCAACCCAACAGATTAGAACAGAATCTAGCGTAGTAACATTGTTGATATTGAAGGTAACAGTGTTTAGCTTTAAAGCATTGTGAGTTGTAAATTGTAGGTACCTAAGTTCTGTGATATTGAAAGGTAAAACTATTTCTTTAGGTGTATTATTACTCACGGCTGGTTGCTATGGTTTTCCAGGATCTGCCTTCTTCATAGCCTGTCCACGTTTTTCAGCGAACTCGGCACTAAGTCTATGAGCCTTCAACGTGTTAGGTTTCGACATTATACCACTATCAACTAACCCTAAAATCCGTAATTTAAAACCCAATTGACGATTATCACTAACATATAAAGCGAATTCGTTGTAACACAGGCCTAATATTACTATCACAAGGGAACACTTTCAGCGCAAAGCATCTTATCTAGAACACAAATAAATTAATAAAGAGCTTCTATTGATCAAAAGTATTTCGTTTCGTATCGTCACTGATTCATTGAATTAACACTCTACAGTTATTCGGACACTTCACACGGATCGTTTTAGACGGAATAAGTTCACGTTTGTTTTATATTTGCATTTAAATAATAGAGAAATAAAATGATATATATACAGTTTAAGGGACGAAGTTGTAGATAAAGGTGGCTTGGTTTATAGGCTTGAAGTTGGCGCGGTTAGTGCGCATGCGTTGAAGGGTGCCATCGGCACAGAGTCTTTTGTTGCCAGACCAAGACTTTTGATATCGAAACGAAAAAAATGCGATTGATCGTTTCTGTTTTATTTGTTTGAGTTTTATGTTGGGATGGTAGGGTTTCGTTTTGATTGCAGGTGGGTAGTATAGGGTGCCGGTTGAAGGAGTGGGAACTGGGAAGGTTATTATGTCATCACTCATGTTTGCATTGTACCAATACACATGGCTGGATTGAGAACATTCATTCCGTTGACTACCAACGAGTCTAAAGCTTCAAAAGACTTCTAAATACTTAAATTAAAATAACATAAAAATAGCTTTATTAATCCTTAACACCTAACTATGACATTAATTATTTTGACTTTATTTTTATAACTTTAAAGTAACTGTCTGTCTGTTACGCATTCACGCCTAAACCGCTGATCCGATATTAATGAATTTTGGTATAAAGATAAATAGGACCATGAAGAAGGACATAGCCTACTTTTGATCCCGTAACTTACGCGGGTGAAGCCGCGGGACGCAGCTAGTAATTAAAATAAATAAAAAAACATTGTGTTAATCGGTGCGTGTAAGGACCGATTAGCAGCGATAAAAGCCTCCTCCAATGCGCTCCATCTCTTTTAAGGACTTAAAACTGTTAAAATAAATATAGAGAACCATTATCTCAGATAATGTCACCATTCTTTACAGAGCGTTCTTTTCTAAACGTAAAATATTGGGACAGAGTTGCAGACGAATTGTGAAACGTTTCTCGAAAGCAAGTTGCACAAGAAACAATCGGTCTTTCTAACGATAAAATATTTCAAAGTTTTTTACTAGGAACAAAGAAAAGCTTACGTTTTATATTAGCTTTACTGAAATGAAAACTATACAAGTACGCTGGAATTGGTATACCAAACAAAATTACGTTAGATCTTTTGAAGGTGATGGTGACCGTCCACGAAACTATTAGTTCCACGGACGGCCACCATCACTTTCAATAGAAAATGCGCGACAACAGCGCAACATGGCGCAGATGAAATGGGCACAAAACCTGTCCAGCGACTTCTACCATGGCGGTCAGTGATTAGCTTGCGTAAGGAGTTATAAAATTTGTAAAATATACTACTTAGTTAAAGAAGTTCAAATATGTGTTTCGGTCACGAACTAGCGTTGAGTTCTGTAGTTCTGTCGCCTAACTATTTATGGTATGACAAACTTTATATTGTTACAAAGTCGAAATATTTCATTACTAGCTGATTAACATATATTTTTATTCTGTTTTCGCGATGTTGAATTGGAATTTCAGTCTTTTTTCGACCAGTTTTAATCGCGTGGTGTTTATTACTTCTAGCATTGTTTCAATGCTCAACGTTTTCAGAAGAAGAGATCTGCACTGTAAAGGTCTCGAAACGTATATTTCAATAGCTGACTTTTTATTCTACAGATAAAAGATATCTGTCGAATATAGCCAATTTAAAAAGAATCAAAAAGTTTGATTTCTGATTAAAATATTGGTGCATTTTTATTCGGTGGTGTTACAATTTATTCAACAGATTTGTCTGTCTATTAGATTGCAATAGGCTTCATTGCAAAGGAGCTCATTATCCTGGTTGTACCTGCCGATCGGTCGTGCGGGTTAAAAGCAACGCTTGGCGCAGTTATTACTTGGATGGGTGACTGATAATTTGTGTGGCAAAAAAATCATGTTCACGAGCTTTTCCGTGCTTCGGCGCGGCACGTTAAACAGTTGACCCCAGTTGTTATCTCTGGTAGCAGTCGTTAGGTCAAGTAAGAGGCCTTAAGAGCGACCTGACAACTCTAACATTAGGTGAGCCACACCACTACACGAAAATAAAAAGGCTTGTACCTATTTTCTGAAGCTCTGTCTAGCTATCTGTGATTCTTCAAATATTTGTGATCTGAAGATTCTCAGTTATACCATTTTAGGGTTCTATACCTTAAAAGGTCCTAATACTCTTCCCAAATATAAGATGAGTCATATTAAATCCTGCAATTGTGTAAAATCAATAGCGAAGCATCCCCGCTGCACATTGTATGCTCCACGAAACTATATAGATACGTAATACGTATTGTGTGCTCTCGCTTACTGGTATGGATAGCAGACAAAGCAGAAATCGTTTTAATCGTTATGAGTTTTTTTTTGAGTTGTAATAGCCTCTTAGAGAGAAAGCCCCGCATATTTAAAATTATTTTTTAAATAGTATATTATTTATTGGTTTATTGTATTGTATGTTTTCTTTTTCCGAAAATAAGTAACAAATCTTTATAGTCCTGTTAGGGTTCGTTACATCTTATAGTATCATTTGTCTATGATCCTACCAATATTATAAAGAGGTGAAAGTTTGTGTGTAAGTAAATAAACTGTTATAACTTCTTTACGCAAAAACTACTGAACCAATTGTGATGAAACTTGGTGTGTAGGCAGGAAATTCAACAATAAACTTGATTTTAATCTGTAAATTCAGATTATACTTTTTATCACGATATGGCCATGCAATTGCTATTGGGTTTATCGCCGGTGAAACTGCGGGGCCTTAGCTAGCTTATATAATAAAAGTCTTGGCATGAGGTTCAAATAATATTTTTAAGGCAATTTAAAATGTTTTTACTACAAATATTATTAAATAACGGAGATTTTACCTTGTTTCAATTTGAAATTACTAGTGAAATATCGAGCTCCGTTAAAAACATGACTTCACACATAATATTAATCTGCTTATACCGTCGCTCAACAAATAAGGTTTCACGCATAAAATCTCCTATCAATTCAAAATAAATGTTGTAATATTAAAATCCCATAAAATATCATCCGTCTACCATGCTATCGATACACGCACCCTGGAGTAACCCCAAAGCACCCCATTTCTCAGTTGTCAGTAAGTATAGAGGGTGTTTCATGTTTCGTTTTATTACTTATGGCTAACGTGTTTCGAATCTTTTTGCCGTTAAAGAAAATATGATCGATTATCACAGGTATACTATACACCCTAATTGTAAGGCCTTGACCGTGATTCAAATCAATTTCTTTTGAATCAATTTTTGTCAAACACCTTTTTCCGGTTTTAATCGCGTTGGTTTTATTATATGTATTAAGCATTGTATTTATAATGCCCGGCTCGTCGTTTCAAGGTCTTTTCAGACATCTTGCTCACGGGTAGACTGAGATATCATTTAAATATCTTAAAACGTCTGAAATTAATAAAATACAACGGGATTAAAATCGGAAAAATAAGTAGGTATAATTTTAATCCAACATCGCGAAAACAGAAGAAGAATCTATTGCCAATTCTTGTTCTCACTTTATTCTACTTTATAAAATGATTTTTTTTTTAAATGACCGCTTGACCACTGTCACTGTGTACTGCTGGTAACTTTAATTTTCAACTAAATATAGATTCCATTACTACTTTTTCGTCTCCAAAATCGGGTGAAAGAAGAAATTAACTTGACGAGGGTACACCCGACCGCTAACGGTCAAGATTAATTGAACTTTTTCTGCTGACCTTACTGACTTGCAACTATTCATATAAAAGCAACTTTGTATTAGGGATTAGGCCCATATAGGTACCTTATTTTATAATTGTATCATTAGAAACGTCCCTAATCATATTTCGTTTTATAAATGTGGACTGGAATGGAGGGTTACTTCGGTTCGTTTCGATACGACAACGATACTGTCATAACGATGGTTCTACTGTTACCCTACTATCAGAATGTGGTCTCTATTAGAGAGTAGCCCCCTTACCTATAAACGATGACTAAGCTTAAGTAACGTTTGTCTCTGTCTGTTAACTTTAAAACTTCACGTCACGGTAAAATACAAACGTTATATAAAGTAAGTCATCGTTTATCAGTAAGGAGGTAGAAGTAAGATCACCTGATAGTGATCCATTTCAAAATCGATTTTGACGGACGAGCTTCACCAATTCCAAAGTCACAAAACTGTTCGGGAAATTACTCACACACATTTTAAAAAGATGGATCAAAATCCGCGTCGTTGTTAGAATACCCAGCATCTAGATTCTAGGTAATCTAAGTTGCCTTGTCACCGGTTTCAAGTCTGGCAAATATTGCTTTCGTCTCTCAGTAAGTAGGTATGTATATTTGTTGATTCTACTCTACAGATGGGCAATTATTTGTGTATTACAATAAAATTGTTCAAATTTCTATTTTAATATTATATGGCCGTCAAACTTTATCATTAATTTTTAATTTTACTTGAACTATAATTTATTTTTTTGAAAAGGTACAAAAAGGCTGTTTGCGTGACTTTAAGCTGTAGGTTTCCTCACGATGTTTTCTTTCACCGTAAAAGCGATGTGTTTCTATCTAATTTAGTTATTAGATTAGGTACCTACCTATTTTTACAACATTTAACTCAAGTGATTTTAGATGACCTAGTTATGAAAATAGGAAAAAAATTACCTTGTCTTCCGCTTCCTCCGCCCTTCCCTCCGCTTCGAGAACCCTCTGCTCGAGCTCCGAGAGCTGAAACAAAGAAAACATTATGAATTTCATGAACCAACCCTAATTGCACGACGTTCCACACAGCGCAATCTAGCCCCAAACTAAGCACTAGGCTTGTACTATGGGTACTAGACAACGGATATACTACATATTATACTTTTTTTTGTAAATACATACATATGATACATAGAAAACACTGAATATCCCATGCCTTCGAACCGTGGTGAGTCCTAGGACATGTCGGTTTCCTCAAGATGTTTTCCTTCACCATAAGAGCGATGTTATTAGCGCACATAACTTTTTCTTAAAGAAAAAGACATTGGTGCGCGATCGGCCTGGATTCGAACCCACGACTCTCGGAATGAAAGCCGGGGTATCTACCACTATACCAACACCGCTCTAATTTCAATTGAAAACGTTACTACTACCGCCACCTGTTAGCGACCGCACGAAACGTTTCAAGAAAATTCGGGTGCGTTTTCCGAGAACCATTTTCGGTGAAAGCTCTCGACGTAGTACACCAACCACCCGCTAGGTGGCGTTGTTTCTATTCAAGTATTGAACCACGTGGGTGGGACCTACTATTGCCACAGAATACATAAATAGTGCCTATTGCAGTATATTTGTATGTAGGTAGAATATGTAGGAAAGAGTCCGACAAAGATCTTTTTGAATTTGAAGGGGACCACTAGAACCCAATCGAATTTGAACCTTAACGAGACGGCATTATGAGCTTTTTCTTTTTTGCCTTATTCAAACAGATCCCTGTCGAGTTGTAGGTATTGTTGTTATGTAAGAGAAAATTCGTGCGGTTTCCATGGCATGCTTGAAGAATTGGTTGGGAGTAGGGTTGCCAGACGTCCGGAATTTGATGGACTTGTCCGGTGATATGAGTTTGTCTGGGATTTAGATCTTAAACTGTCTAGATTTTTTCAATTTAAGTTGGTGAGTAGGCATCTGGATACTATTTTTTTTTACTTTTAGGGTTCCATACCTTAAAAGGTAAAAAGAAACTCTTATATCTACATGCAATAATTGCAAACAAGACACTCAAAATGGAACTGCATATATGCATAAAAATGGAACCGGATATTGCAACTGGACTGCAAGCGAAACTATTTTATATAAAAATTTATAATAAACGGCATCCAACGAAAATTATATCGAAAAATGTCTAAGAATATTTGACAAACGTCAAATTTGAAATTAAAGAGTCACTGTTAAATTATATTTTGGGTATCATTATTATTAGACACGGGTCTAGATCGCGTTATAGATAATCATTGTAACAAACATCATCATTAAGAGGATAGTCTCCATTCTCTTTCTCCATACAAACGTAGTTTAAATTTTCCTCCCTGGATAAAGACATTAGATCAAATACTATGTTTATGCCATAAAACTTATATCTGTCATGACTATGCATCTACCTTTTTATTTTTTTCATTTTTTTGTTTTTTTTTATTATTATTTTAATTAGAAAAAAAAAAAAAAAAAAAAAGGTATGGCATAAACATATTTGTTTTAATGTCTTTATGCAGGGAGGAAAATTTAAACTACGTTTGTATGGAGAAAGAGAATGGAGACTATCCTCTTAAAATAACAAAGATTATGTCTATGTCTAATAATAATGATGGACGGAAATCGTGTAAGTTTAAAAAGTGTGTATATTTTGGGTAATTTTACAGGCCATCTGGGAACCCTAGTTGGAAGGGGTGTTTGCAGTTAGATATACATGTGTGGAACGGAAGTTGGGTTCCGTATGTATGGTTTATGCGAGCGTTGAAGGAATACACCGTAAATGTTAGAACTGGGCTTATAAGTTTCCGAACAGATTTAACGAGAAGGATTTGGGAATTCCCGAGTTGAATATCATTTTATAAATTTTGCATTTTGTATTTTAATGACCGAGCCAAGCGTCTCTGCTACAAGACTGACTACATTTGTTTTTTGTATGTATGTATGTTTGGTCCTTAAATAAATAATGAAATATTGCGCGACGTTTACACTCAGCGCAATCTAGCCCCGAACTAGCACTAGGCTTGTACTATGGGTACTAGACAACGAATAAACTACATCTTATCCTTACTTTTTTGTAAATACATACATATTATATATCAAAGAACAACTCAAGAACGGCTGAACCGATTTGGTTGAGAATTGGTGGAGAGTGGAGAGGTAGATTAGAATCGGGAGGACATTTTGTTCTTTTGTTTGTCTCTAAGGCGAAACAAAGTTCACCGGGTCAGCTAGTGATACATAGAAAATAACCAGACCAGAAACAAATTTACTTGCACCCGGCAGAAATCCAACCCGCACCCTTCTGCATTGCAGTCGGGCCTTCGCCGACGCGCCACAGAGGCCGTCACATAACTACCTACTATTCAGACTACATAATATCAAAATGCATTTAACGAACAGACAAACATAATATCTCCGAGATTGCACGCTGTACGCTCTCGATGCAACCGTCAAAGGATAGCAGATGCAATGAATCAAATTCGAAGCTTTTACCCCGAACTGGAAATTTTATTCCTTTCCCTTTGTAGTGTTTGCTTTGCTAGTGATTTTAAATTTCGTTGGATGTTTGTTTAGTTATTTTATTTATTGGAAGGAATTTCATTTTTACTCGAATACAAAATTCGATTTTGTAGTAGAAATCTATTTTGTGAGAAAGCCGTGGACTTAAGGGGAAAGTCTACCTACTCTTACACTCAGTTGCACGAAAATCCATTAGACAATAATGACGCCAACAAAATTTTAATTACAGATTTTTCAATAGAAAATCTGATTATTAAAATGTTAATGCCGTCATCATTATTTAATGGACTTTCGTGCAACTGAGTGTTAAACTATTAGAAAAAAGAAAACAAAACGTAGGGGCATGGTCAATAATGGTCATGACTGATATAGGTTTTATGGCATAACCATATTCGCTCTAATGGCATGCCATTTTCTATTCATGTTTTAAATTATAGTGGTAATATTTAGAAAAATAAAAATATGAAAAAAAAAACAAGCATGGTCAATTGGTCATTGGTCAAAGGTCATGGCTGATATTGGTTTTATGGCATAAACATAATTTATCTAATGTCTTTATCCAGGGAGGAAACAGTCGACTACGTTTGTACCTACAGTTTGTATGGAGAAAAGAGTAGGGGTCGTTCCACTAAACAAAGCAATTTTAGCTTCTATTGTATTCAAGTACAGTCCAGGTGCCTAACTGCCTACTATATTCCTTCTACATAGGTAGCTACCTCAATCAAGAAATCATCTCAAACACAATTGACCAAAATAAACCTTTCCGCGTTTATTGCCGAACTAGCACACGCCCGCGGCTTCACACGCTCTCACATATCACGTTAAATCGACATAATGGTACACCGTGGTTATTACAACCACTTAACCGGACCTCTCTTACTCTGTTATCGATACACGGAGGCATTTAACGCCGAAGGTCGAGTTAGTTTGGTCGTGATATATTTATAGCTCAATAATATGACACATTTGGGTCAGAAGCTGACAAGTCTTGAGGAGTTATGTCTGTTTGTCGGATGGTCGTGGAATAAGGCCGGTTGGGGAGGCGTTTGTCAAATGTTTTACGGTGCCGCATGTGTTGATGGCTCGGTTGTTGGGGCGTGTGTGAGTGAATTATTAAATCGTGGAAGCGTGCTATGAAAGATGATAAAGATATTCATTGAGTCATGAAACGTTTCGTGAAGACTTTGTCCCACAGAACATACATCGACTCCCCTCAGTAGACCGACTGCACGCTTCTAATTCTCAGCACATTCGACTTGTGCAAGGAGTAAATTAAATAGTCCTAGGCACTTACGAAATGGTCCCGCTATCAATGCGATGCATGCGATAAGATGACATGCGATCAAACATAATTATCTACTGGAAAGTCTAAATTAATGGTACCTACACGATTTTAAAATGTAGCGAAATTAAAAATCGATTTTCTGTATGCTAATAATACAACAAATAAGGGTAGGCTAATTTTTGGTCTAGTTTTCTAAGACACGATTTAGAATGTAGGTTTCGCTAGTTTTCGGGTTAAGAACGTAGATTTCAGTTCAAAATACACGATGACAGTTTACATAAAACAGACCACAGATATAGAGAAATTCATGTATAAGTGCGGTCTGTTTTAGGTAAGGTGTAAGTGTAAGTGTCATCGTGTATTTCTACACTAATATCATAAAGAGGAAAGATTGTATTTTTGTGTGTGTGTTGTATGTTTGTAACGAATAAACTCAAAAACTACTATGCCGA
This sequence comes from Idaea biselata, assembly GCA_958496205.1. Classification (NCBI taxonomy): domain Eukaryota; kingdom Metazoa; phylum Arthropoda; class Insecta; order Lepidoptera; family Geometridae; genus Idaea; species Idaea biselata. Next base: position 26,023,770 of record OY292401.1, on the reverse strand, counting down.
TTTCAAAAATTCTTTCACCAATAGAAAGCTATATTAATGAGGAGTAACATAGGTTACTTTTGATCCCGATATTCCTACGGGATCGGGACTTACGCGGGTGTAGCTAGTTGAGTATATGAATACAGACGAGGCCTTCTTTGTCTTCTAACACAATGGTTGTGATGTCCTCTCTATATAGAGTAGAAAGTGTAACCTTTTTTGATAACCTACTTATGAGGCAACGTCCTTGCAACGCAGACTCGTGAGCCTGATAACGCGCGAGGAGGAATATCTTCAGGGAATACGGGAACTGTTCTGAATTATTTTATCCTGCTAATAAATATAAGTGTGAAAGTTTGTCTGTAACAACACGATGGTTGTGATGTCCTCTCTATATAGAGTAGAAAGTGTAACCTTTTTGGGTAACCTACTTATGAGGCAACGTCCTTGCAACGCAGACTCGTGAGCCTGATAACGCGCGAGGAGGAATATCTTCAGGGAATACGGGAACTGTTCTGAATTATTATATCCTGCTAATAATATAAATGTGAAAGTTTGTCTGTAAGTAAGTAAATGAGTACGTTTGTTACTTTCTTCACGGTAAACTACTCGATCGATTGCTATTAAATTTTTTTAAACAAGGTGAATGTAGCTTTCTAATGGTGAAAGAATTTTTGAAATCGGTCCAGTAGTTTCGGAGATTACCCTCAATATACATACATAGGTACATACATGTTACCAACGTTACCTCTTTATAATATTAGTATAGATAAATGTAAAAAATAAGGTTTACCTAGAACTGTACGAGTTAGCTCTTCTTATTTTGATCTATGAGTTGGTCCTTAAAGAAAGAAAAAATCTATTTACTATTTCTATCCATACATTACATATCTACCTTATAATCTGACTAATATTATAAATACGAAAGTAACTCTGTCTGTCTATCTGTCTGTCTGTTACGCTTTCACGCCTAAACAGCTGAGCCGATATTGATGAATTTTGATGAAATTGGTATAGAGATAGATAGGATCTTGGAGAAGGACATAGGTTATTTTTGATCCCGTAAATCGAGTGAAACCGCGGGGCGCTATATTATATACATAGAGAGACACCCAGAAACAAATATCCATTTTTAAGTATAAATACTTACTCCCGACGGGAGTCGAACCCACAACCTTCTGAATTGCAGTTGGGCATGCATTGGGCCCGACTCACCACAAAGGTCGTTAGCACCAACGTTAAGCTCCATATCTATTTTATCGAACGTAAAATGCTTCAATTTCCCTCCCAACAGGCAATCTTGAAACTCATCAAAAACTCATGATATCCCGATTAATTCGTATCACTAGTCAAAGGCCTTCGTCTGTCATAATATCATGTAATCCGAAACAACCTTTGGCCTCTTAAGTACCATGTCACGTTATCGTAGCCAATTTCTCGCTTGACAGGATACTCAAGAGAAATCTTTCAAGCTTAATGTAAAGTCTGGGAAAGATGCATCGAAATCATTGGGATATTATGTAATACTAGAGGCATCGTACGCATCGCATTACACGGATCGTAATATTTTTGTATAGAAAGTAGCAGATTCGAGCGATCCGTACGATGCGGATTGGTGGACGCACTTCTGTGACTTTCTATAGAAAGAATATTACAATCCGTTTGTAATGCGTACGCGCGTACGATGCCGAATGAATGGAACGTAACGCGGAAAAATATATTTACAAAATCAAAACGCAAGGCGAGACTCGAACCCGCATTTCTCTGTTCCCAAAACCTAGCGATTTTGCGTTCACCCCACCCATACCCACGTCGGTATTTCACGCCGTGAAATATGCAAATGAATTTCATAGGTACAAGCAGTACCTACTTTAAAGTCACATCTCTGTAATCATGTATCTCATTATCTCTCTCTCTCTCTCTCTCTATCTCTTAAGGTTGCCTGGAAGGAATCGCTTTCAGCGATAAGACCGCCCGTTTGTGCAACCTAATTTTAGCTTTTATTATTTACTTTTGTATATGTGTTTGTTGTGTTTCCAAACATAGGAAACACATATACGTATATGTTGTACAAATAAAGATATCTATATACAAGTATATCCCGAGTTGCAAAGATTTTTTTTTGACACAGATTTATAAGAGGAACGAAAAAGAAAATCCGCGAACATCAGCTGTATAAAATTGTCAAAAACTATGGACTCCCGAACTAAACTGGGGATGTTGGGGAAAGTTTTCGGAACACCTACGTAAGGTGTTTGAATCTCAAGATTTGTTACCAACTAGTTTTTGAAGTGTGTTTTGATTTGATCGTGATATTTTATATTTGTTCGGGTGAGGTTGAGAGTTTCTTTACTTTCGTGGTGTAGAGGCATATTTAGGTAACCTAAGGCGAATGCTACACGTAAGGTAATTATCGTGAACTGTCAATATGTACTGACGGATTACTATATTTTTTGACGTACAAACTTACACGATAAAAATATAGAAAAAAAACCCGACGAATTGAGAACCTCTTTCTTTATTTGAAGTCGGTTAATAAATGTGTAAGTAGGTACATTTACATAAGGTTACTAACTGGGTCCCGCGGTTTCACCTGCGTAAGTCTCAATCCAGTAGGAACTTACTTAGTTCGGCATCAAAAGTAGCCTATGTTACTCCTCGATAATGTAGCTTCCTAATGGTTAAATTTTTGAAATCGGTTTAGTAGTTTTGGAGCCTATACGTTATAAAGAAACAAATAATTCTTTCCTCTTTATAATATTAGTAATAGAAGTATAGATAAGCTCACATCGATCGGGCTTTGAAAATGGGTCTGGTAGATAGATAGATTATTACTTTATTTGTACAACATAAAAAAGAAAATAAAACACAGATATATAGAGTAAAGACAAAGCTGATCATCTCGAAAGCGATGCTTATCCTCTGTATGAAAAACATTCCAGGCATTGTCGGTATGTAGATATTACGCAAGTGGCACCGCGAGGCGCTCCTAGTACGAATATAGTGTGAGTGAAAATAGAGTGAAAGTAATCAAATTAATAACAATTTGAATTTGAAACACGTGCCGATTCTGCCGATTAGTTACAAGTAGTTATTGTTATCATTTAAATTAATTATCGGAAGTGAATTAAAGTGAATGCGGTCTACTCCGCATTATCGGATCCCTATGGGCGGGACGGACACTGATAAAGTGATTATCACCACACGAAATTACATAGTACACAAATAGGTATCAATCATACATAATAACTATGAACGATTTCGACGATTGTGGCCCAAACAATCAACTTTGAATTACTAGCTTTGAATATTTAAGAAGGTTTGAAATTGAAAGGTTGATTTCGTAAATTGGTTTTTATTACTATTGTGTTGTGTACAAAATGTTATAAATTAATAATTATTGCACGACGTTACACACTGCGCAATCTAGCCCCAAACTAAGCACTAAGCTTGTACTATTGGTGCTATGTCCGTTGTCTACATATTATACTTTTTTCTTCTTCTTTAAATAAATACACATTAAACACCCAGACCAGAAACATATAGGTATTTATTTTAAGGCATAAATACTTGCACCCAGCGAGAATCGAACCCGCAACCTTCTGCATTGCAAACGGGCCTTCCCCCGACAAGCCACAGAGAATGTTGTAGGTAAGTTGTAGCTATTTGTAGTGTAGTAAAACTCTAGCGAGATACTAATCTTTATTCAGCACAGAGCTTACAGAAACTGCGAATTTACAACTGCAAATAAACTCGAGGATGACCTGAATCCACAGTCGGTACTGAAACTCGTATTTCGAGCAATAAACGTTTACAAGTGCCGTGAGACGTCCAACCGCCGCCGCGGCCGGACGATAAATGACCCCACTGGAGCAAGACGACGCGCTGCACTCAAATATTAACAAACTACCCTCAGTAATGGCGATTCAAATGTGAGTGGTTACGGCTGCTCACCTTTTGAGATTCACTGTTTATAGCTCCTTGAGTTGATTGTAAGTAAAACCCTCGGGTAGAATAAAATGTAGGATGTTGTTGTAGAAATAAACATAAAATACAACGATAGGAAATGTTGGCAGTTTGTATGCGAACAATGGGATCTTATCTTGATCTATCTTGGTTAAACTATTAATTTAGCGAAAGGGTTTGACCTAATTCAATGCTGTTTTTGGCGCTGATTTTACGCGTACTTTTTATGGTTAGATTCAGGTTTTTTATTGATAAATAGAAGTTACAGTCATTCTATTGACATCGTATATTAACTGTACTTTGGTACTGGTATTTAAAATATAGTTAATTACCTACATATGTTACAATGACTTTACAATGAATGTATGGAAAGTGTATGGAACATACTTACGGGTGATGAATCGACATTGTGGCAAGACAATCGGCCGCGGAAAAGTATGAATTATTTTCAACAAATTATTTAATAACCTAATGGTTTTTCTTGAAGAAAGGCTTTTAACAAAACATTCCTTGCATAATATGACAGTCTTTTTCCACAAGCACAATCTGAAGAACTCCTAGCTAGGCGATAACCAAATGTTGGAAGAAAAATCTGTGGTTTCATGGCAGTAAATTGAACCCACAGCCTTCTGCATTCCAGCCGGGTTTTCATCCAACGCGGCACAGAGGTCGCCACACAGCAATAATATTCGCATTAAACATTTAAAATGATAATTTTACGAGCTCAAATGAAATTTTCTAACATCAAAAAATGAACGAGATCTTAGGACCCTATTCAGAAAATAAAATAGTCCGAGAGGGGACTGAAACTTTTTCTAAAGACTTTCGCGGACGTTTTGATAGCTTTTTTATTTTATGAGAGCACTAGACTAAGTTTTACCAGCATTTAAAGTTGGTCGAAGTTTTTGTGATTAAGTTGCAATGGGATGGATCTATTTGGAAGTTTAAATTTTCAGTTGCTGAAAATGCTAGTTTTTTAAAGTTTTGTGGTTTGCGATTTCTATAATATCTTTATGTCTGGTAGTTTGGGGCGGACAGTTTAGGGTTCTGTAGTCTTTGTAGGATTAACTCAATGTTCAGGTAGGTGTAATTGACAAATTCATTTAGACCTATGTGAAATGGCCATTTTTCTAACCATTTATCAAGAAACATTTTTTAATAGGAAATGTAGACGTCTTTTACTCTTTCTGTAACGTTGTAAGTAGGATTTTGAATCAAGTTTGTCGATAAAATCTTGAAAGGGAGAAAGAGGTCATTATTATTACAATGTCTAATAATAATGTGTCTATTAAAAATGTGTAATAATAAAGTATCTAGATCACGTCGCGTTGTTACAGTCTTCTAGGTTATTATTATTAATAACGATGATTATCTACAAAGCGATAGTTCAATCGACGAAGACGCGCCCCATTATTCCTTCTAACAGTTTAAAGTATAAGCGATCCTCTCAACCAAAAATTGGTGGGGCGCGTCTTCGTGGATTGCACTATCTATAGACCCGGGTTTCTAATAATATGATGGACGGAACTCGCGTAACTTCAAAAAGAGAGATAGAGGTATTCACAATCCTTTTAATCATCGGAACAAAAAGTAGCCTATACTATTCGTCATCTCTTCTATCTAAACGCTCACACACGTCCAAACAAACTTCCTTGCTTATAAAATGAGCAGGATAAACAAAACAGCGCCGAGAAGCATCTCGAGCATCACAAGCAACACCAGGGAAATGAGGCGGGAGACATTCCAACAGCGGCGGTCGTCACACGACGCGTGTCAGAAGTAATTACTGAACAAAACGAGGAATACTCTAGAATTTCAAGTAAAATGCCAGTTTCATTGGCAGATAGGGCCAACGACTGAAACGAGTGCTGACTACCTACGGTTAGACTTAGGGCTTATTTTTCTATAAAGATATAAAAGAAACGTCAGAATCTTCTAAAAAATAATATAAAAACCGATTAAAAAATTAGGTTGGCCATTGCCATACAGACGGGCAATGCTGCTAGCATCCTCGGCTACTTTGCGCCGGGTACGATCAAGGGCGGCTTATTTAATTGACATTGTTTTTTTATTTATTTGATAAACGACGAGGTTCTCCGCGAACATCCTCCTCCTTATTTTGAAGTCGGTAAAAAAAACTGAACCAACCCAAACCAAGCTAAAATCTTGAACAGACTTAAGGCATAGTTGAGTCGTTTTAGTTGCAGAATAGCTTGCTCTGACCAATCTCCTAATTCAAACGTTTTCTCAGAGGCCATTGTGGCATTATCAACTAAGATTCACTAACTTCATGGTATGTTCGACAGATACCTACGCAAACTCCGAACTTAGTTCTAAACTTCAATATGGACGACGACTTGAATCTGGCTGGAGTGAGATTATTTTAAAGTACTTTTTGAGGGCAAAATAACTTTATTTATAAGTAGGGGTTTTGGATTTTAAAGTCAGTTGGCAAGTTTAAGTTTCAAGTTCTTTATTGCAAATCATGTGCACAAACGGTTATATATTCCACGACGTAACACACAGCGCAATCTAGCCCCAAACTAAGCAGTAGGCTTGGCTAAAACACGTTATAGCCTACATACATCATCTAAACATCATACATCTTTAATGTCATAGAGCTATTGCCTCAGCTCCAATCGTTTTTTTTTCCAACTTTTATTTTTAATTAATATTTTATTGGATGTTCCGCTACGGCTTTCGAAGTGCAAATTTATCCAAAAATACCAACAATCGCCGAGTGATCATGATTAACATAAATATCTCGGAATTATCAACTATAAAAATAATAATCGGAAAAGAGACTCACACTTTTACCACATTCACACACACACCAACACCATCACATACACACACACTCACACTCTCACACCCACACCCCATATCACATCTCTATAATATCATAGTTATTATTAAGTATCTTGTATTTTCCTTTTGTATCGTTAAAAAATAAATATTTGTATATTTTATGTAACTACTTAATCCCTGAGGAGGGCGCTCTCACTGCAACACAGTTTATAACTTTCGCAGTTGAGAACAATTACTTAGTTTTTGTTACCATGTGTTTTTATCCTAATAAACAATTTTCATTTTCATTTTCATTTCATTATAATGATCTGCATTGCCGACTAGTCGGCTAGTCTGCTAGTCGGCAGAACCCCTAGTCGGCCCATCTCTAGTTACTACATATTATTATTATATTACATACCCAGACCAGAAACAAATATCGATCGAAACTAAAACGCCTTTCGATACAGAAATTCAATACAGAAACAAAAGAGGTTGAAACAGATATAAAAATTAACCAATGTATTCATCGAAATATTATCTTGTTTTCATCAAAGTCGACAAAAGCTCAACGAAATGTTAATTATCACGGCTAATTAATATTTATAAGCAACACTGATAGTTTGTAGCATCTGTATAGTGTGAAACTGATATAACGTGATTAGTACGAGTAGTACTGTGAACGTGCCAGCATCACAGCTGTCAGATTTATTAATTCAAAGTTTAATCGTCATTAATCCATAGCAAACCTCCTGTAAGTACCTATATAAACATCGTGTGTAATGTATGGGTAAGGTACGGTGTAGGTAGTGAATGTGGTAACAGGGTAGCAGCGACAGTACGCCATCTTTGCATGATTGATGGTCCATGACACGTGCTTTGCTAGGGTTGCCACTAAGACGCCCATAGTTAAGCTTTTTAGCACAGTAGGCTATTTGTTTTTGGTCTCGGTGTCTATGTATAATATGTATATACATACTTACAAACAAAAGAAAAATAAATATAAGCGTGAACTCCGTTATGTACGGTGACTAGATAAAAATAAATGTACCTATCACTGTAACACAAGCTTAGTAGCTCAACATGGGGCTAGATGACACTGTGTGATGTTCACAGAATTTAATTATTTATTATTATTAAGCTTGATATTACGTTTAAGATGCGTCTATTTGTGTTATATATTTCCAGTGTCATCTATTAAAAAGTTCTAAAACTATTTCATAAAACAATCCTTTAAAACTACACACAATTTCTGAAAAAGACAAAGATTCAGATATATATTTTTAGATTTTACGTTCAAAAAATATTTCACGGTGAGAATCAAACCCTAAAGTACCTATGCGAGATGGTTGAGGGTTAATTAAAATACCTACATACAAAGAAACAACTAAGAAGTTTCACTCATTAATCGTAAAACACTAAAATCGTTCTCCGAAACAACAAAACTAAAATAAATCTCACTTCCACGGAAATCACAAGGAAGGTTTAATTTAAGAAAATAAAATACGTATAAAAGCTAAATAGAACGGGGCAGCCCTACGTTCCGGTATTCAACAAAAGCAGCAACGGGTGCTTTTAATAAATTATTCCATAGAACCGGGACTGGGAGAATTTAACTCAGTACCCATTTACTGTGCCTTTCCGAACTGATTTTTGATGAAAATACGAGAGAAAAATAGTAGGGTAGGAGTACAATTGGTCAAGAGAATAAATTGTATCAATTGTTCAAGTTGTTACCATTTTTACCCCCCCCCCCTTCCCCCCTTCAGAAAAAGAGGTTTGATGTGTCCGTCTGTGAGTCTGGCTTCGTATCTAGGTTACCTACGAACGGATAAAGCGATTTTGATATAAGTAATTATTTTTAATTGATATGAGTGTTCTAGGCTAACTAAATTTTTTACTCAAGTTTGGTGGAACGTACCATAACACCTAGGTATACCTAAGAAGACTTAATTATAGAAATAATAAGGCTGGTGGACTGCCAGTAAATCATATCAAATCCAGCTGTTTTCTCGAAACCGAAATACGCGAACATTCTCAAGAAAATAGGGCAGGTAATGTACCAAGTTCTAACAATGTAAGAAGTTCTTGCTTCTATCTAGAACACACACATTTCAAGTGCCATTACCGTGTACATCGCAGGTGTGCTAAACTTCTGTACCTAAGGCTTCAGCTTGAATAGTTCCCTTCTGTTACCTACATACAGCGAAATTATGTTTATACTCAGGAAATGGAGATTTAAGGATTTCTTTGCAGAATTATGTAAAAAAACAACACTTTTTTGCTGCAATAAAATAGGTAGGTTAGGTAGGTACACACACACTATTTAAACTTACACGATTTCCGTTCATCATTATTATTAAAATTAAACACGGGTCTAGATCGCGTTATAGATAATCATTTCTCGAGACCACGGCCGGTATAACCCGTTTGCCGAAACGTCGAGGTAAATAATAACAATGATTATCTATAACGCGACCGATCTAGACTCGTGTCTAATAATAAAAATGGACGGAAATCGTGCAAGTTTAAAAAGTGTGTAGATAATCATTGTTTTCAATCACCTCGACGTTTCGGCAAACGGATCATACCGGCCGTGGTCCCGAGAAGACTCACGGGCTTCACGGACTGACTCTGTCTTCTCGGGACCACGGCTGGAAGGGATCATTACCGTGTACATCGCAGGTTTGGTAAACTTCTGTTCCTACGGCTTCAGCTTGAATAGTTCCCTTCTGTTACCTACGTTCAGCGAAATTATGTTTACTCAGGACATGACGCATGAAGATTTCTTTGCAGTATTATTATAAAAAAGCAACACTTTTTTGCAATTAAATAGGTACCTACCTACACACTTTTTAAACTCACACGATTTCCGTCCATCATTATTATGTGACACGGCTCTAGTAAATGTTCAATGTATGACGTGTTTTGATAATATTTAATAAACTCTCATTAAAATGAGATTATCATTGATAAATCGCTAATAAAGGTGACACCGGCAAGCATTTCCAGTCCAACAGCTTTCATACCTTATCTTCACAAAAATTGGTAACTTACATAAGCACTACTCTTTATCTACCTAATCTTTAAAGCTTGCCTTCACGAGAATCCCCCTCGCCAGGGATTGTCATGAAAGCCTTCAATTTTTACACGTCAAACGATCTTAGATTCATTTATAATCCTCTCAATACGAAGCGTAATTTAGATAGATAATACCATTTATTGAACACGCCAAAATTATTATATTGACATTCGAAACTACGAGCAATGGCGTAATTCATGTCTAAATACCACAATAATTATTAATACGAACGAGAATCAAACAAAACAAAAAAATATCGGTAGGTATACCTAGGTACCTATTATCTATGTATTCTGTGTCGGTAGTACATAATGTGCATTTAAAAAAGAATTACGAACTTTATTTGGATGCCATGTCTGAAAAAATCATTTAATGAGTAGATAGAACAAGATCTTTCAACTTTTTACGGTAGAAGGATTGCATTTTCGGTACACGAATGTTTTTGAAGGGTTAGATTTACGGAGATTGCTTCTTAATTTACATTTACTATCATAAAATAACGCTCAGACAGAAAATAAATATCAATAGATCACACAGATTCTCAACAGGAATCGAACAGAAACTAAGCGGGTGACCACCACAGCACCGCAAACCTCGTCGACAACGATTTTCCAACACAATGTTTCCGAGAGATGTTCAACTATGGCGAAAATAGAAAACAATTAAAAAAAACTGAACCCGACTGCCAGAAAAAAAACAAGCACATTCCACCACAGACCGCCAATCAACCAGAGAACTAATCCATCAACATGTCACCGGCAAACCCCGGTTTGGATGCAAACTTCTCTATCCGCGAGGGAAGCAATTAAAACGACTAAGATCGTAAAGACTACTACACATTTGATGCGATTGTAAAGCGGTTTAAATGCGTTTTTATATTCGTTTGTTCTAGGTAAGCCCAACGTTTTCTGACCCGTTTTAGTGTAGTGTGTATAAAAACTGTGGCTGCTTGCGGTACGGTAAACAGCTCTTACGGTGAAGGAAACCCACGGCTAAGTTAGTTCCAGACGTATTGACCCGTTCATTCCTCTGGGCATGGCTGACTAGGCTGGGAGGGTGGTTTAGGTGCTGGGCAAGCCTACTCCACCTAACAATGTCCCAGGCACTACAGCGCCAAAAATAGCATGGATTAAAAGTTGATTGTGCTGTATAAATCGTCTAAAAAATAGATGAAAAAGCCAATTATAAGTGATTTTACATTATCTATACATAATAATATAATAATAATATAATAAAATCGTAACTCAGCGGTGTCTGTTTTTGGAAGATATAAAAAAAATATAAATTGTATGGGTATCTATGAACGCAGTAGAACCTATTTTTCTGGTTGTCTGTTTGTCTGTTTGTCTGTTTATCTGTTTGTCTGTTTGTGTGTGCCTTTGTGCCCGCTAATCTCAGAAACGGCTTATCCGATTTTAACCAAATTTGGTATGCAGATAGCTTTAGAACCCGATTAACATATAGGCTATTTTTTATCCGGATATTTTGTCCGGTTATCCGGATAAAGTGATTTTTCTGCTTTTACTTAGTTTGAATGTTGTATTGAAGAAGTATGTTGTGCGGAATCAATACATGACTAACCGGATATCCGGTCGAAAATAAAAATAACCGGATATCCAGTTTTTTTTCAGGAAATTCCTAAAATACCGTATACCTTTGTCTCTCCATATATCCGGATCCTTCGGACATACGGAAATTCTTTATAATGGTTGTTTTAGCCGACTTTAAAAAAAAGAGGATCTGCTCAATTATTCTACCCGCATATTGTTTGTATGTGAATATGTTCAAACCGTACTCCGGCATATAAAGTCCGATTTCGATCATTCTTTTTTTATTTGGAAAGTGAGAGTCCCGAGTTGGTTCCATAAATTGTTGGTGAAGATCTGATTAGAACCTTCGGAATAGCATCCCGCAATGCTGTAAATTACTAATTTTTGGACTTCCATCAATAGAATCGGCTTATTAAGAACAAGGTACAAATTGATGGACCACCTGAAACCACCTTCTCAAAAATTCTTCAGTGATTAAAGTTACGGTTACAATTTTGATAATTTTTAGTGGCAGTCGAAAATTCAATAAAAAGGATTAAAAAAATATAGCTGTAATGGGGCAGTTTTACTGAGTAAATGCTGATTGCATGTAGTTTACGTGGCACGATGGCAGCTGTGGATTCCGATTCGAGGGTTCCGCGTTCGAATCACAGACCGGCGCATTCCCTTTTTAAGGAACGGTGGCCTACCGAGCCGAGTGATGGCTTCCGATTAGACGGCTGCGCGTTTGAGTCACGAGTCCCGGACACGACGTTACGTTTTACCCTCCGACGGCAAGGTGGACGACCATCTCGTCCACCTTGCCGTTGTGAGGGGACTCAGTAGCTGAAAGCTAAGAGGCGCACGAGGTGGGAAACCGGGCTTGCCAGGCTTCTAATCCGTAATCCCGCGTCAGCGGGCTCGGGGGTCCTTTCCGCAAGAAAGGGGCCGCATGGAAGATAACCACTATAAAAAATCACCTCAGCTTCAGGTGGTGAACTCGGTGAGGGAGGGGGGGCTTTATCACCGGCTTTGGGGACCTCGAGACGGTGGCGTGACCGTGCTGAGGGAGGGGAAACGGAGAGAAATTGTCTATCGGGCAGAGGCAGAGATGATGTTGCACTGTATGTTGGAGAGCTTATTTTTAATGTTTTGTCCTTAATTCGAAGTCGGGTTTTGATATATTTTTTCATTTTCGATAAAGGCTGCTTCTTATTATAAGTAATGGGAATAAGCATGCAACACGTTACCTACCGCTGCGCTGTGCAAAATCTACACTTAAATAGACTCTGCTATGATTCTCTTCTGTTCAGCAACAGACTTCCCTGGTCGTCCGTTCAAGTGTAGACTTTTGCTCAGCGATGGGTAGGTAGTCCGAAAAACGCTGACGAAGTCGCGGGCACAGCTAGTCTTAAAATAAAACCCAATAATAGTGCATAATAAAATAACCTAATAATAGGCAAGCATCCTACATCGTCGACCCCATTGTCGCTTACCATCAGGTAAGGCGAGGTTAAATGCAAAAATATACAAACAAAACAATAACCAAATAGGTGAAAAATTGTGGAAGTAAACGAGTATGTTTGTTACTCTTTTACGCAAAAACTGCCTACTACACCGATTGCGATGAAACTGGGTATGCAGATAGCTGGAGATCTGGATAAATACCTACATAAGATTTTATTTCGATTTTTTCGCGAGATTGGAGCTTACGCGGTAGAAACTGCGAGGCGCAGCTAGTCGCAGTGTCATTATTTTTTACAGCACTATCGGTAGTTAGATACGAGGTAGGTATGTATTCTGCTTCTTTTTTTGAAGATTGAACCCATTTAGCTAATTTAATTTGTGCCATCGGCTTGAAGTCAAAGGAGCCACAGGTAAAGCGTTTCTCTATCATATGTAAAATCTCCTTAATGTCTTGTGATGATCGTCCATCATAACATGAACTGTCTTTGTGATTGATCGGTTCTAATTATTAGATAAGGTTGTTGTTGTTGTTGGCTATTGTTTGTTGTAATTACTATTTAACTTTTCGGTAGTATTAACTGAAATCCAGTTAGGAAGATAAAGTTCCCCAGATTCAGTTAAAGATTAGTTAAATTTAAAGTTGTTAAATTTCACTAGTAAAAAGGTAAATAACTCATATATATATATATATATATATATTTTAATTATTTGACTCACATAATTAAAAAAAATACCTACCATTATCATAATCACGTTTGTTGTATGGCAGCCACATAACAATAATCATTTTAAGTATTTGTCGTTATAGAGGCAACAGAAATACATAATCTGTGAAGATTTCAACTGTCTAGCTACCAAGGTCCATGAGATACAGCCTGATAAAAGACAGACAGACGAACAGAGGAGTCTGAGTAAAAGAGTCCCGTTTTTATCCTTTAGTTACGGAACCCTCAAACATCCAAAAACCTGTTCTCAGCTGGAATCTATCCTAAACACCTGGACTAACATTCCAGTCTACAACTGCACCAAAACATATTCCCCCTTTTACCCGACTGCGCGACGCAAAAAAGGGTTATGTGTTATTAAGACAAAATAAACCATGCACAAATAAGACGCATATTTAGTTAATTTCAACCAAAAGAGGCACCTTTCAACAAAAGTATTCTAATGAGTTACATGTAAGTAAACGTTGCATGCAGAACAACATTACGGGAAGCAATCTACACAAATGCATATTAATGCACAATTTAACTTTAAAAAGGCCCATTTGGTTGGAGGCAGACGGTTAGACCAGACGGGGTGTTCCTATTTAGGAGTTTTATATCTACTACTTTTAAGTCAGAAGACTAAGGCCATTTTAACCGACTTCAAAAAAGGAGGAGTTTCTTCGAACGTAGGTATATTATTTTTTTAGTGTTTCAGAGTCAACAAGAAACTCTTATGGTTTCGTCATGTCTGTCCGTCTGTCTGTCCGCGACTTAGCTTAGTAGGCACTCAGAAGCTGTAACTTTGCAGTAGGTACCAAAAAATGTTCATTTTTAGGGTAGGTATTTACATCCCACATGTAAAATGAGGAATGAATATTTTTTTCCAGTTTACCCCATGGTGTGGGTGTGGGTGTATCTTTAGATAGCTCTTTTAAAATCATTGTGTGTTATCATTAGTTATCAACTACTATTTTAATTCTAGGGTTTCTAAGTGTTTTATTGTTTGTTGTACCTATAAATAAAGATTAATCTATCTATCTCATCAACATAGTAATATCTCCGATAGCAGTCGTTAGGTCAAGTTAGAGGCCTTAGGGCGACCTGAAACCTCTAACACTAAGTGTGCCACACCACTATACGAAAAAGAAGAATCAACTTAGTTGAATTTCATGCTCTGTCGATTATTTCAGCCCAGCCAGACATCAAGTTAATTCCTGCACGTTTAATACTTAGTCTAGTGTTTGTTTTGCCTGTTAACTCTTTGGCTGAGTCAGGCAACTGATGGTTTTAACATTTACCCTGATGCAGTTTTGGTTTATTCAAACATAAGCGGGATCCAATTACGCAAACATTCAGCTGGATTCTAGTTTGTTAAGCACAAAATACACGACAGATACTTACACTGACATTTTACCTAAACAGACCCCACCTACGGACGAAACGAAACGGAGATCCATTTCGTTCATTTTACAGCGTAAATTACTAGTTTACATCGTTTTATATTATTCCCAACAAAAAGTAATTTACGCTGTAAAAATGAACGAAATGTATCTCCGTTTTATTTCATATCGAATGAATATTTTGGAAAACCCTGTAAAAGTAAAATCTTAATCCGAATAATACCGATATTAGGGTAGATTTTTTTTTTTTATAATGTATTTTGGTATTATGTTTGTATGGAAATGGTAACAGTACCCACCTTCTTAAATGGTTAACTCGCCCGAAAACCGACTCATGTTTTCATCTGCATCTGAACAAAATGTCCAGTTGTCCAAATATTCAAAACAAAGAATTTAGTAAGTAAATAGTTATATTTTAAAACAATCAACACCGCTTTAAACAATATGCATCAGAAAAAAAACGCTATATAACATACCTATAACTTAAAAAAAACAGCCTTGTATGAAATACCAATATTCAATGCCTACTATTTTATTCCATAGTTCCACAGTTTCGCGGAATTTAATTTTCGCTCCAAAAATTCGAATAGCCCGAGGCTATTTTAGCAAAAAAATCCCGCATATAGTGCTCGGTTTCACGTACATTGCATCCTCCACATGGGGCGATTACTTATTTCTTTTTTGTCGCTCGAGTTTGTACCGCGACGATTTATTCACGAGACATATCTCCTTTTTACCCCTCAAGCCGTTTTAAATAATCGTACGTACTCTGTGTTTGTTGGGTGAGTAACATTCTTTAGGCTCTGCGCACTGATAGGTCGCGGTAACCACACATAGGCGATAGTCAAATATTGTGATGCTACAACGACGCGCCCTCGTGCGACTTGTCAGTGCGCGGCCGTACAGTTCTGTAAAAATTAGGTATAGGTATGGAAAACTCAAATCGAGCTTCAGTACCTAAGTTGGTCATACCACAAATCACATATTATTAACATACATAGTTTAAATCGTTTAAATCTTACTTAATATTACGAGCATAAATGTCAAAGTTTAAGTAAGTTTGTTTCGCCTTCAGGCAATAACTGCTGAACCAATTGTGATGAAACTTTGTTTGCATATAGCTGGAGATCTAGAATCACACATTATATACTTTTTGTTCCGATATTCCCGCGGGTTGAAACCGTAAGGCGCACTTAGTAGCTAGCTATAGCTATCTATCTTTATCTATTAAAAGGCTTTGTCCTGACTGACTGACTGATCAACGGACAGCCTAAACCGCTGATAGTAGAGAGATGAAATTTGGAGAGCGTGTTTTTTGAATGATATAGGCATTCGATAAAATATGTTTTTTTTTAAATCCACCCCTAATGGGGTGAAAAGGGGTGGCAAAGTTTGTATGGTACAACGTGTTTCCTTGGTCTAATCAACTTCAAACTTTGCATAAGTTCGCATATAGCAGAGGTTCGTTAGACGTTGAAACTAGTCTCTAGAGGTAGAAGTAGACGTTAAGTTACACTGAGCGTGTAATCCTTGTTTAAAAAACATCTTTGCACAATACCTTTACCTACTTTAAAATTGAAAATTATGAATCTATAGATATAATATTTAAGTTAGAGGTACCTCCCGACCTGAATCTTTCTAGGACAAGATTGAGGAGTTTATTGACCTGCCGGTCTTGAATGGTCGTATGGGTTAAGCAACGCTTGGTGCAGTTATTACTTGGATGGATGACCGATAATTTGTGTGGTAAAAATCATTTACTTGAACTCCTCCGGTCTTATAATAATATCACTAATAATCACTTGGCCTAGGCCCGTGGTTTTTAGTTAATACCGGTTTTTAAAACCGTGAAGCATAAAGCTAAGAAAAAACATAATAATAATAATAATAAGCCCGCAGGGCACCTTGAGGCGAGGTGTCGGGGAGTAGCGACCCCGCGGCTTCCCGAGTGCTCCAGGGGGAAATCACCGTTCCTCACCTCCGGCTTGCCTTAGTTGGCTGGTCGGAGTGAACACTGACGAGGAAGCGGTCCCCCGCCTCTGGCTTGCCTTCACCGGCTGGTCGGAGTGGAGTCGCGAGAGCAGAAATGCTCGGAGGATGGACACCTCACGTCAGTGATGAGTTGGCTCCACAGGATTACCTAGGATGGTTTAAAATCCGGTGAGGTTGCTCCATCCTTCAGCCACTCACGCCCCTGTTGCCCCCTGGCTGTAATTTGCTCGGCTTAATTAGGGTGGCCCAGTTTGTGAGTTGGCGAGTCTCCGCCTGCCATTTTTGTACGTGTATTTTTACATTGTTACGGCAGGCGCCATAGTCCCCATAGTTCCCCCCCGGTATCCAATCCACTACCAACCCATTTTCATAGCCCAAGTAGTTTTCATCCGTAGTTTACACAATAGTACTATCCAAACCGGGGGTTGTCCTAGGCTGCATTTTATAGTGTAGACAGGGATAACCGCCGGTTTGGTGTCCATTCCATACTTTGCGATTAAAATTGTGACTGAAACGAGCCTCTACGTGTTGGCTTCGGCCCCACGCACGCCTTCCAAATGTCCGGGGCTCCATAGCCCCGTGAAACGGAGACGTTACAAACAAATTAATTAATAATACGACGACGAATTAATAATAATTCATTTATTCACAGAAAATAGAGTAATTACAGATGTCAATATATAATATAGTCCTATGCTATTTTACCTATTCTAGGCATGTGAACTAAATATATGCATACAGCTCTAAAATATCATGGTCATTTATAAATTTAATTTCATACAGGTTTTATATTGTCGAAGTTATTAAATTGTCATAATTAACAATTAAAATAAAAATATTAAACAAACAAAAAACAACAAGATGCGATAAATTATTATGGTGATGTCATTTTAAATTTAAAAGTTCTTGGACAGAGTAAAAACGTTTATCAATTAGCCAAGCACGCGGTTTTTTTATAAATAGATTATACGGTAGCGTTTTGATCTCATTAGGAATCTTATTGTATATATTACCACACATAGTATGACAGTTTTTGTTATAAAGAGCTGTTTTGGGGATCCTGGGTAATACAATTCTGTCAGGTTTTCTTACACATCTAGGATATTTATCTCGAGCCTTAGTAAATAGGAGTGTATTTTGTTTTACAAATTTTGCTGCTTCTAGGATATACATACAGGGCAGTGTTAACAATTTTAACTTATCGAAAACAGGCTTACATCAGATGGCTTCGGAAGCCGCGTTAAGCAGTTGGTCCCGGTTGTTATCTCAGATAGCAGTCTTTGGTCAAGTTAGAGGCCTTAGGGCGACCTGAAGACTCCAACACTAGGTGAGCCACACCATTACAAGAAAATAAAGAAAAAGACAATGCAACTGCCAAATGATTAAATAGTTAAGTATATTTTTTAGAAATTTTCAAATGGTCGACCCTTGTGCGGGTGAATCTAAGGTTCACACACAGCTACCCAAAAACAACTACGAATTAAAAACCTCCATGTATTTATTATCTACGAACAAAAAAGAAACACTTGTCCGCATAAAAATTTAATCCAAACTATTAATAATTCATGCCGCGGCATAAATTAATACCCTTAAACATGCGATGTAGACACATTTCACGTTTTTATACACAGAGAATTTCATCATCAAAATGTAACGTTAACGTTAAAACAGGCTGACAATTTACGAAGGGTTTACCCTCAACGTTTACAAGATAACATGTGTGACGTACCTTAAAATGTTCAGTTTTTAAGGGCATCCACATGGCCCTATCCAACCGCCAACCAAGATAGATAGATAGTTGGATATCTTTATTTGTACAACATAAACATAGAAAACACATATGCAAAAGTAAATGATTAAAAAAATCTTAAAATGAAGTTCCACAAATGGGCGGCCTTATCGCTGAAAGTGATTTCTTTCCGGCAACCTATGGACAGAGTAGAACCGTAACAGCTAATGTAAAAAGATAAACTTGGGTGCCGAGATAGAGATATTTTTTTTGGTGGAAGAACGTCGGGACCTTGGAGGACTTTTTGTAAAAATAGGCGCTGGAAAAATGCTTTACGTTTCGAGACCTTTACAGGTCTCTCAAACCAATCAATCCAATCGTCTAAGGTCCTGAAGACCTGTAAAGGCCTCGAAATGTTGAGCATTAAAACAATGATAACAGTAAACTTCGCGATAAAAACAGAAAAATGAGTTCAATTTAAATTTTAAATAATGAGTGAAAATTTTCTACATCGTAGTCGGCATAAGTTTTTCAGCGTTTGACCAGTCATCTTTTTACTAACCTGACAAAGATTCTTCTTCTGTTTTCGCGATGTTGTATTGAAATTAAAGACATTTTTCGGTTTGAATCGCGTGGTTTTTATTACTTTTAGCATTGTTACAACGCTCAACGTTTCGCGACCTTTCCAGGTCTCTTTTTCAGGATAGACTAAGATGTGATTTGTCATTCTAATGTATTAAAAAGTTACAGTGAGACTACCGTCTTATCATTAAAATGATATCAAAAACGTTCCTGTAAAAACCACGCGATTCAAACCGAAAAATGTCTTTAATTTTAACCTGACAAATTCAACATTTGATGGTCGGGCCCGATGGTTGGCACACCGTGTGGACACCTTTTTATTCAGAACAAAGTTACCCGGCCTTAAGAAAATGAATTAGTCGGGAAGTAGGGCAAACTGTCGTGGTTTTCTCTTTGGTAGAACGGTGGGGAACGAAACAAGTATGTCCATTAAGATTTTTTGCATAATGTCACTTTTGAAGTTTACTTCTTGCCTTTGTTTTTTGGAGGTTTTGTAAATATTTTGCTGTGTATGTACATGTACAGTCAGGCAATAAAAGTGATAATTATCTTCTGTAGAATTTTAAAATTTACAATTTATTACCTACTTCACTCGAGCAGAACGTCTTTGAAAAAACCTTCTAATAGTAGTAATTTTACTATTTTTACGTGGATATTCACTTTTGTTGCAAACTGTACCAATCGTACAGCGATTTTAAACGAATCATTGGTTTTGTTTTCTGAAATAAAAATAAAAATGGCAGCTTCAAGAAGTTTGTAAAAAGTAACATAATTACTTATATACTTAGGTACTTAAAATTAAAATAATACCTATAGAGTCCTTACAATGCCTTTTTTAATTTTCCTATCATAATTCCTTAACATTCAAAGCAAAAACAAGTAATATTTCTCCACCAGAGGAAAAAGGTTCGTGTAATTTTTCATATCCGGAAAAAAACATTCTACGCGTCCGTATTACTCAAAAAAATCCGGTTTGAACTGGATCGCGCCGGAATAGAGCGGATTAAAGCGGATTTTTTCAAAGTGCGGACACGGCAGAGGCGTGGCTCTCGCGATCGCCTGTGACAAATGGTCTGACCGGATGATGCTATTGACAGTAATAGCTCGCCTGCTATGGGGTGTTTAATATAGCCTCCAGGGTATATTTTGCTCTGGAAGTTTCAGGGATCAAATTACATGGGTGGTTGGGGCAGTATTGGCTATTAGACTGGCCTTTGTGTGTTTTTTTTTTGTCTTTAATATGTCATTTCTAAAAAGTGTCTTATTCGTCAACTAGTCACCATAGTACAAGTAGGCTTGTAATTAGTAGCTGAGATTGGGGCTAAATGGCGTTGTGTAACAAATAATATATTTAGCAATAAAAAAAAATAAGTACTTACCTAAGTATAAAATTGTATTGGCATATTTTTGTGTTAATTTTTGGGCAAAATATAAAAAATATTACCTAATTTATTCATTAATTACATGCTACATGGCCAATCGGCCAGCGATAATAAATCAAACGTAGTCGACTGGTGGAAACAGTCGACTACGTTTATATGGAGAAACGAGTAGGTAGACTTTCCTCTTAAGCGAACCTCATGCAACCTGTTAGCTGATTACGTACGTAACTCTGTTACGAACAAATCTCGATTTAAACAACTGAAATTGTTGATTTTTCCGTTTACGTACCTATATGCAATTTGACAGTTACAGTCGCTAGTTTTCATTGTAATGACAATTTGTAAGCGACTGAATGACGTTAAAAATGATGTGTAATCAATAATTTCAATTGTTTCTATCGAAATTTGTTCGCAACATAGTTATATAATCAGGAGGCTGGAACATCGCTTAGGTGAGGAATCTTTTTCAAGCTTAGTATTCTTTCAGCTTAAACCTAGTCAATAAAACTAATTCTTTTCACTCGCAAACGAATGGTGTAATCGTAGACCGTTCAATATTAACTTCAGACCACTTTGTTAAAGAACATAATGACCCTTCTTTATCTAGACTTTTCCACTAACTTTCCTTGGAAAAGATGTTTGAAAACTCGTAGACTGCTATGGACAATGTTTGTTTGTAAGTCGCGTCTATTGTAAAAGTTTTAGGTACCTAATTAGGTATTTCTTGAACAGATAACAATGAGAATTGTCTTTTAATCTAAATCAGATTAAATTGAAGATTAGATTTTTTGTAATTTTGGTGTTAATTTTTTATTGTAATTGAATTTAAGATTGATTCAATAAAATGATTCAATGCCCTATAAAATTACATAAAATAATAATCGAAATCGGACTTCATATGCCGGAGGATGGCGCGGACATAGCCACATACATACATACATACATACATACAAAATACGGGTCGAATTGAGAACCTCCTCCTTTTTTGAAGTCGGTTAAAAATAGCAAATTTCGTCTGAAGGTCCGGGGCCGGGGTCCAGGTCCGGTCTCAATATTGACAAGCAAGGATATGTATATGTAGCAATATAATACATTATTAAAACAATTTGTTCTAGCCAAACACGAAAAATAAGAATAATGCGTACCTACAAGGGTCAGGGCGTATTCAGAAAGAAAGCTGGAAACTTATAAGCGCTTACCAGCGCTTGACAGCGCTGGTTCGTTCTACACAAAGGAAGCAGGTTGAGGCAGACCAAGCAAAATGTCGGAATAATCAGACGATGATTTGACGTCAGCAGCCCAGCGCTGACCAGCGCGTGTTGAAGCTTGTCGGAACTTGTCGGCACCGATCAGTGCTTATCGGCGCGGGTTCATACATTTTCCTGCGCGGGTCACCAGCGCTGACAAGCGCTGGTAAGCGCTTATAAGTTTCCAGCTTTCTTTCTGAATACGGCCTCAGCCTTGTGGCTTGAGCTTACTTGGCGCAGTTGGTTAGGGCGCTCTGGTACAGAGGAGGGTTCACTTCCACTTTTTAATATTAATAAGTAAAGTAGTAGTAGGATGTGTCCCTGCGACCAAGACAATTGTAATATAGTCGAAACGTCGAGGTAAGATAATTAAAAAAACAATACCTAGGCGAATAAGACCTGGGTTTGCAAATATGAGTACCTACAAATCGTGTAATTCAAAAAGTTTATTAGTAGGTACAGATTTTAAAGAAAAATTCCAAGAAGATAATATATAATAAACTTTTCTTTCTGCGTAAAACGATAAAACAAAACATAAACCAAATAAACCGTCACGTATAACTATAAATTTCAATTTTCGCATTAAAAATCCACATAAATCCGTTGGTGAAATTAAATCGTACGTGAAAAGGCCATAACTTCACCTGGTTCACATTGTCACGTGCTTTGGGAAGCTTGGGGCCTGGTAATCGGCGACTTTTTGTCGCCTGACATTTCAAGATGGTTGTTCGGGAATCTTAACTCGGTCTTTTTAGGGTTCCGTACCCAAAGGGTAAAAACGGGACCCTATTACTGAGACTTCGCTGTCTGTCTGGCTGTCCGTTTAGGTCACTTTTTGGTCCGTCCGCAAATCAGTCTGTCAAGACCATGTAGGTATTTCGGGATCGCGTGGAGGTATCGAATTTAAATTCAAACCATATACTGAGGCTGATTGTCCCTATTAGGTGTATAAAAAGGTTCTGAGTTAAACGATAAAAGGATATGGCCAAATTTGTATTTTCGCGAAAACTCGTAAGTACCTACCAAAATGTACCTTAATTTTAACCCTTTTTAGGGTTCCGTAGCCAAATGGCAAAAAACGGAACCCTTATAGATTCGTCATGTCTGTCTGTCCGTCCGTCCGTATGTCACAGCCACTTTTCACAGAAACTATAAGAACTATATTGCTGAAACTTGGTAAGTAGATGTATTGTGTGAACCGCATTAAGATTTTCACATAAAAATAAAAATAAAAACATTAAATTTTTGGAGTTCCCCATACTTAGAACTGAAACTCAAAAAAAAAAAATACTTCTAACCCATACGTGTGGGGTATCAATAGATAGGTCTTTAAAAATGACATTGAGGTTTCTAATATCATTTTTTTCTAAACTAAATAATTTACGCGAAAGACCCTTCCAAAGTGATAATTTATTTTACAGATTTTTCTTTTTACTTGTGCTCAAAGACCTTGCTTCTTACCCAAATTTACAAATCTAGGTTAACCGGAAGTACCTTATATTTATATGTTTACACTTGCAAAAACAAGTCTAACAATGCAGAATAATTGTCGTGTCCTTTACGTTATAGAAAAGAGACACATTAAAACGTCTCCGTCATTTTTTATCTTGTTTGCCATCAAATGAGAATTCTACAAGCAGATAAATTGCAAGAATGCCGCTTACGGTGGTACGGTCACGTTTTACGAAAACCAGCTAGTTACGTGGGGAACTGTTCCCCACGACATTTGTTACAAATGTCTTGCTATGTCAGCTCCGTCCGGCCGCGGCAGATTGGGAAGACCCAAGAAAGGCTGGCTTGACGTCTTCGGATAATGGAAATGGCCTCACTACGCGGGATGCCGAAGATCGTGCAAAGTGGAGACGTAAAACTAAGAGAGAGACGACTCCGGGCTCTCGAGAGGGATGCAACCGGGAACATTGCTCGGATGATGATGAAATGAATGATGCGAACTCTACGCACATTACTAACTCTCATAAAATTGCCAGTCTACGGAGGCTTCATGTATAATTTCGTAAAATAACAAATCACTGAACATTGTTAAACCGGTGAAGATTGTGAAAACTGAACATAAGTTTACTAAGAATTAGAACGTTTAGATTTATTCTCGAAACGTGTACAAAAGAGGGCAGGATATGCATTTTAATAACGTCTTATAGTAGGCTAAAGCTACCGGCTGACTGTACTGAGATTTACGTTTACTTTAATATAATGCAGATTTTTATTCGTTTCTTCTACATCTACACTAATATTATAATGAGGAAATATTTGTATTTGTTTGTGTGTGTGTGTCTATAACATATAATCAAATCTTTGTTATGAATAAACTCAAAATCTACTAGACCGATTTCGACACCATTAGAAAGCTACATTCACCCTGAGTAACATAGGCTACTTTTGATCCCGATATTCCCACGGGATCGGAACTTACGCGGGTGAAACCGCGAGGCGCAGCTATGTTTAATAAAATGTAGTGTTATTTATTCGTTGTTGTTATTGTTATAGTATTTTTACTTTCCTAAACAGTGTGCATACGGGATATGCATTTTAATAACGTCTTATAGTAGGCTAAAGCTACCGGTTTTACTGTACTGAGATTTACGTTTACTCTTATACTTATGCGGGTTTTTTTTTATACGTTTCTTGTTAATAAAATGTAGTGTTTATTGGTTGTTGTTATTGTTTTAGTATTTTTACTTTTCTAAATAGTGTGCATTTTTGTCTTTGCATTAACCCCCTCACTTATCTATTATAAACGATGACTAAGTATATGTAACGTGTATCACTGTCTGCTAACTTTGAAATTTCATGTCACAGTTAAAGACAAACGATACATAAACTCATTGTTTATAAGTAAGGGGATAATCATTATGATTAGTAGGTAGGTACGTGTAACACCTAAAAAAGTTACAAATTAAATAAATGCGCTTTCAGATTTTTCACAAACGTAACGTACTCATACTATATACCTTTTTACTTACAAACGTACATTATTAAACATATTCTCATCGTTAAAATAGTCATCAAAGGCTTTCTATCTGACCCTTTTTCCATATTTCTGTTTCGTAAAAGCAAATGTATATAAGAGGTTTACTTGCCCCATGACAGGGCAGGTTTACTATGAAATATTCATCACGAATAATCTGACATTCGGATGCGGTAGTTGGCATGCGCATCGCCTTTTAATTTTTAATTCCTGTTGCAAATTTATAAATGGGTTTTGGGTGTCCGTGTGCACAGTGGAGATTCGATTTTTGTTGTTTACTGTGGTAGCGTGACATGTAGAATGAATTAGTACAGGCAAAGTGGATATTCAATTCATACCTACAGTATTTTAGAGGTTTCAGTTACCAGCAGAATGCTGGACTAATGAATAAGCGTTGCAATTCAGCGTGGCAATGCGGCCAGCATTTTTGGGCTCGCTGCCAAGTGTCGATGACTTAGATTGTCTCTAGATTTTTTCGAGGTCCTTTTTTTATAAATATGTTAATCATATGTTCGCACTATATGGTTTGTAGTTAGTGGATTCTGAAGCCGTATTTTTAAACCACTGGAATTTAATTCGTATGCGAAAGTGCAAATTCCACGTGCTTGCTCTCGCTCGTTGTGTATGTGCGTGAGCGAGACCGCGCACCTTGTCATTAGCCTTCGCATACGAATTGGATACGAATTGGTTTTCTGATGGTTCAAAAATACCACTCCAGAACGCGCCCTCCGATAAGAAGAAACCGCAAGAAACTCTCGTCCCCAATAGGTACCTACAAACATTAACTACATTGTTTCTTCACCTTTACAACCTTCACATTTCAGCGGTCGAATCCTCAAATCGGATGTAAAAAATCATAAGAGCTATTCCGACTCCGTGTACGAATATCACGCGATATGAACGTTTTTACTACACATTTTTACTGGCAGCCGTTTATTATAAACTTTATTATATCATAAAGTATGGAATAATGGCGTATTTTTACTGCCAGATGCAGTAAAACACCTTTAAAGGTGGACGGGGAATGATTGCATTAGTTCTACTGCCCTGGTTTGTTAATTAATTTCATTATTTCGACTAATAAGGTACTAAAATATTAAATAGCTGCTGCGGCCCCGCGGTTTCACCCACGTAAGTCCTGATCCCGTGGGAATATCGGGATCAAAAGTACTCCCTGATGATGTAGCTTTCTATTGGTAAAATAATTTTTGAAATCGGTCTGTAGGTTTCAGAGATTACCTCTAATATACATACATACATACAAACCAACGTTACCTCTTTATAATATTATAGTATAGATGTATAGATTAAGAGAATAACTTCTAATTATTTGAATTCTAGCCTACATAATTGGTACAAAAATAATTTGAACAACAGACCGACAGACGAAATACGGTTACGGATAACAATTACATTTATAAATATGAAATTAAACTCTAATTTTTCGGTTTTAATCGCGTTGCTTTTATTTTATATTAAGCTTTTAGCGTTCGTAAATATGTTTTACAAAAGAAAACATTTGACTAATATAATTTTTCAATCTGGTCAATCCCGAAGAAGGGACTTCGAAGGTCTCGAAACGTTGAGCGTAAAAAATACTAAAAACAATAAAAACAACACGATTACAACCGAAAAATGAATTTAATTTGATAAAATACATTCTTATCAGAGAATTAAATACAGTTTCAACTATTTTCCAGCAGTAACAAGTATATTACTATAAACAGAAGAAAAACAACAGCACTATTACAAGAACACTTCATTGTTTTTATTGCTAAAACGTATCCTGTCCCCCATTATCCTGTTTGTTGAGAAACTTGTCTTTCTACACAATTAAACACAATAGTTTTAGAATCGTTCTAGAATGGTAATGTTTGTCTCTAGTTTTCTTTGACGCTCTTGCAGATAAGGAAACTGCTTTGGTCGATGGATTTCGTTTTAAAGTCTGTTTGAACATCTATGTCCTAGAAATTAAACTTACCTACCAGAAGCATTTATTTATATCAACAGTATAATAATTAACAGTGGTGTCAGAAGTGGGATATCGGGTAAAATTTTCATGCAAAGTGCGTGTGCCCGATATTTCCTACATAAAAACTAGGTGTTTTTAATATCCAAGTGCCTATAGTCTCACTACCATCTTACTAATTCCAAATCTAAAACGTGGTGAGAAAATATCTCCCACTCTATATCCGCACATATTTCGTACGACGTATCCTGCATCGACGCATTCCTGACTTGCCCCAGAGTTGGGTAGAACCACGCAGCATCTGATCTTCGTTCTCAACAAGTATTGGTACTTGTGAGCCTACCGTTTCTCACCGCCCGATGACATCAGTTCCGGCTTCAAGGCGATCCTGTCATGTTCGCGATTCTTATGTGAGTAATTTTTTCTATCATTGTGGATTGCTTATTTCGTGCTAGAATCCCTATCAATTCCGTGTACTATTTCTCTACGTTTTATTTTTATTTCACGGGTGTTCTAAGATATTCCTAAAATGTCCCAAAAAGATAAAAACGAAGGTAAAAGTGTCCCATTCCTCACCGAACAATTTCCTATACAAGTTTTGTGTAGTTTTATTAATACATATGGTGGCGAAAGGGAAATACTCCCTGCATTTTTGACAAACTGCAAAAATGCCTTAGACCTTGCATCTGAGTCCCAAAAAGAGTTACTATTAAAATTTATAATTTCTAAGCTAACTGGTAAAGCACAGTTAGCTTGTTCTAACAAAATTTTCGATTCTTTTGATAGTCTAAAGGAATTTTTAAAGCAAAACTTTGGTGAACGCAAACACTATAGTCACCTATTGTTAGACCTTCAGTCATGTAAACAACAAAACGGTGAAAGTGTTGCGGAATACGCTCTCCGAATCGAGACTTGCCTTACGAGTCTACAGTCCGAGATCCATAATTCCGATTCGTTAAAAAAGGAGTTGGCCGGTCGAATTGCCATGACCGAAGACCTAGCCCTCTATACCTTCACTCTAGGGTTGCACCAGAGTATCGGTAACATTGTTCGCTGCAGAGATCCTCGAAATTTAAATAGCGCAGTTAACATCGCGATTGAGGAAGAAAAAATTTCGAATCTTTTAAAAAACACATCTGTGCGAGCAAAATTTTGCAAAAGTTGCAACAAGGTCGGTCACCCGGAGTCGGAATGTTTTAGTAAGCAGAAACGTGACACTAGTCGTCCGCAATTGCGAAACAATAATTATAATACTAGTAGTGCTAACCCTGTTTCACCTATCGTATGCAGATATTGTAAAAAGGTAGGCCACGATATTTCTGTTTGTAGAAAGAGACTAATTTTGAATTTCGTTTAGGGCACTTGGTTGCTAATTGATTTATTTTGTAATTTCTAATAAAAAGTTCTTTCTAACTAATAAAAGTTATTTTTTTTTAAACTAACTCTGGACCCACCTAGTAACAGTGGTAACTGTTAAATATTATAATAAATTAAATAGTTTAGATTTATAAACAGAAACAAAATCATAGAAAAGGAAACACAGAATAAACAAACACAAACAAAAATTAAAATAATGAAACTCTCGCATGGTGTTTATTTCTATTAGCATTGTTTCAATGCGCAACGTTGCGAGACCTTCACAGGTATCTTCTTGGCGAAAACAGAAGAAAATCTACATCTTCCCATATCTTACTAATATTATACTTAAACTAGCTGCACTCCGCGGTTTCCCCTGCATAAGAACCGATCCCGCGGGATTTACGAGATCAAAAGTATCCTTTGTCCTTCTGCAGGTACTAAGCAACCTCTTCACCTATTTTCTTCTTTACATCTTAGATCATATCATCACTTGCCATCAAGTGCGATAGTGGTAAAACCCTAATCTATCGTGTGTTAAAGAATAAATAAAATATTTATTTATTTCTTCATCTAGCGCTTTATAGTCTGCCAAGGTTCCTAGAATTGCGTGAGAAGTCAGAATCGTACTGCGGGCACTGAATTTTTCAGTAGGATCTAAGTGCTTTATTCAGTGTACGCCCTAGAGAGGAGACCCTAAGGTTAGGTTGATACAGACAGCTATTTCTTACTTATCGTTCACTGCTTTACGATAATAATTTATGAAGCTGGTTTACGGTGCTCTAGAAATCACACCTGCTCAGGGAAAACTTACCTAACTAACTACCAATGACTTTTTCAGTCTGTAAACGAATGGTCATTCTTCAATCTACCTACTATTTCTCCATACAAACGTAGTCGACTGTTTCCTCCCTGGATAAAGACATTAGAGGAAATATGTTTATTCAGTAAAATCTATGTCTGCCATGACTATGTTTAATGAGTATTTTTTTTATGTTCTTAATACACAATATAATTTAGAAAAATTGGACATCGATGTAAGAAAATAAATAATAATACGCGATTAGCGGCCGAATACAGAAAAACAACTCAAAATTTGAGTTCTACTTAAACAAGTAAGCACCTCTCAAATTCAAAAATTTCCATATTATTTTTAAATTTAAAAGCTGCTTAATTATTTAAGTACCCCTCAAATTATAAGTGGCGTTTCTGTATTCGGCTGTAAGACAAAAAAGACAAGAAAATGAATCGTGTGAATTTAAAAAGTTTACAGACCTTTATTCATTAAAAGAAAATTAGCTCCCACAACCGCAAGTTTCGATGAAGATTTAATCCAAGTCTAATGCAGTTTTATCAAACTCCGGCCCACTTACACCGAGCCGAGATAAAGTTCACTTAAGTTTTAAGTGTCTGTTTAATAGTTAGTTGGTTTACGCTGATGGATTTTACTTGTTTTATGGTACCGCAATTTTGTACATTGCTGGTCTAAGATATTCCTTGGTTAAACTTTAAAAATTAGCACTAAAAACTTAACTTATTAAAATGCTAGGTTATGGATGATTAAAACTCTTTATAATTCAATTAATTTTCATAAGAATATACCGTTTTATATCTATACATATAATAAAATCGTAACTCAGCGGTGTCTGTTTTTGGAAGATATAAAAAAAATATAAATTGTATGGGTATCTATTAACGCAGCAGAACCTATTTTTCTGTTTTTCTGGTTGTCTGTTTGTCTGTTTGTCTGTTTATCTGTTTGTCTGTTTGTGTGTGCCTTTGTGCCCGCTAATCTCAGAAACGGATTATCCGATTTTAACCAAATTTGGTATGCAGATAGCTTTAGACCCCGATTAACATATAGGCTATTTTTTATCCGGATATTTAATCCGATTATCCGGATAAAGAGTTTTTTCTGCTTTTACTTAATTAGTTTGAATGTTGTATTGAAGAAATATGTTGTGTGGAATCAACCCATGATTAACCGGATATCCGGTCGAAAATAAAAAAACCGGATATCCAGTTTTTTTTTCAGGAAATTTCTAAAATACCGTATACCTAGACAGAATACGAAGGATCCGGATATGTGGAGAGACCTCCACATATCCGGATCCTTCGGACATACGGAAATTCTTTATAATGGCTGTTTTTAACCGACTTTAAAAAAAACAGGAGGTGCTCAATTCTAGCCGCATACTGTTTGTATGTGAATATGTTCACACCGTACTCCGGCAAATAAAGTCCGGTTTCGATCATTTATTTTTTATTTGGAAAGTTGGTCCCATAAATTGTTGGTGAAGATCTGATGAGAACGTTCGGAATGATAAGCAGAATAGCATCCCACAATGCTGTAAATTACTAATTTTTGGACTTTCATCAATAGAATCGGCTTATAAAGAACTAGGTACAAATTGATGGACCTCCTGAAACCACCTTCTCAAAAATCCCTCAGTGATTAAAGTTGTAACCGTAACTTTAACGCAACAGTAATAGCAATTTTGATAATTTTTAGTGGCAGTCGAAGATGCAATAAAAATGATTAAAAAATATAGCTGTAATCGGGAAGTTTTACTGGGTAGATTCAGATTGCATGTAGTTTACGTGGCACGATGGCAGCTGTGGATTCCGAGTCGAGGGTTCCGCGTTTGTATCACAGACCGCACTCCCTTTTTAAGAAACGGTGGCCTGCCGAGCCGAATGATGGCTTCCGATTCGAGGGCTGCGCGTTCGAGTCCCGAGTCCCGGACACGACGTTACGTTTTGCCCTCCAGATGGTCGTCCACCTTGCCGTTGTGAGGGGACTCAGTAGCTGCAAACCAAGAGGAGCACGACGTGGGAAACCGGGCTTGCCTGGCTTCTAATCCGTAATCCCGCGTCAGCGGGCTCGGGGTCCTTTCCGCAAGAAAGGGGCCGCGTGGAAGACAACCACTATAAAAAATCACCTCAGCCTCTGGTGGTGAACTCGGTGGGGGGCTTTATCACCGGCTTTGGGGACCTCGAGACGGTGGCGTGACCATGCCGAGGGAGGGAAGATGGAGAGAGATTGTCTATCGGGCAGAGGCAGAGATGAGGCTTGGAAAGGCCACCGTTGTCAGGATGTAGTCCATAAGGAATTCCCACTGGCCTCGACACTTGTGGAGCGAAGGACACCATGGGGGCTTAGATTATAAACCTATGGTAGGGAGCCCAACGAGAGTGGCCTGACGGTGCATAAGGCGCATTACCCACGTAATAAAAAAGATATCATGTAGTTAAGCTGCCCGACTTCAGCTTACATAACAGATAAGTCGGTTGCACTGTATGTAGGAGAGCTTATTTTTATTGTTTTGTCCTTTTTTTCGAAGTCGGGTTTTGATTTTATTTTATATTTTCGATAAAGGCTACTTCTTATAATAAGTAATGCGAATAAGCATGCAACACGTTACCTACCGCTGCGCTGTGCAAAATCTACACTTAAATAGACTGTGCCATGATTCTCTTCTGTTCAGCAACAGACTTCCCTGGTTATCCGTTCAAGTGTAGACTTTTGCACAGCGATGGGTAGGTAGTCCGAAAAACGCTGACGAAGTCGCGGGCACAGCTAGTTATTGTAATAAAATGCTTGGTGGTTCCACTCTTGATGATGCTAAAAGAGCAATCTTGTGGTGGGGAACTTTGGCCGCGGTTGTCTTCACCCACCGCCATACCCCAACTATGCCTTTGTCTGTCATGAAATGAAAAACTTAGAAAGTTTGTTGACATACAAAGAAACAAATCTTTATCATCTACCTACACTAATATTATAAAGAGGAAAGATTTGAATTTTTGTATGTATGTGTGTCTGTATGTTTGTAATAAATAAACTCAAAAACTACTAGACCGATTTCTTTCACCATTAGAAAGCTACATTCACCCTGAGTACTTTTGATCCCGATATTCCCACGGGATCGGGACTTACGCGGGTTGAACCGCGGGACGCAGCTAGTCGTTTATAAGTTAGCTTAATTATTAGTATTAGAACTAGAGATCTATGTTTTAACAGGGTGTAAGGTTGTTAACCTTAATATAAAAATGCCTGCTGTTAAAGTATGACATTAATTCCATCATACCTAATGTAAATATATCTTAATTGACTTGAATATGTCTGACTGAATACTTTATTTATCAGAATAGATGACAGGTCCCCAATTCACTATAATTTGAACACTTAAAAAGGAAAATCTTGAACAAAAATATGATTTAATATATCTCAGCCTTCAGTTTAACAATAATACCGTACAAGGAAACTTTTTACAAAAATATTTATTCTGACCCCGAAAACACTTAATTCTCCATGGTTGAAAGCACCATTGTGCTTGGGAAGCACTTTGGGATCTATTTGAGCGTATGAGAGAGATGGCTAGTGGGAATTTGAGAGTGTTCTGGAGGGAAAGTATGTAGACTTACTGTGGTAGATAGGTAGGTGTAGGTTGGTATCTAATGAATGTCTGCATAGTTTCTTAGTCGACTGTTTAGTTAAGGCTGCATAGCGGACGAGGCACTGATTTAGATGTTGCATAGTTTTTTTGTATTTGGATCGTTCTCTCACTCTTTTCTGTAATTTTGAACGGAACTCACTTTTTTGCTTAAAGGAATATCCATTTCAGTAGGTTTTATAGTTCACGAAACACTAAATTGATAAATTCACAACTAAAAACATTCGCAGTTCGCTTCTACAGTAACCAGAAAAAAATCAGAATGATGGCTGTATAGTGCTAGATTAAGTGCTAGGTGCTGAATGTTAAATTACAGTGCTGGAATTGCGAAAATAGTGCCAAATCTAGCACCGAAAGTGCTAAGTTGGGAACCTTGACCATACCTTTAACAGATACCTACCTACTGAAACCTACCTATAAAAGGTAGGTGATAAAATTATGCATAAGTATTATAAAACGGAAATAATGCGATATATCTTACCAATAACTCGAATAGGACATCCATTGTGATCATACCTGTAACAAAAGAAATTGAACATGTCAGCATAATTACTTACATTTACACTATTTTTTTAGAGCTTTTACAACTGTATTAACCAATAAACTATTAATTAACATCGCTCTTACGGTGAAGGAAAAACATCGTGAGGAAACCAACATGTCCTAGGACTCACCACGGTCCGAAGACATGGGATATTCAGTGTTTTCTATGTATCATATGTATGTATTTACAAAAAAAAAAAGTATAATATGTAGTATATCAGTTGTCTAGTACCCATAGTACAAGCCTAGTGCTTAGTTTGGGGCTAGATTACGCTGTGTGTAACGTCGTGCAATATTTATTTATTTTATTTTATTTACAAAGAAACGCATAGTCCTACTTCGCTTCATATAATAAATCTAAAACAGTAACCAAATTTTGACATGAATTTTTCAGCTCTCTCTTTTTTCTCACATTTATTTATTTCAAATGCCGCCCAGACTTACAGAAAATAAAATCTCATAAAATTACTACCAAATAAGTAGGTATATCTCGAAATACAATGTAATACAGCGTATCAAAACTTAGTATGATTAGTTATTAATTACATAGGTAAGTAAGTACCTATAAAAAGTCCTTACACAACACTAAACTTTAATTTAATCTCAATTCTGTCTCTAAAGGAAATTGTTCATTTTCCCAGGGGCTCCAGGTCCATATAGAAAATGCCCAAAATTAGACACGTGTCTGAACGGTTTTAGCACTATTCGATAGGCACATCATTGTTGTTTTATCCTGTGAAAACTTTTAGTTTTTATTCACCCTGGATAATGAGATATCTAACTATTTATATTGCTGAAATCAAACCAAAGAGGTCGGGTAAGCACGCGAACTTTCGAGTTTATCGTAATAGAAACTCCTTTATAATTATTTTGTCGTTTTGGTGCAATATGGAAGACGCAATGGCGGAGGAGGTAGTTCAGTTAAACTTTTAATTAGTACCATTTAGGATTCTAGGGTAAAAAAAAGGCTACAAATCGCATAAATTAACCTCAAAAATTTTAATATATTTTTACAACTACATAACTTTCTGAAACGGCGCCAAAACTGGGCCCATGAATGGGCATCCTCTTTTAACTTAAGCGAGAGAAACCGAAGAACACATTTAGCACCCATCACAATATAACAAACTCGATTAGAAAATCACCAGGCGACTGCATAGGAAATGGGTCCGGAAATTGACCACGTGACACGACCGGACATGACGTCATCGGACGTGATACGCACCGGCCAATCAGCGCGCATTCAATTACAGGGCTGTCAAATCGTTTTATGTTTGATTCATCTTGATTCGTCGCTGTTTTTGTAATTGGAACTACAATGTCGCACTTCTATTGTGAACATTTTGTTCGTTTTTATTGAATTTACATTTTCATGGAGAGAACCGTTTTCCGTACATTTTACATTGGGACCTTGGGGGCCGGGGGCTCAGAACATATACCGATTTTTGTCCGAACGCCCGGCGGAGATAACGCGAGACCAAAATGCTGGAGTTTATTTAGCGCAAAGAATTAGTATTGCCATTCAGCGTGGCAATGCGGCCAGCATTTTGGGCTCGCTGCCAAGTAACGGGGACCTAGATTTATTTTAGGTTCTTTAATTTGTTTATTTTTCTTTGTAGGTTTAAAAATAATAAAGTTATCGAAACTTTATTGATATTTAAATTTTAGAATTAAGTATAAATATGCTTTTTTTAGACTTGTTTCGGCGGGATTAGAAACCGCAACCTTAACCCGCCAACGGGCCACAGAGGTCGACTATGGGTACTAGACAACGGATATAGGTACCTACTTTCTAATTTTTTGTTTCACCCGCGTATGATCCGATTCCGTGGGAATATCGGGTTAAAAAGTAGCCTATGTGTGTGTGTTGATCTAGATCTCCAGCTTTATACATATAACGAGTTTCAGCGCAATCGCAATCGGTTCAGTGGATAGGAGCAATAAATACATACACAAACTTTCACCACCATTATAGTCCAGGATTTACAGTACATTTTTGCTAATTGATTACTATCAAGCTAGTTTTCCGTGTTTTCTTTCCGTATTTATATAATTTAACAGTAACATTAACAGTCCTACAATTTGCGTGGTACGTTATCCCGGTCCTACGCTCAAAATAGTAGTACAGAACCTACCTCTGTTATCTACCACAATCGAGAGTTTCGTATAGGAAATTGTTGGGCGTCTCATCAAAATGAAGCTACTCACGGAAAATTAGCTTGATAGTAATCAATTGCAAAAATGTACCGGGGATCCTGGACTATTAGTAGGATTAGTTACATTTTCCCGGGTCTTAATTATACGCGACTAGCTGACCCGGCAAACGTTGTTTTGCCTTATAAATTATAGATAATTAAATTTTTCCTGAATTTTCTTTGCTATAAACCTCACGGAGCCCGAGACCTTTCCAACGAATGCAAAACCGTGGAAATCGGTTCGTGCGTTCTGGAGTTATAGCGTCAGGAAGGAAAACCCGACTTATTTTTATATAGTAGATTAAGACCCGGGAAAATGTTAACAAATCGTGTGAATTTAAAAAGTTTATTAGTAGGATTGTTAGTAAAACACAAAATATTATCACGAAAATAAACACACTTACCTAGTTAAAATAAATCAAATAGAAATATACTAGATTTAATACTTAACCCGTAATAAGTAACTCTGGTATAAAGCCGCGCATCGCTTATTAGCGTCCCGGATATCCGGATATCCGGATTACCCGTTCCCGGGTGCAGCTCCGTATTATTGAGCTCATGAATATTACCAAAAATCAAACCTATACGGTCTAGTCGCGGTGTGCCTGGTTGTCTCGATTATGACAAACACATACACAAACTTTTACCTAAATCACCACCATTAGTAGAAAATATCATGAGGAAAATAAACACAACTAGCTAGTTTAAAATAAATCAAATAGAAATATACTAGATTTAATACTTTACCCATAATACGTACCCCGGGTATAAAGCCGCGCATCGCTTATTAGCGTCCCGGATATTCGGATTACCCGTTCCCGGGTGCAGCTCCGTATTATTGAGCTCATGAATATTACCAGTCGCGGTGTACCTGGCTGTCTCGTTTGTGAAGATCATGGAACTGAGCAAATAGACAGTGATTGTCATTGATCAATATAATAATATACAGTGATGGATGATTCTCTTTGATTAACCAAACAATAATAATCTACCTAGACCTGGAAATGCCTGGAATAACAAGTCCATAATGTTTTTTATTTTCTTTTTATTCTGTGAACAACACACAGCGCCATCTCGCCCCGTGGTAAGCGACTAAGCTTGTGTTACGATGACTAGACAACGGATTTAATAATTATATTTTTATTAGTCAGTTTTTACTCAATCTGAGGCCCACCGTACAATTAAGTTAATGAATCGTAATCTAGCACCAAACTAAGCACTAGGCTTGTACTATGGGTACTAGACAATGGATATACTACATATTATACTTTTTTTGTTGTAAATACGTACATATGATACCTAGAAAAACACACAGACCAGAAACAAATATTGATTTTAAGCATAAATACATTTTGACCCAGCCAGCATATTATTATTACTTATAAATTGTTAAATGTATGTTTTACTTATTTCAATTTTATTTACTTTACTTAATGCACACCCTACCTTTCACCTTCCGTGATTTCTTGTCCAGCCAAAAGTTGCCTGAAAGAGATCGCAAGGCCGCCCTTTGTTCCACCTAGTTTTAAGATGTTTCATGTCTTTTGTTTTTTTTTTGGAATTTCTGTGGTGTACAATAAAGAATTAATCAATCAATCAATCATAAACCCGCTACCTTCTGCATTGCAGTCGGGCTAACCGCCGACACGCTACAGAGGCCGGCTGAATTAAGGTCTATATTCCACGAACTCGGACCAAAAGAACTCAAATCCTCCCATTTAACTACCAGCAGATAAGTCCCAGTATTTAGATAATTCTGCAACTGACGCAATCCGCTTAGCATTTCCATTGCAAACCGAGTTCGGAGTGTTAACTCTAAGTACATTCAAAACTGTAATCCAGCGGTAAAATAAACAATTTCCATTTTAAAAACACTTCCCCGAGGAAACCTTTGAAGTTTTCACGCAAATGGAATAAAGTATAACGAAGTAAGATAAAAAGTGCCCTCCGAGTAACAAAACGAGTCAGTATCATCCCTTCAAACATTCTTTGATCGTCAAATTGATTTAATATAGACAGGGTGAGGGTAATATTATAAGAAACTTAGATTGTTCAGTTTAAATTGTATGGTGTTTGCGTGCTGTGATACGAAAAATGACATGTTCATACATACGTCAATGAATAAACGCGCAAGAATATGGAATCGTTAATTACTTAAATATATTAGGTACATACAATTTTAAGTCCTGATTGATTGACTCAACTATTATATCAACGCAGAGTCAAAACCCCTTGTCATAGGGACATTAAATTTTGAGAGTGTTTCTTTGTAGTGTGTGGGGATCCGCTAAGAAAGGGTTTTTAGAATATTCTACGGGATCGGAACTTCAGCGGGTGTAACCACGGGACTCTGGTTAATTCTAAAATAAAATTTTAAACTATTCACCAAACTAACAAACAATAAATAACATATATGAATTAAAGAAATTTCAAGAATCTTGTAAATACTTACCTACATTTGTTGGGTACAAGTTTTTTTGTTATGTAGGTACCATGTTTTACGTATTATACTAATCTGTATGTTTTCTTTTAATGAATCTTGTATCTGAAATACGCCATAGCACAAGAAACGCAAGTAAACTAGCATGAGGTAGCTAAAAGTCCTGATCCCGTGGAAATAACGAAAAACTCTTTCTTATCAAATTTCAGCTTTCTACAATCAGCGGTTTAGGCAGTTCTTTGATCCATAAGCCACTTCTATATTATATACGTAGAATTCAGGGTGGCGACTGGTGAAGATAAATGCTCTCAAACGCGCTAATAGAAGCTAAACTCTAATAAATCAATAGTTAAGCGTAACGTGGCAGTCATTATGGCGGCCCGGATCAAACTAACCGCTCATACCCGGTTTCGGATTTATACCAGTTTGCACGCTTTGTTTTTTTTTCGAATAAAAATTACGGTATGTTTTTTGACAGTTGCAAGGATAGGATCTCATCTTAGGTGATGTAGATGTAGCTTTTTGAATCCATGTAGTTGAATCACAGACATATATAATAGTAGACGTCACATGTACTTTTTAATACCTACTGTGACGTCACAGTCACAGAAAATATGTTCCTGCCTTTGGGTGCTTTTACGGACGTCCGGCAACTAAAGACGCGCGCGGACTGCCAGTTAGCGTCGACTACCGCGACGTTTTGTTGGAGTTTTTCACGTTTTTCTGACACGCGAAGAACATAAACTCCCGTGGTCTAGCTTTATTTATGTCTGTGAGTTGAATCATGCTTGACTAGAAAATACCTACATTTTATGCATTTTTCTGTCTACTCGTGAGCAAGAGGTCTGTCAGGACCTCGAAACTAGCTAGCTAATGAAAAGCATAATGTGAATAGAAAGTGTGATTATTTTATACTTTTCCAATAGATTTTCAAACATTTTGCATTGGCTTGAAGCCTATCGGCAATCGGAAACAGGCCTGTAGCAATCGAGCCATCATCTAAACCAGGGGTTCCCAAACTTATTTTGTGTACCGCCCACTTTGAGAATAAATTATTTTTTAGCAACCCCCCCCCCCCCCTATTTTTTTAAGTAGGTTTTTTCACCTACTTAAAAACCACTATAACTTCAAATGAAATTAATTATTGTAACCTACATTAGCGGAGATTAAACTCTTTTATTTCAAAACGTAGCGACCTATTGACATGATTTTTATTTTATTTATTCAATAAGACAGGATAGATATGAGAACTACACGGAGAGAAATATCGAACGGAGTTAGTTTGAGCAATTTCTCAATTAATATTAGTTGATGTTCACATGTTGTAGTCGAGAATCGAGAGCTCAGTCGGTGTCTAACGCAGCGTACTTAAGACTACGTGGACGATTGGATGCGAACGCGATTGCGAAGCGATCCGATCCGGTGCGGTGCGGAAACAAGGAACAGTCGATAGCTATTAAAGAGTCCTACGTGACCAAATGCACGTAAAGTGCGTTGCGGCGCGATTCTCGACTGTTCCTTGTTTCCGCACCGCCCCGGAGCGGAACGCGTTCGCATCCGATCGCCCACGTAGGACGCTGCGTTAGAGTCCTCCTAGCTAGATGAAATTACAAATCGCCCTCTAAGCCACGACACAACGCCCCCATTTTTTTACTGGGTCCCTTTAGGCCTACAGCGCCCCACAAGGTTGCGTTATCGCCCACTTTGGGAACCCCTGATCTAGGCCTATAGCAGTCGAGCTATCATCTAAACTAATATGCATACCTACTCTATTGCATTGGTCACTCTACCACATCACACAGTCGAAGAGCCATTGTAAATGACAGTGCGGCCTCAATGCGATGCAAATCAAGTACAGTCCAGTCTGCCTGTCTGGAACGCTGCATATTGGTCTACCAATGCTCCTTTGTAGATGGTCGTATAAATAATTACTTTGTGGTTCTGCTTTGAGATGGAATACAGGTATCTAATACCTAACTGTTATGTTTAATTGCTCAAGGCATTTTACTACAAATACGACTAATTACCGACTAAGTAATTAATACCTATTCGGTAATTAAAAACAGGTATAAAGTATAATTGTTAATTTAACGTGTCAGTTTGTGAGTTGGCGAGTCTCCGTCTGCCATTTTTACATGTTTGTCCAATAAACATGTAAAAATGGCAGAACAAGCAGATTCCCGCGGTTTCACCCGCGTAAGTCCCCATCCCGTGGGAATATCGGGATCAAAAGTCTATGTTACTCAGGGTGAATGTAGCTTTCTAATGGTGAAAGAGTTTTTGAAATCGGTCCAGTAGTTTCGGAGATTACCCCCAATATACATACATACATGTTACCAACGTTACCTCTTTATAATATTATAGATAGATAGATAGATAGATATAGATAGTATAATATAGTATAGATTATATATTGTTACGGCATGCGCCATAACCACCATAGTTCCCCCAGTAGCCAATCCACTACCATCACATCACTATAGCCCATGTTGTTTTCATCCGTAGATTTCTCAATAGTTCTATCCGATCCGGTGGTTGTCCTTGGCTGCATTTTATAGTGCAGACAGGGATAGTAGTTCCGTGAACGGTCACCATGACTTTCAATAGAAAATAGCTCAACATGGCGCAAATCAAATAGGGACAAAGATCTAATGCCTTTTTTTTATCAAAATCAAAGTACTTTTATTCATTCGGATATTACAATATATCTCTTTGAATCATTAATTATTTAATTTAATCTATTGTGTCTTCAGAACGTAACCTCCAATGAGAAGAAGACACAAGAAACTCATGGTATGGTATAGCAATTCCAGCGTACTTGCATGTATAGAGTTCAGTGGAGCTACACAACCTGTTTATTATGAAAATAGATGAAGAGAGCATCTCGCAACAGGCGTCGTTACATAATATTTTTTCTCCGGGATACGTATCAGCTAATGTAGTTCCGTGATACGGTCATCATGACTATCGATAGAAAACAGCTCAACATGGCGCAAATCAAATAGGCCCAAAGATCGAATGTAATTTTGTATGGTTTTAGCAATTCCAGTGTACTTGTACACTGGAATTGCTACAGTTCAGTGGAGCTACACAACCTGTTTATTATGAAAATAGATGAAGAGAGCATCTCGCAACAGGCGTCTCCTCGTTACATAATAATTTTTCTCCGGGATACGTATCAGCTAATGTATTCGCTCCACGTCCAGCGACACCCGGTAAAATCCGGTTAAGGTGAAGATATGCTCCGGTTAATCTCACTTTGATTTATGATCCGGTTTTTAGGGCTCCGTACGCAAAGGGTAAAAACGGGACGCTGTTACAGAGACTTCGCTGTCTGCCCGTCTGTCCGTCTGTCACTTGGCTGTATCTCATGAACCGGTATAACAACACATACTAAAAACAAAATTAAACAAATATTTAAGGGGGGCTCTCATACAACAAACGTATTTTTAACGGTAAAACGCAACGGTACCGCTATGTATTTTTACTACTAGCGCCATCTAGTAATGGAGTGAGACAGGCGCCAGTGTTAAAATAAATTTCAACGTTTGCGTTGCTTTCACGGATTGGTTGGCCAGTGTTCATTTTAGGATTCCGTACCCAATTGTGATAGTGGTACGGAACCCCTCGTGCGCGAGTCTCGCACTTGGCCGGTTTTTTTTGTTGTTCAACTGTTAATTTTCAAAACCGACGATAAATCACTTCGCGAAAACTTTCTTTAATTTATTTAGGGCATGAATCAAGTTGGTTTTTCGACGGAATTCTTTTGGTTGACCGTTTTAGAGAGAATTTTCGGGGAGTATTTTTTAGATTTTTTGAGGTTTTGTTTGATGGGTAATTAGGACCTGCTCATTTATAAGTAGGTAGGCTATGTACCTATGCTATTTGTGTTGAAAAAGTTCTTCA
Organism: Idaea biselata; assembly: GCA_958496205.1. NCBI lineage: Eukaryota > Metazoa > Arthropoda > Insecta > Lepidoptera > Geometridae > Idaea > Idaea biselata. The sequence goes on along the minus strand of OY292401.1, from coordinate 25,982,072 downwards.
CTGTGTTTAATTCTTCGTATTGTCTAGGGAAATCTAGAGTTGTAGGAGTTTAGGGTTTCGTTCAAGGTTGGTGTGGAGTTGGGCTCATTTCCATGTAATTAGGGGATGATTTGTACTAGACTGTGGCGGGCACAAGTCTGTCTATCTAACGCTTAGTGAAAATAAAATGATTCAGAACTTCTAACCTCCCGTGTTTGGGACGAAGGAGCCACGGAGGCTCCTTCGGTCTTTTTCAAAGGCTCGGAGGTGTGAGGCTCACTTTATAAATCTTCCTATAATATTTCGGACTATTACACTGCGGCCCTCTGCAACCTCTGGCCAAAGCAGTTGACACATGTATTTGGCTCTCTTTTGCTACATAAAATCACAGATCATCCTGGGTCCAACTGTTTTTTTATCAAGACTATTTATGATTTAATCAAAAATGTATGATGCAAGAATAGCTGCTAGACTGATGGGCTAATGGTATAGGATATGACTATCCTAATACAGATATCAGGTCTCCAACAAAGGATTCTATGTTTTTGTTAACTGATTGTATCGCATAATTATGTAGGTTGTAACTTTGTGACGTCCTTTGTGAGATTCAATAAACAATTTATTTATTTACTTAGACGTTCCAAATTAAAAGCCTTAGATAATTAATTATCTCATACCTTTGTAGGAAGCGAACTATGTTCTATTTTAAAGATTCCAAGACCGGGCACAAAGAGTTTTTTTTTCATTAAGGTAAGAGTTGGCAACAGGCGACATGAGGCGGCAGCGGACGACGTGTCGCGGCGCCTTTCTACGTACGTCAGCGACACGAAGCTAGCGACGCGTCGTCGTCGAGCGAGCGTAGGGAATTTCATAGAAATACATAGAAACCAGTAGTGTCGCCGCGACACGTCGCACACTGGGGCCTCTTCATAGAAAGCAATGCGCGAAATTCATTTTTTTATATTAAGTTTTTTTGATTTTCAACCACATGAGGGTAGTTTCGAAGATATTTCCAATCAACAATTTAAACGCTTTGTCATTATCTGTCACCAGTTAGAAGATACAATAGCTCAAAGTACCCTCCTTTCGCAAAATTTTAATAACCCAGTAACGTACGTGATTTTTTAGTTTAAGTTTGAACATTTATTTTTCTGATTTAGTGTAATATCCAATTAAAGTGCACTATATAAGCGACAATGCAAGGTCTGTAGATTCTAATATCACTTTTAGCTACTTGAAAAGTTGATTCCTTTTAAAATAATAACTGTTTTAATTCCATACTGCCTTTTTTTTTTGAACAAATTATTCATTTGATGTTTTCTCCATTTTGCGCAAAAGTGTAAATTAGAATGATTGTGTTTTATATAGTAGAGATATTAGTTATTACGGCACCGAAGTCCGATGAATTACACTTTTGCGCATTTTTGAGAAAAACAATATTTTCTTGCGAGTTTATTTTTATTAGGCGCTTTTGTGTCCTATTAAAGTAATTTATTTAGTGTCATATAATGGTATAAAAAAAACCCAACAAAATCTAAAAATAATTGAAATAGATCTTGTATATTACTTACCGTTACAGTGTTACTTACTTACTGTTTTTTTTTGTTGATATTGATTAAGAAATATTTCTTTACATTTTAGGTAAAACTTCAATTTCTTTGAAAAATAGAGAATTATGTCAGGTTTTATTTGAAAGTAAATTTAAATCGATACAGAAGAAATTAGTGGATCTACAAAAATATCTTTTGGATATTACCCAATCTACGAATACAAATGATTTAGAGTTAAAAACCAATTTATCAAATTTTAAGAAGGCCTTTATTTTTAAATGGGACAGATCTGCTAGACATAAATCCAGATTTCTTGAGACTGAAAAAGAATGGTTGGAGAATGTTGTCACATTTAAAGTTCACCAGAAAAACAGAAGCGGACGACCTACAAAACCTTTTGAAGACAGCTGTGAACAGAACAAACGAAAAAAAACAGCAGAACTTCGTCGGACCCATTCAGCAGATGAGTTAACATATGCGGCTAAAATGAACTTGCGGGCAAGTGGTAAACGCACTGAGGCCATGCAAATTCAAGAACTCATTAGTCCATGTACGTCTAATGAAAAAAACGTTTCTGAAAGTCGTATGTTATCTAACGAACAAGCGTTATCTTTGATGATGGAAGCTCAATTAAGTAGGAGGCAGTACAATATAATAAGAAATTATGCAAAGGATGTGTTTCCATCCTATAAAAAGGTTCGATTAGCGAAAAATCAATGTGTTCCTGAGGGAATAACTACAACTGAAATTGAGAGTGAGATACCATTGCAATCACTATTGGATCACACAGCTAATCGTTTAATGCATTTACAAAAAGATACTGTAACCAGTACCAGTATTAATAAATTAACCTTAGTTTCTAAATGGGGCTTTGATGGGAGCTCTAGCCATACACAGTACATGCAAAGATATATATCAGACACAAGTGATGACAAGTACATGTTTATATCATCACTAGTTCCACTTAGATTGATAGCTGAGAAAGAAGATATGCAAACGATTGTTATATGGCAAAATCCTAAACCTTCCTCACCACGTTATTGCAGACCCATTAAATTACAGTATAGACAGGAAACAGTTGAGCTTTCTAAACAAGAAAAATGCAATATAGATAATCAGATAAACAATTTGTCGAATACAAAAATCGTTATCAATGAAAAAGAATATAGCATCGTACACACCCCTCTTTTTACTATGGTAGATGGAAAAATCTGTAACTCTCTTTCTGATACTAAATCAACAATGCGCTGTTATTTATGTAATGCAACATCAAAGGATTTTAATAACATTGAAGCCATTTTAAACAGACCAGTAAGGACCGAATATTTATCATTTGGAATTTCTGTACTTCATGCCTGGATACGACTATTTGAATGTTTGTTGCATGTCGCGTATAAATTACCTACTAAATCTTGGCGTGTCAATACTGAAACTAAAACTATAGTTGAAGAAAATAAGAAAAAAATTCAAGCGGAGTTTAAAACTAAATTATCTTTAATTGTGGATAAACCTAAGCCAGGTTTTGGAAATACAAATGATGGTAATGTGGCCCGCAAGTTTTTCCAAAATTGCCAAATTTCTTCTTCAATCACTGGCATTGATCCGACATTAATCCACAAATTTTATATTATTTTACAAACGTTATCGAGTGGTTTCAAAATAGACATCCAGAAATTTAACAACTTTTGTCTCGATACAGCAAAATTATATATCAGTCTTTATGCTTGGCACCCAATGACAACTACGTTACATAAAATATTGATGCATGGGGGTGAGATAATATCAAATTTTCTTCTACCTATAGGCCAACTCAGTGAAGAAGCTCAAGAATCGCGAAATAAAGATTTTAAAATATATAGAGAACGGTTTAGCCGAAAAACTTCTAGAAAGGATAACCTAGAGGATGTAGTTATGCGATTACTTGTTTCATCAGATCCTTTAATAACCAGTATAAGATCTAATCAATTAGTAAAATATAAGCCTTTTGATGCCGAAGTAAAAAATATGCTTTTAGAGGAAGATGCATTCACCTATTCCTCTGATCCAGACAATTTAGATGAAGACGAAGATTAGATTTATACGAATTTGTTATATTTGTTGTTATTTTAATGTAGTACATCATTTTAGAGCATTATTTTATTTTATTTGAATTTCGCGCACTACTTTCTATGAAGAGGCCCCAGTGTGCGTCGTCCACTGCCACCTCATGTCGCCCGTTGCCAACTCGTACCTTTAGTAGGTATGTAACGGCATTTATTACAGGAATGTTATTCGGCGGGCCATTGTATGTAACACATGAGTAAAGAATAGGAACAGAGACAAAGCTTCATACAATGGCGCTACGAAAAGCCTACAATTTTTCGTAGTACCCCTCTACCTACGTTTGTTCTCGAAGCAAGTCAATCTATTTATTTAAAACATAACTTTTAAGCTATTGCATAGCTTTTATCGCGGGCTTTGAGCTTTGAATGAAGAAATTTCGTAACGAAAAAAACCTAACACCCCCCACTCCGCCTACCATGTTGCCATGGCTACCATGTACTCGGTCGAGCGGAGCTACATGGTAACCATGGCAACAAGGTACAAATTAAAAAATAATTATAATTGCATACGTTGTTAAAAAATATATAATATAAAAAATATGCAATAGCTTTACCGCGACAGTCCCCGTTTTTTTTAATATAATATATGGTCACTAAGGCCTCTAACTTGATCTAACGAATGTTATCAGAGATAACAACCGGGACCAACTGCTTTTAACGTGCCGCGCCGAAGCACGGAGTTTCTGCCACACAAATTATCGGTCACCCATCCAAGTAATGACCGCGCCAAGCGTTGCTTAACCCGCGCAACTGTTTAAGATCGGCTGGTACAGCTAGGCCAATGAGCACTTCCTTTTCAATTACGTAATAATAACTTAAAACAGAAGGTCCCTTACTAAACTGAACTGAGTTACGAGTCTTGTTTTTTTTACAATTAAGTTGTCGATGGGATATAGTTTATATTTTCAATATGTTCGATGGCCATACGTAGTGCGCCGGCTAGTTACTCGTAAGAAACACATAATTCCCCGCACAAACAATTACCCAGCAAGTTATTCGAACAAACGCAAGTTTCGTCACGATATTCCAATCAGGGACCGTTTTTGGTTACCCTTATTTGAGTTAAGATGAGGTTTTTTTAAAGGCTTAATCGAAAAACCTCATTCACTTGGGTTGTCCTTTTATTGGGTAAGTCTTTTCAATAAGCGAACCCCGGCAAAACCCCTTCAATGGGGTTATGCGATGGCCGAGTAAGTGGTAACAGCATCGAACGAGTAGTCTATTCCAATAGGTAACCCTATCTGATATTGTAACACGGTAACACTTTGTCTCGGAGTAGTGTAATTTATACCTTATCGCTTTGTAATTAGGTATAAAATAGTATGTTTGGAATCGGTTCGGCGAGTCGTCATTATCATGGGTGGCGCCACCTTTGTTCCTAATTATTGGCCGTACACGGGACTATAGTTTTATTACTATTGTCATAGAGTACATTTTATTTTTCTTACTAGCAAAAAAAGATTGGTAAATAGTTAAAACAAGTTACAACGTGCCGAACCGATTGTTTATTTTATTTACGCTTCTGGTTCCTGCAGAAAGAAATTGCAAATAAATAAGTACCTACCTACCTAAGTTTAATTTTATTGTTTTCGCATAGGTAGGTAAGTAGGTACTCCTACTAATTTTATTTGATTTAATTAAAACTTAAATGTTACTGCGTGTTTTTAACGTTGTACCTGTTGAAGAATCATTAAAAATACCTACCTACTTAACTACATAATAATAATTAGATGAAAAAATGTCTCCACCTTTTTCATCTAATAATTGATGAAAAAGGTGATAGGTATGATACGAGGCGAGATGCAGTACATTACATAGGTTCTTTGAATATGATGAAATAGAAAAGACTAGCAAAAAGCGTCATGATGGCGGGACCAACTCCCGATATTAAAACTTTATATTGTCAGATTTAGTACCAAATTGGTACTATTTGGTACCTGAGTTAAAAAAATTAGTACCTCTTTGGTTTAAAAGATATTCACGAAAAATCCTGGAGGGTTACTGCGGTTCGTTTCGATACGACATCGATACTGTCATATGATGATTCTACTGTCACATACTGATAGTAGGGTGACAGTAGAACCATCGTTATGACAGTATCGTTGTCGTATCGAAACGAACCGAAGTAATCCTGGTTCCGCCATCATGACGTCATGATGGCGGGACCAAAATTAAAACGAACTCGTAGCTAATAATCACTTATGCACATATTTAGTACCTAATTGGTACCTGCCAAAACTGTAGTTAAACTGTGGATTATGTCAGGGAAAACAAAACAGGAGACAAAAAACCCTGGTCCCGCCATTATGACGTTTTGAAATTTTTTGAAATATCATATATGCGTACCGTAGTTTTTTAACGTTTTAATGTTTGTAGATTTTGTACCTAATTGGTACCTACGGAAAATGCTTCTTAAACCAATAAAAACCTTATACTTTAAAAGATATAAGCGTTTTATTTCTACACAAAGTGTTTCAGCGAGGGTAATAGAATCCCAAATGTAGGTAGTCGATTCCGACTTTAGGCATAAGGTCAACTCGCCGAAGTCCGTCATACATAGGGGTATTTCCGTCTACCTTGCGATTTAAGGCTTTGGGGCATGGATAACATAAACATATGGTATATGGGCCAATAAGCGTATCTTTTTGTCGAATGATTTTTGTATTGAAGACGTCCAAAATTTTTAAAAATAAAACAAATTTCATTTCAACAGTAAAAAAAAAGTAGTCGAGTCGAGTGAAGTAGTAGGTAACCACATTTCGTGCAAATTTTCGCCATTTTAGTTTTAGTCAAAATCGGGGACGCAATATCTTTCAGCATTTTTCGCTATCTCTTTTATTATAGGATTTTCCCCTGAAGGCCCGTTTAAATGGTTCAACCTGTATATGATTCTACATAAAATATTTACTTAAAATTAAAGTGGTGCTATCCCGTCTAGCAATTTATGAAAAGTTCGTTGGGCATCCCCAGCAACCGCATCGGCAATTTTGTCAGTAATCAATAAATTTACCGATTTACAAGTTTATCTGGCGAAAGTATAATTCTCTAGCGGGATAAATTAATATGTTCACTTAGCACAGGGGTTCCCTAACTTATTTGAAACGCGCCCCCTTTCGACCAAAAAAAAAAAGTCCGCGCCCCCCCTTCCTCCAGTCCAGATTATAAGGTCAGATTAAATCTCAGTAATAGGATCCCGTTTTTACCTTTTGGGTACGGAACCCTAAAGAGGATTTGATTACAAAATAATTATATTTTTGCTCATTGAAATTTTAAAAAAGGTATTTAAGTAGTACCAAATACGTTTGATAGCTCCCGTGAGGTTGGCGCGGGGCCAGTCTAGAGGCTGTTATGGTTCTTATTGTTCAGAAATTCGTCTACTGAAGAATCAATCTTATGTTCATGACATAGGCGTCAATTTTAAATAATTTCATTGGTCGTATTAAGCAGTCTGAAATGCATTGTCTCAGCGATCGCAGGTGACCCGCGCCCCCCTGTAAAGGTCCCTGCGCCCCCCCCCCATTTAGGGAAACCCTGACTTATCATAATTAACTCCAATAAAATTTATTAGTATTTTATTTTGAATACCTAGCATAACTGTTATGGCTATTATGACTGAGCGTGTTTGATTTTTAATTTTATGGAAATGAATAAATGTATGTGTAGTTGTATTGTAGTGTAGTTTTGCTGTAAGTGTTAAGATACTTTTTAATCGAATATTAAGTTGTTTCATTTTTGTTTAAATTTAATTCCATTTTATGAATCAAATATTATTTTTGCTTACTACCTAGTAGATGTTGAATACCCCTGTCTTGAAAAATATTGCGAACCTACCCCATTTCGTAGTTTATGTGCTATAACTCGTAAACGCTACCATATGTCTAGGAAATTAGAGCATATATCTATATTAGCTTAGTTATGATTGTTACATTCAAAATCAATACTAATTAAAAAAATACATTTTTTCCTAAAACGAGTTATTTCTATGTTAAATAACTCCATGGCGAACTTACCCTAAAACCGAGGGAAAGACCATCTTCTCGTTATTAAAACAAATAACCGGCCAAGTGCGAGTTGGACTCGCGCACGAAGGGTTCCGTACCACTATCACAATTGGGTATGTGTAAGCCCTAAAATAAACACATTACCAACCACCGACTGAATGAATCGACTACCTACATTTGGGATTCTATTACCGTCGCTGAAACACTTTGTGTACAAATAAAACGCTTTTATCTTTTAAAGTATAAGGTTTTTATTGGTTTAAGAAGCATTTTCCGTAGGTACCAATTAGGTACAAAATGTACAAACATTAAACGTTAAGAAATTACTTACGCCTATATGATATTTAAAAAAAATTCAAAACGTCATAATGGCGGGACCAGGGTTTTTTGTCTCCTGTTTTGTTTTCCCTAACATAATCAACAGTTTAACTACAGTTTTGGCAGGTACCAATTAGGTACTAAATATGTGCATAAGTGATTATTAGCTACGAGTTCGTTTCATGATGGCGGGACCAGGGTTTTTTGTGAATATCTTTTAAACCAAAGAGGTACTAATTTTTTTAACTGAGGTACCAAATGGTACCAATTTGGTACTAAATCTGACAATATAAAGTTTTAATATCGGAGAGTTGGTCCCGCCATCATGACGCTAATAGCAAATGCAATTTATGTGCAGCTCGTATAAAGGTAAGGTAAAAAATATTAATAGGTAGATACCTAGATACCTACCTAATATGAATATTATACTGAATTCTTAGTGAAATAAGTAGGTAGGACAATATTATGTCCCTAGGATCTAGGACCTTTTGTTTCTCGTTCAAAGTTTTTATACTCGTCGTCTTCAAACATTGGCGGGAATCTAATGCATATTTAATATAATGTTGACGAACTAGTTCTTCAGTTTCCGTCTCCGTCTCCGGTACAATTTTCCGTTTATTTGACATATTGACAAAATAAATGTGCTGTATTGACGCCAACGAAAACTAACCTAACCTAAGCTAACGCACGACGCACCGACCATCGCAAGAATGAATTTCGAAACGCCTAGCAATGCAATACGTAGGCGCGGGGGAAAGGTAACCCATTGAAAAGTCTATCAAAGGGTTACCCCATCGATGAGGTTTCCGTAATAAAACGTAAGCCTTTCGCCTGGAAAACTCAATGATTGGGTTACCATATCAAAAGTGGTGTAGGTAGGTTACCCAATGAAGACGGTCCCCTTATCCAGATGGTAAGCTGAGCGAAGGGGTTTGCGTTCGATAGAATTAACTCCAAAGCGGTGTTTTGCGGTCCCTGATTCCAATAAGCCGATACTTGCGGGAGAGTAGTTCAGTAGATTCAAACTTTTGTATCTGTAACTTTTGTCTTCATCACATTTTGTGGCACAAGGCCGAGGTTCAGGCTCGAAGCACTGAGGGCATCAACGCTACGAAGTTCGCAATACCACCGTGTACGTGTAAGTACGTGATATTACCAAGATCCCGATGTAGTGATTCCACCGCTGTCCCTAGTACACACGCGAGCAATATAATACGTACCTGCCTACTATAAACGTTGTCGATTATAATCATTTTATTATCTTATACGCGAGTTAAAGCTAGTGACACGGAGAAAATTGTTGTGTTTATTGTCTTTACTAGCAGTGTTCATTATGCGGTTTCATCCGTGTAAGTCCCGATCCTGTGGAAATAACGGTATAAAAAGTTAACTCTTTAAGTTATTCCAGATCTCCAGCAGCTCCAACAAAGTTTCATTGAAATCGGTTCGGTAGTTTTTGCGCAACAAACACACATATGCAAACTTTCACCATTATTATGTTAGTAGCATTTAATGTGAAAGTTAATTAGAATTTACGCAGACACGCGTAGGCAATTATTTTTACACATAATAGAGTGATCGATATTTTTCATTGGTTGCCTGGAAGAGATCGCCCATAGGCCATAAGGCCACCCATTGTGTTATTCAAATGATACAAAGAATGACTTAAAAGCTTTTAAGTCATTCTTTGTATCATTTGAATTATTTGTTTTTTTTTGGTAGATTAAAGCGTTATAATCTATCTCTATCTATTTATCTTTCTTCTGATGCCATAATACAGCATGATATTATACATATTATAGAGGTCGAGATCAATGATACGATTTCACTGTCCGCGCGTGTACACATTTATTTACACATACTAGTAAGTATACGGTGACCAAACTTTTGTGAAGGGTTCGCGGTTCAGAACAAACTTGAATCTGTAAATAAATACATACGTAGGTGCGTTTTATATTTCCTACATAGTTAAACTATCTCTTTTCCTATTAATTACTTCATTATAAATAATGGTAAAGAAAATATATAAAAAATGGCATCTGGACATTATAACATCCCGGACAATTCAACTCTCGGGCCAAATTTACCAGTGGACGTTGTGGCGTCTGAACATCTAGACCCCTTGGACATTTTAACACTTGGGCCAATACAATTAAATAATTAATTGAGTTAATTATTGTGTTTATTATTATAATATATAATTAATTGAGTTAATTATTATAAATGAAAAATAATATTTTTTTTGATGTTTATTTGATTTATTTACATAGGTAGGTACATATAAGAAATATAAAACTAAAGGGCGTTATGGGTAACGCTGGCAGCATTGCCGCGTTGAATGTAAAAAATAATTAACCGGGCGAAGAAATAATATATCGGCGATTGTTACATACCTACTTCAAAAGGGAAAGAATACCTACTCTTTTTTCCATTCAAACTTTACAAATGTAGGTAGTTGTCTGTTTCCTCCATGGATAAAGACATTATAGTATTAGAGTCTTTCTCCAGTTAGACGTATGTATGGAGAAGGAGTAGGTATCGTTTTCTCTTAAAGCGGCATTGATTGTGCTTAAAAGGCAGTAATTTTACGAGTGACTAAAAATACGTAAGATTAGTAGTAGCCCTACTAGGTAACAGCCCAGACTGAAAAATAGGGGTAATATTTAGCCGTCCTTTATATTGTTGGTTGGTTGTTAAAATTAATTTCAGTTAATTATAACACCCTTGATTGAAATACATTAACCATAAGTCTGTATGGGGCTGATGGCAGATATCATATCACAGTAATGGTTTTTCAATCGCGGTTTTTATTACACATGTTATTAAATAACGGGGTTTTACCATGTTTAAATTTAATCATTTATTTAATTTACCAAAGCATTCTTATTACACAGTTATTTTCAATTGTGTTAGGTATTTATAATGATCTAAATCCGGATTTATATTTAAAACACACTAACAAGAAGCTGAAACTCGCACCAGTTAGCAAGCAATCTACGACAAAAAGCCGGCGCAGTCTTAATCCAGCAATTCCTCGAGCTAAATGATCGCCGCTAAAGCAGTTTAAAGTCTGCAATCAGGGCTTGGAGTCCGGAGGCGTTTACCAACCACCGTCCGATGCTGCTCGTGAAATATGGCTGAGAAACTCGAAGGTGGGACGCGGTGTAAGTGAGAAAATGTAGAGTATGGAAAATGTAAGAGCAGTGTAATATCACAATAATATATCAATTAGCTATGTAGGTAATATAGATAGGTAGATAATAAATAGATTGCTCTGCTTTTCAGTTGATGGGGAGGCATAGATCGCTTCCATCCGAGCGATGTTGCATCTCTCTCAGGAGCCCACACAAATTTAGGGGACCGCCCCGAAACCCTAAATTGTTTTAAGCTATTGCATAGTTTTTATCGCGCGCTTTGAGCGCAGTCACCGAATCAAGAAATCCCGTAACGAAAATAAAACCTATCTCCGCCTACCATGTTGCCATGGTTACCATGTGGCTCGGCCGAGCTACATGGTAACCAACCATGGCAACATGGTACAAAATAAATAATTATAATTGCATAAGTTGATAAAAAAGGCTATGCCACGGCATTACCACGGCAGTCCCCGAGTGCCTCACGTTTTTTTTTATTTAGGATCGGCGTAGTAGGTATTGTAAGTCATCATTGACCATACCTTCTTCAAATAGGTTTGGCAATATTTTTACGGCCGGCCACCTACCTGACACCAACCTTCCTAACTAGGAGAGTTGGTATCAGGCAGGCAGTCCCTACCAACAGTTTATCCACCAACGCGCGGGGAGAATTCAAGTTTTGCTAGTCTAGTAAAAAGTATATAGGTATGAGTGTTACAAGAAAGGAGTAAGTATAATATAAGTAATAGGAATACCTAAAATAAACAGTATGTTCTACAATTCTACATCAATATAATCTTCTTCTTTTCGTATAGTGGTGTGGCTCAACTGGTGTTAGAGTTTTCAGGTTGCCTAAGGCCTCTAACTTGACCTAACGACTGCTATCTGAGATAACAACCGGGACCAACTGCCTAACGTGCCGAAACACGGAGGAGCTCAAGAAAATTTTTTTTTGCCACACAAATTATTAGTCACCCATCCAAGTAATGACTGCGCCAAGCGTTGCTTAGCCGGCACGATCGTTCATGATCGGCAGGTACAGCTACAGCCAATGAGCTCCTCAAATATAATAATGTAGACAATACTTGAACCACATATTAGCGAAAGGCAGTCGCAAATGCACCAAGCATTCCACATCGATTACACCTAAATCCTGTCTGTTTCCATCTTTAGCACAACCCAAGTAGAAAGCCCACGTTTATTTATACGACCACACGATACTAAAACAATTTGCGTTCCCATTTCACTAGTATCTCAACACTTGAACCAGCAGGTAGTCGTCCCACCGGTAGTATAGTAGAGCCTTTAAATCGACCGATTTATTTGTGTTCTTCGCGTCGACAAGTGTAAAATTTAACTTTGCAGCGTTTTACTGCACCATTGGTGTGGAAAATATAGTTTTGTGTAAGCAGAGTTTTAGCTAGAGGAATGGATTAGAAGCTAGCCAGATTAGGGATTATGAACCATGTGATCTAACACTGTTAATAATGCTAAAAGTTTCTGGAAGGATGATCCAAAATTTAAGGGGAAAGTCTAGCCCCTAGTCCGGCTAGGGTAAGACAGTGAAGCTACAATCCAGGTATCAAAATAAAGTTTTCTCCATACAAACTTTACAAACGTAGTCGACTGTTTCCACCCTGGATAAAGAAATTAGAGAAAATATGTTTATGCCTTAAAATCTATATCTGCCATGACCATGCTCTTACGTTTTGATTGCCTATTGGTGAAAGATTTTTTGAAATCGGTCCAGTAGTTTTGGAGCCGTTATTCTTTACAAACAAATAAATCTTTCCTCTTAACAATATTACTACTATAGATATAGATATTCAGCAAACAGAAAAAGGCATAGAAGCTTTTAAAATCCATGGCTTTTATTGAATTTCAGGAGACAATACCGCAATCAAATAGGAGTACAAAGAGGGTGGTCCCATGTTGGTCAGAGTACCTCTGAAACTTGACAATCGAAGCCTACGGCTAGCCTTTTATGAACGCTGCGAAACGTGACAATAGACGCTTTATAAATTATAAAATGGCCGATATTTGGTAGGCTGATGGTTCTGTACAAAAACATTTACAATTTAAATTTCAACAGTTTTTATACACGTAGTAGTAGGTGAGAGTTTGTCAGTTGACAATGGTAAGTGACAAATTAGTCTAAAGATATAGCATAGGTACTCATTGAGGAGATAGGAATCATATAGAAAACACAGTCGGTACTGAAACGTCGTTTGGAAAACGGGAACGTGTTTTCCATTGTGTTAGTGTGAGTGAGTGAACTCGGAGACGAACCTTGTTTTGTTTTGTACGCGCCCCGCTCTGAACCCGCTCGCAAACCGCCAGTGTGATTGATAAATGATAACTAATAATGTTAAGAATGTGTTAAGACAACTTTTATTTGTGCGGTTTGAAACTCAAAATTAGTATAGTAACAAAGTTTTGGATTGAGGATCTGGTTGCTTAGTTATTTTTTAAGTAGCCCTCAAATTTTGAGTAGCATTTCAGTATCTAACTAACCGTACGAAAACCCATAACGTAATTTAATTCAGTTAGATTCAGTAAGCGACAAAATGAATTCGAATTTAAGCACTAGCACAGTCGGTAGCAGGTACCTAAAACCAATAAATAAAGTGCGAAACAGTGAAGCTATAAAATCAAACATTCAATGTGAAACAGCGCGATAACGACAACAGTAACACAAGTCATCACTATTCACCACCGAAATAATACTTAAACATTTATGACCAAAAAGGTTTTATTTTACTGTACCCTAAAACGGGCAATTTGTTCTGCCCCCTGGCGAAGAAATTACAAAAGTACAAACTACGCTTTGTACTGTAACAGCAATGTTAAAGTCACATAAATTGAGAGGCCTATTAAGTTTTTACGATTGCGAGATATCTGTTAGGGAATCGGCCAATATCGTGTCAGTCGCGGTGATAAAACGTTATTGGATATTAGCTTGTATTGTTGAACACTAGAAGCGAAATACGCTAGATACGTACGTGATGCCACGAAGAGATGCAAAACTGCAAATTTATTCGGAGGTTCTTCTATTGACACCTAAAATGGTGAAGGATCACTGAACTCTATCTATACAAGTACGCTGGAATTGCTATACCATACAAAATGGTATTAGATCTTTGTGACGATTTGATTTGCGCCATGTTGAGCTGTTTTCAACTATTTATGCTTAAAAATTAAAAATATACTTGCACCCTTCTGCATTGCAGTAGAGTCTTCTCCCGACGCGCCACCAAAGCCATCAATCTACCTATCATCAAAAGTAGCCTATGTTACTCAGGGTTAATGTAGCTTTCGTATGGTGAAAGAATTTTTGAATTCGAACAAGTCTTTCCTTTTTATAATATTAGTAAGAAGTAAGGTAAGATTAGCAAGATAACGTCATAATCGTCATTTCTACTCCTTATTAATTCTATTAACTGCCTTGCATATTGCTTGCACAGTATCAAATACAAAGTTAACGTGTAATGGTGTGTGTGTGTGTGTATTCGCTTTGCCCGTGTAAGTGCCAATATTAGCGGAGTATTGCCAACTGTTTCATATTGCTGCGAATGAAGCTGATGGGATGTTACTTCATAGATGTTATGGTTTTATAATGATCACTGTATATTGAAACTGGCTATGTATACAAATACATAGTTCGAAGTTTGTTAGTAATAGACGACGTAAGTAATAGTAATAGTATTTGACGACCTCTGTGGCGCGTAGTGCGAACGTACGACTGCAATGCAGAAGGTTGCGGGTTCGATTCCCACCGGTTGCAAATATTTATGCTAAAAATAAATATTTGTGTCTGGTCTGGGTGTCCCTCTATGTATAATATGTATGTATTTACAAAAGAAAAATAAATATAAGTATTATATCCGTTGTCTAGTCACCGGAACACAAGCTTAGTCGCTTAACACGGGTTTAGATGGCGCTGTGTGTTGTTCACAGAATTCATTTATTTATTTATTTAATAGGGTTCCGTTTTTATTACTCTTAGTACGCCAAAGAGTAAAAAGAAACGTAATTTAAAATTTGTCGCCTAATTAAATATTTGAGCAGCTTCTAATTCTAAATTAGTACCTATGGGAATTTTTAACTTTGAGTGATGCTTAATTGTTTACGTAGAACTTAAATTTTGAGTAACGTTCCTGTATTCGGCTGTTATACTATCAGACTCCACACTGCCTGTCTACCAGTCCGTCTGTCTCTTGAACCGTGATAGCTAGACATTTGGATTTTTCACAGATAATGACTGTATTATTTCCGTAGCCGCTATAACAACAAATAAAACAAACACTTAAGGGCTCCTATACAAATATACTTGATTTTAAATTTTTAACACGAGCGATTAATTTTTACCACTGGCGCAATTTACTGGCTCCAGTGATGTTTGTCTACAGTGCAGTGACAAATTGATCTATCTAGCTAGATAGTAAGGGCGATTCTAGGTATCTAGATCGTAACTACCATATGGTGAGTTGGAAATGCTCATATACCCACCTTTAATGTACCTCTATGATATACATCTACCTATTAAATACCTCTACAGTTAATTTACAACATACTGCAGTCGCTAAATGTCTATTACATGTTATTGTGAACATTTGGATATAGTCCAAAACACTTTATTGTCGTATTTATTACAATATGGCTAGACTGGCTTATACAATAATCATATACGGGTATATATGGGTGTTTCTGTAATGGTGATTTAAGCCAAAAGGGGGTTGTTCTAGACTTCTAGTCTAACATCTTTTGTTATACGACTTTTAAAAGTTCGAACTTTTTGAAAATTTTGAGGTTATGTTTCAATGAAAAAAAAACAGCTGTTTTGGAAAATAGAGGTAATTCATTTTTAAATTGTAGTACACTTTTTAAACTTACACTGTTAATCATTTCAATCATTTTTATTAGACAGGGGTCTAGATCGCGTTATACCTAGATAATAATTTTTAATTAATTCCCTCACGCGGACCCCGGGCTCTCGAGAGGGATGCAACCGGGAACATCGCTCGGAAGATGATGGATATTTAATTAATTACCTCGACGTTTCGGCAAACGAATCACACCGGCCGTGGTTCCGAGAAGACTCAGTCAGATAGAATAGACGATCCGTGGTAGATTGTAGTAGTCCAAACTAAACTATATCTAAAGTTTTAGTTTAGTTTGGACTAAAACTAAAGGACATCTTAAGGTCAATGACTTCTAACTCACTCCACATTTCCTAATAAGGTTATTTGTGTTTTTAACGAAAGCATGTAGCGACATCTACAAATGATCTAGAAAACTAAATTGTAAACAACTAAAAAAACTAAAAGATTTTTAACATCTCCCAAAAAGAGAAGCATAGCAAACAGTGCCAAATTATGTAACCGTCTAACCACGCAAGCCACCACCTCTAGATATATATTTTACACTTATCTTATCGAATGCACTGCAATGCAGTTCTCTACAAACTAACCTCTAAATAAATCTGCAGAACGCGCTTTCGTTATTAGCTATTAATGTTTTTTTGCCACGCAATACAGCAGTTAAAGGGAAAAAGTTGAACTACCCAACTACCCACTACCCTCCCAAGTTTATAGTTATTAGCCAAGGCTTATTATTAAACAGTTAGGTCCGAGGAAGTTATATAGAGTTCTACTGGTTTACGAAAACGAACTTTGTTTTCGCTTTAACTAGTTTAAGGGTTCAGTACACGGATTGAACGGAAAAGTATTTTTGTAGGTAATGCCTAATGAAATGGGGTTTTGGGTATTGAGTTTTTTTTATGCTGATTGATGACGCAATTTTCTCTTTTGCAACAGTGCATTTCGGGTTTTGGGTCCTTTGGGACTTTTGATATTTTTTTCTTCTGTATTCGCGATGTTGGATAGAAATTTATCTCATTTTTCCGGATTCTGGTGATTTTTACAAAAAACCTGCCAAGTGCGAGTCAGACTCGCGCACAATTAAAGGGTTCCGTACCACTATCACAATTGCGTACGGAACTCTTAGACCAACAAATCCGTGAACGCAACGCGATCGAAGTGAAGCCAATGATATTTAATAAATAACTATTCACCTGCGTAAGTTCCGATCCCCTGGGAATATCGGGACATAAAGCATATGCGTTAATCCAGATCTCCAGTTATATCTCCATACCAAGTTATTTAACCGACTTCAAAACAGGTAGAGTTTAACGTAAACAAGTATTTACTTCTATCCTGTCTCGAATAATGAAAACTTTTACAATAACGTACTTACACAAAGCATCTTAAACCCTTGTCGAATAAATTTCAACCTTATTTCCTCCTACTAAAGCTTATTTCATCTTACAGTTGTTTAAAACCATTACACTAACTATTTCAGTTAAAAGCTTCGTTAAATAGAGCTTTTTAATTGTTAAATACTTTTTGGTACAAAGTTGCACACGTTTCACGGTATGACGTAGGTTTTACGGGCCGTAGCTTTGAAAACTTAAGTGAATGTCTTTTTAGCTAAGAATTTTAAGTTGTAACTCTTAAGAAATAGGAAAGTATTAGTTGGTTTTTTACTGCTGGTGGGCAATTCGCATTTCAAAGTTCTTCAAAATTTAATTTCAATATCATGTCAAAAATTTTAAGACATATTTTGATAATATTTTCTTTAGATTTTTCTTCTGTTTTCGCGGTGTTGTATTGAAATAAAAGACATTTTTCGGTTTTAATCGCGTGGTGTTTATTACTTTCAGCATTGTTTCAACGCTCAACGTTTCGAGACCTTTTCAGGTTCCTTCAGGTCAATCCTAAAGAAGGGACCTGGAAAGGTCTATAAAAGTAATTAACACCACGCGATTAAAACCGAAAAATGTCTTTAACTTCAATATTTTCTTTGATAAGACATTGATCTCAAATCAGAAGGTTCAAACTCAATGATGATTTTGACGTTTATTTGTCATTCATCGACTAGCGCCCGCAACGGTACTAAACTAGCAAACAATAATTTCATTTTGAGCACATTATTTTCAATTTGTAATGATGTTGAAATACAATTTGTAAAATTCAAATACAGGAATTTACACAAAATTTCATTTGTGTCTGCGATTTTTCCAAAAAGCGGGTCCTAATGACCTTTAAATAAACAAACAGAAATACCTATTCATATATATATATATACCTCAACCATGTTTAACACACAATGAGCATTCCTTTAACGTTTTAAAAATTCATCGCACAACCGTAAACATCATAACTGGAGGCTAAACAGCCCGACAAACAATACGTTTTTGTATGAATTAATAATTGAACGATTCTGGACCAAATCTTTTGACTAAAATGTGTTGTTGGAATGAAATAGACGCTTGGAAGATATAGTGTTGGATAGAAAATTGACACTTTTATGAAATACTGCGCACCGCGCCCGCGCCCGCGGTTTCACCCGCTTAAGTCCTGTTCCCGCGGGATTTACTGGATCAAAAGTAGCCTATGTCCTTCTCCGAGGTCCTATTTATCTCTATACCAAAATTCATCAATATCGGTTCAGCGGTTTAGGCGTGAAAGCGTAACAGACGGACAGAGTTACTTTCGCATTTATAATATTAGTAAGATAGTAAGATTAGTAAGATCTACATAATATGCACTTTTTAAACGATTTCCGTCCATATTAATTCTAGAACTTCGGGTCTAGAACTTGAGTTTTTTGGGACTACGGCCGATGTAACCCGTTTGCCGAAACGTCGAGGTAATTAAATCTATAGTTATCTATAACGCGATCTATACCCAAAGTTATATCTAGGTACATACTTGTTTTAGGTATAAAACAAACCCTCTGCCGCGTCTGTCTGATTGTCAGCCTGTTTGTATTCGATAAACTCAAAAGCTTCTGAAAGAATTTTCATGTGGTTTTCACAATTAGATAGAGTGATTCAAGAGAAATATGTAGGTATTTTGATTATCAACTGACAAAAGGTCACACTTAGGAAAAGTTCCTAAGTGTAAGCTTAGCTAAACATTAAATAATGCTACTATTCTAAAACTGGAAAACGCCGAATTTTGCCAAAGAAAAAAAAACATGAAAGAAAACAAACATAAGTTACTTACATATCAACCTAAAAACGTACTTACATCAAAATCGCTACTCACGCTTAGTATGTACCCTATGTACCCCTCCCGCCAGCAATTATAAAATACGTGTATAATTACCCTATTATAACAAAACTATTCACAAACAAATGCAAACGAGGCAAATGAAGTTCATTGAATAATTAATTATTCATTGCCATTAACGATGAGAGCGACAAAGCTGAAAACTGAATTAAATAAAGTAATTTAATTTAATTTTACAATGTATTAATTATGTTTGTGAGTATACAAATTAAAATTCGTTAGGCTGATAATAGAGTATGGACTTTTAGGTCGCCCGTTAGTTGGGCGATAGAAGATAACATGGGGTCTTACGCTCAGCCCTAAATTGAAGGAGCTAACTCGAGCAGTCTTTGTTTCTTCATTTATTTAAAACTAGCGATCCACCCTGGTTACGCACGGGTGGGTATTATACATACTAATCTCCACTAAATGTGAGGTGGGGATTATGGCAGTTTTGAAAACAATTTGTCGTTTTCCCCACTAAAAGTGTTTATCCTGGTTGGTAAATGGGGGGTTATACCTACCAATAAAAAAATATAACTGTTTTAAAGGTCCCTACCGGTAGGGACCTTTAAAACTATTTGCAGACAAAATTCTACAAAAAAAATATGATGATTTTGTCGTGAAACTGAACAGAGAGACAAAATAAATCTACTTTTGATGTATCTATTATAATAAAAATTCTAATTTAATCGATTATAAATAATCGGCAGAGAATCTTCATTTTGTTTCAAACCTTATCAATGACCGTTTGTTCAGTAAATCGTATACTCACTTCGATACTTGCATAGTAATTTTTCGTCATCAAAACGGATTTGCATATTTTCAAATTCCTTGAATATTTTAAAAAGGGGTGTTCAATTATGTTGAAAAACGTTTGTTTATAAAAAAAGGTGATATTGGAAATTTTAATCAGATTATTCACTTTAAATTAGAATTTGAATCAGTATCATACTTCTTATACTTTACATAACTACCTATGGGCCCATAGTACAAGCCACTAGGCCTGTTCTAAAGTTACTAGATAACTAATATACAAAATGTTATACATTTTTTTTAATATGATACATAGAAAACACCCAGACCAGTAACACATATTAATTTTTAAGCATGAATACTTGCACCTGGCGTGAATCGAACCAGCAACCTTCTGCATTGCAATCGGGCCTTCGCCTTATGCGCCATAGCGGTCGCCTTATAGTAAGTGATCTGCGGGACAATTCTTCTAAATAGTTACAATACGATAACAGTGACATCTTGGTTGCAACTTAATGAGGTGGAACACGCAAAGCTGTGAGCAGATGGCGCTCTAGTGAACTAAGCTTTTCCATTGAGGCATTTTATCCTACTAATATTACAAATGTGAAAGTTTGTATGGATGTTTGGATGTTTGTTACTCTTTCACGCAAAAACTACTGAACCGATTGCGATGAAACTAGGAATATAGATAGCTGGACACCTAGAATAACACATAGGCTACTTTTTATCCCGTAATTCCCGCGGGAGCGGGACTTACGCGGGTGAAACCGCGGGGCGCAGCTAGTTTAAATATAAACGTAAACATAGAGGAAACCACCGAGAGTTGTGAAAATACCTACTATTTGACAGTTCTTATTTCAAAATTAGATTAGTCGAACATCGCCCTCTGCCGGGATAAAAAGTTAGTGCTCCTCCCCATTGCAAACAACTCTTGGAGACTGTTTGTTGCCATGGCAACAAGAATTGTTTTGCAATTAAGTTGCGACTAAGATGTCACTGTTATCGTATTGTAATCGAATCGGTTTGTAACTATTAAGAAGAATAGACCCACCCACTGATCAGCAATAAGTGGGTAGGTAGGTATACCCTTAGATTAAAACAAAAAACTAAAGATACGATACGTAGTCTCGGAAAATGAGACAATAAAACTGCGTCTAGCTGACGCACTAGCCTTAGCTCAGTCGTATGTCGAACCGTTGCCGCGTGAGCACGTGCTGTCACACTGCGATTATTTTTTTGAAATCCATAAGAATACCTTTTTGCTTATGTACAAATGTCTGAATCATTCTTAAAGACAAATGTTTTAAAATACAATAATTTTATGAAAATGCATGTAGGTGTTTCTAGCTCATTATACGCAATGTTAGAATATACCGTATCTACTAATTTTGTTTTCATCTAAGGGTATACCTGGGATATACCTACCTTACCTTTGAAATAAGCTAAGTATATCACAGCGTGAGGTGAGATAAGAAAGACGAGAGCCGATAGCGCTAAGAGGCAGCAAAATCACCTGCAGCAACAGCAAACTTTCGTAATTGCTTTGCTTTACACCAGTGCCGAAATTTTACAAAAACTTTTTCCGATACAAGTTCGCAGACGGTCCGTCATCTCATCACAGGAATGAAACATCGAGGTCTTATTCCAGGATGATCCGTTACTAGTGAATGTTAGCTACGAACTGCTTATTGAGTCTGTATATTGATAGATAGAGAGGGTGTTCTTTATAGGATGTTTGCATCTGATAAGAAAGGATTTTTTCAAAAATCCTACGGGATCGGGATTTATGCGGGTGAAAACGCGGGACACAGCTAGTACAACATAATTATGTATCTAGATTACCTAGATGGTAGGTATTCTTACTAACAAAGACGTTCGAATTTTGATCCATTATTTTTAAAGGTGTGTAAGTAATTTTCCGAACAGTGTGACTTTGGAACAAGTAAAGTTTCAGCAGAGGTACCTATAGTTTACACAGTTATGACATTTCTTTCAGTTACAGAATAGGTACCCAGACCCGTCAAAAATAAAAACAAAACAAAACAGAATGACCAGAAGCGCGTTTCATCACCATACCTACGTTCATACCTACGTTTTTACAATATCTCCGTACGCTCGACATTTTTCATTTTAACGAGTGAACGCGCCAGATATTACCTTCTACATACCTACCTACATAGTTTCATTCATACGATAGATCAGCCGATCTCCAACTTTTGCTTTTCAATAGGGTTCTATTAAAAAAAGACTTCAAAACAACATAAAATAACCTCACCTACATACAGTGCCACCGACTTATTTATTAGGTAATTTGAAGACGGGCAGCCCACTTACAATCTGGTCCAACACAGTAAAACTGTACAGACTTACATATCTACATACAAACAATATACGGTTCAAATAAAGAACCTCCTTCTTTTTTTGAAGTCTGTTAAAAAGTCAAATATTGGAGCCCTAAAATGTACTATCAGTAACTTCGCAAATTAAAAGTAAAAAAGATTAGTCCCGAGGTATGGTACCCAAAAGGCTGGCTGCATTGCCTCTTCGTATAGCAATACCTATTCTTTGGCCAAAGTAGCATCCAGCCTTTTGGTCACCAGAAGCTAAAACTAATAATTTATTTCTAATACTTTTGCAGAGTCCCAACATGGGCTTTAGGGGGCCCCAGGGCTACGGATCACACTTTGAGTATCTCTGAGATAGATAATACGTACGCACGCAAAGTTTTTAATTAAACTCACCTTGGAACCGTTTTTGTTCTATTTTTATTTAGGTTTTATTTATGGTTCTCGAAGGCAATTTTCATGTAGAACCCCCGTGGAGGGCTTTCCTATACTTGATTTAATATTAGTCTTTCTTGAGTTTTAAGTATAAAATATGTGCTGTTTTGGTTTGCGTTAGAACCAAACAAAAGACGATGGAATCCGAAAAATGAAGATCGAAACGGAAACAAAAAATGAACATAAGAAAAACGATCGAAAAGAAGAAATTACTGTATCGATCGCCTTTTTGCTCACAAATTTTGCTTTGATTTTTTTTGTAGGGTTTCGTAGTCAACAAGAAACCCTTATAGTTTTGTCATGTCCGTCTGTCTGTCCGTTGGTCTGTCTGTCCGTCTGTCTGTACGCGGCTAAGCTCAAAGACGCCTTGTATTACGGAGCTGTAACTTTGCCTGAGTATACATATTGATCACGTCGACAAATTGCTACAATATACAAAAAAAACATTTTTAGGGTACCACATGTCAAATGGGGGATGATTTTTTATTTCTCGTTTACCCCCTCGTGTGGGGTACCGTTAGATAGGTCTTTTAAAATCATTAGGGGTTTTCGAAAACCATTTTTCACTTTCGTTGACAAATTGGTAGTTAAGTTAATCCTTGCCATTTTATGGAAACTACGAAACCCTACCCTGCGCATGGCTCGACTCGACAAAGCACGGACTTGCCCAGTTTTTTTGTTCAATTAAATTAGTTTATTCTTATGTTTTCGCGATCTATTAGTAGATACATGTAAGTGGCCTGTTGTTTCTATTCTTTTATAAGTTATTTCTTAAGAGCTGTATGTATCTCGAATAATAAATAAATAAATAAATAAATGTTGTGTTGAAATTAAAGACATTTTTCGGTTTTAATCGCGTGGTGTTTATTACTTTTTTAGCATTGTTTCAACGAGAAATATCCAGGCCCTTCTTCTTCTGGTCAATCCTGACCTGGAAAGGTCTCGTGACGTTGAGCGTTAAAACAATCCTAAAATTAATAAACGCGATTTAAACCGAAAAATGTCTTTAATTTTATTAAATTCGCATCATTTTCCAAGTTAATCTCTCACATCACATAATAAACAAACGTGTTACAGTATAATAAGCTAACAAGTTTAAAGTAAACCTAGTGGCAACACCACAAAATTGATCCCTTTGAGCCTTGCCATAGAAGGTACCTCTATACACGGTCCAAGGGTTTGTAAACAAACCGCTGACGTAAGCCCGGCCTAGCTAATTAGTAAACATGTAAATTAATCCTGACTAATATTATGAATGTGAAAGTCTGTCTGTATATAACAGATGGCAAGAAAGAACAGCTCAAAGGTAGTGCACCAAAGTTTGTATTTGTCGTAGAATAATAATATAAACAGGTTTTTGCGAAAAACCTAGGTTTTTTGCAAAAAAAACGAATAATTAGCCATTGGCTATGATATTTCTCAATCTTACTGAAATAGGTTAGATTTTTCTGCAAAAAAACTCATTGGACTAGTAACATTGCGAAAATAGTCGTTGGCTGTCATGAACTAAGCGCACTAATTTGTCGATCGGAACACAATAAATTCCAGTGGTTCAAAATTACGGTTCTTGACACTTTTAAAGGAAAATAAGTATAATACCTATGATTGTAAAAGAAAAGTATGAGTTATGTGTTTTTAAATTATTGTTCTATGATTTGAAAATAGAGTGCAAAAGTTTTTTAAAACACCTCTTACCTTGCGGAGCATTTCCTCTAACGAATCCATGTCTGCGGCCGCGGGCTCGCCGCCAGCCCCTCCGTTCACACCGTTATTATTATTCGTCATAGGTGATCCAAAATTCGACACATGTGACTAGTATACACAACCACTTTATCTTGACACACTTTCGTTAGCAACTTGGGTAATCACTTGTCACTTCACCGTTTCGAAGAAGTTCACTATTATTATTAAAAATCTGTCTTAAATTTTTTAGAGGTACCAATTTGTTAATGTCACTATTTTTATTTTAACACTTTTATTGACTAGTAAAGTATTGACTAGAATAGGAAGACTGTAATTTCACTGCAACGAAAAGACATAACAAAAAATCTATAACAACTAAAATATTTCATAACCCAATTATAGTTCAACCTCCTTACTTATAAACGATGAATAACAAATGCATAAACTATGTATCGTTTGTCTTTTACTGTGACATGAAGTTTCAAAGTTGACAGACAGAAACAAACGTTACATAACTTAGTCATCTCTTAATCATCGTTTATAAGTATACGGGCCAATGTTTTGTCCTAGTATTACATAAATTCCATAAAATAGATAACGTAAGTTACATGTGGAAATATTCACCTAGATTCCTAATTTTAATTGTCTTCGTAAAAGAATTTTCGTATCGTATTTTCATAGATATGAATTCCTACAACTTTATAGTTCTATTTTTTCCTATAAAAACCCGGCAAATTTTTCGAAGACGATCAGAATTAGAAAACTGTCTTCGTTAAAGTCGGATGCATCATGACGCTAGTGATTCTACTTCTAATAAGCGCGGCTGTTGCCTGGCCGAACGAATTTGATAAGACGAACCCACCACAATGGAGTCCAGTTCACAGAGTCAAAGGTGTGCTGAGTATACCTTATGCTGAGATTAACGAACCATTCGATGCATGGTACGACAGTAAAAGCGGCAAATCTCGTATCGACTACTACGACGGTATGACGAGGTCTTATCAATTCGATCCGTTAGTCCAATCGCCCTATGGAACCCAAATTAGGATAGTACCAACGACAACGGAGGAAGAACTGAACAAAGAAACATGTTTCAAAATGTTTGGGAGGTCAGGTCATGAGCTGAGAATACAGACCTTACTACCTGATATGAAAAACTTTGAATATGTTGGCACAGAAACGATGCACGGTAAAAATACAACAAAATGGCAATTTCATGATGAGACGCAAACATTAACAATGTGGGGATTACCACGTAGAAAACATAGACCCCAAGGTTTTTGAATATGATACACAAGCCTGTAACTCATTGGAATCATCTACTACAAACCAAGCTACCTTTAATCCCATGAAAGAATTTGTACACCCTGTACAAGACTCACACGTAGATGAAGAATTTAAGAGATTTAAAAACAGGCATGGAAAACAATATTCTTCTGAAACGGAACATGCTAAGCGACTCCATGTGTTCAGACAAAACTTGAGATATATTAACTCTCACAACCGTGCTAATCGAGGTTTCAGTATGGCAGTCAACCATCTGACTGACTGGACAGATGAAGAACGGTCTGCTTTGAGAGGTGTCAGACTCAGGACCGGGGCTGAATCTAACGACGATGTTGGCTTGGAATTTCCTTATGATCAGTCAATGATTGAAAAGATGAGTGCCGAACTACCCACCAATTATGACTGGAGAATTTACGGCGCTGTCACTACTGTTAAAGAGCAGGCTAGGTGTGGCTCATGTTGGTCGTTTGCCACTACAGGTGCAGTAGAAGGTGCTTTGTTCTTACATAATGGGGGTCATTCAAAAAGTTTAAGTCAACAGGCTTTAGTCGATTGTTCATGGGGTTTTGGGAACTACGGTTGCGAAGGAGGTTTCACCGAAATGGCGTTCCGATGGATCATGAAGCACGGGCTACCTACTGATGAGGACTACGGAGGGTATCTTGAACAGGAGGGGTACTGTCATATTGATAACGTGACGTCGAAAATTGAGATACAAGGTTATGTAAATGTCAAGCCTAACGACGAAATGGCGCTCAAACTGGCAATATTCAAGCACGGCCCCATTGCAGTCGAGATCTTTGTCACCAACAGTTTCGATTTCTATTCCAACGGAGTGTATTTTGCGCCTGGAAATAACAACCATCCAGCCAACCACGCGGTCCTTGTTGTCGGTTACGGCATATTGAATGACAAAAAGTACTGGTTGGTCAAAAATTCTTGGTCTAGCTATTGGGGCAATGACGGCTACATATTGATGGCGACACGGGACAATAACTGCGGCATAATGAAAAGACCTTTATATGTAATATTTAAATAGGTAACAAAAGTCGTAACGATATAATAATAATATGTAAGTTGTTATTGAGTATAGATGTTATGTTTTGCGTCAAATTGTGTTAACTAACCCATTTACTTATAATGATATAAACGTTTAATAAATCTTGTGTTTTTAATAAATTTGTCATTTGCAAAGTGTCAAATTGACATTAAAATTTTCGTTCAGGAATG
The DNA here is from genome assembly GCA_958496205.1 of Idaea biselata. Lineage (NCBI taxonomy): Eukaryota > Metazoa > Arthropoda > Insecta > Lepidoptera > Geometridae > Idaea > Idaea biselata. The sequence goes on along the minus strand of OY292401.1, from coordinate 25,955,135 downwards.
GCATTTTTTAACCGCATGCGAAAGGCTAATAACTAGGTGCGCGGTCTCGCTCACTCACATACACAAAAAAATACGGCCCCAGATTCGAATTTAAAAGCGAATGATCTCAAAATTTGCCTTTTAGGCCTACTGAATAGACATGCTATATTTACACCGTAACAAATAAAATGTGAGCACAGAATAGCGAAGATAAAGTTAGCAGATTCACAATGAAGATTTCATCGAAATAATTTATTAGAATGAGGTCGGAACGAGTGAGTAAAGAATAAAGGAGACTCTGTCAACAATCTAGGTTGAATTTCTTTTTATCCCCTTTTTGATAAATACAATGTTACCAAATAAAGTAAGTGTTCATTTTTTCGATATTTCAAGAGTGGAACAGCGCTTTAGAAGATGCTAATATTAATTATGTCTGTCTTTGAGTGTATGCATGTTCCTAATTTGCAAAAGGAAAGATAATGATACTATATGTATATACTCAGTATGAACAAAATATACCCCCTAACTTATAAACGATGACTAACTTTATGTAACGTTTGTCTTTTACTGTGACATGAAGTTTCAAAGTTACCAGACAAACGTTACATAAACTTAGTCACCGTTTATAAGAAAGGGGGATATTAATTAAATCCGTATTTATAGTCGAATTCAGTAATTACTTTGGCTAAGTAAAATATTTGTCCTTCTCTTGTTAGTAACTAAATTCCACGTTCAGCAAAAGTATACTAACAGAGATTTCCATAAGCCATACTTAAAGTAATTATTGATACTCTATTTCCGAAATAAAAAATGATAACAAAAAATCCCATACATTTATTTGAAAGTGACAGCTCTTTATTTACTTTTTTCTATACAATTGATAGTTCTTTGTTTACTTTTTCTTAAAAATTTACAGTTTTAAGAAAATTTGTTGTTTTGCTTTGTTGTTCGTCTATGAAATCTGTTGTTGGATCCAGACATAGCTTCCATGGTCCCTAGTCCCTACACTCATATTTCGGGATGTATTAATTTTTACGACACTTTCAGAACGTAATAAAGAGAACAAAATGCTCGTAAATTAACCAACGAATTTCATAAAGCCGTTAAAAGAGGAAAATGAGAATATTACTTCCTCATTCATATAACCACAATTTAAACAAAAGCGAAATTAATTATAAACGATTTCATATTTACCCCCTTACTTACAAACGATGACTTACTTTTTGTGACGTTTGTCTCTGTCTGTTAACTTTGAAACTTCGTGTCACAGTAAACGATATGTAAGCTTAGTCATCGTTTATAAGTAAGGGGGTTATTTAGTGATCTTCCTTGAATATGAATGTTTCACAGAACAAAATGCCACTAATAAATAATTTAACTATTACTGACCCGGTGCTACTTCGTATCGCTATCAATGCCCTTGTTACATATTGGAGGGAAAAAAACGTCTTAGTGCCCGATTATCATGTTTGAAACTAGAACTCAATTCGTGTGTCAAAATGTATGAGAAAATTATTTTTCCGATAATTTTAACCATTATTGGCATATTTCAACTAATTATTATCAAACCTTAAAACAAATGAGATACCTATAGCTAAACCTAAACCTCTTAAATCACTCTATTTATTGGTAAAACTCCATGGAATTTCATATGTAGAAAAAAAAACAATTTTCATAAATTGAAATTCAATAGAGTGCCGTTAGAATGATAATAATAATATTTGAAATTGTGATCTGAAGAAAAAACTAAATTGTCAAACTTAGAGGCGATTTTGATTGGCTATGAATAAGAACAGCATTATAATTTGTTTTAAAAGAAGAAGACAAATGTAAAAATCCTCATAATATAGATAATCTAATATAAAAAGTTCCTAAATAAACTCATACTGCGACAGACGTTAGACAGAATCCAAATAATCTTGTAACAAAACAGATCAACTGGTATTTTACGTTTACACACAATATAGAAAGACTAGGCAACAATCCAACATCGATACACTCAATAAAGGCCTACTTCAGCAGTTCTTCTATCAGGAAACAGCAAACATTTTAAGTAATGAACGTCAAGTCACCGATGTTTGAAGAGCGATTCAAAGCGACCGTTCTCTACTCATTCAATCAAACAAAGAGGCTATAAGTAATCGATTCTATTACAAAGACGGAACGAAAGTAAAGAAAAGTGAAAAGGCATGCAACAAATGAAATAAGGGGACTGAGTCGCTGAAAAATACAAAAGAAAAATAATTGAATTCGGAATAAGAAATACTTCTCTGGATAGTAAAGGTTTGTTTGTTTGTTTGTGATCCTTGTTTTCTATAAACAATAAAATTATGAATATAATATTCTATTTTTTTAAGTGCTTATGCCTGCACTGGGCTTTCATAGAAATATTTTAAAGAAACAATACTTCTGCAAGAACGCCGACGCCGCCCGGTAGACTAATTGGTCAAAAGTCGTGCTCGCGGATTGAGTAAGATGCGGGTTCGAATCTATCAGCCCTGCGTCTATCGTGCGTTGTGTTTTTGCAGAAGTATTGTTTCTTTATAATATTTCAATACTGAATATGTTTTGGTAGAATACATTAAGGGTGGATAGTTGACTCCGTGGATAGTCCTTTTGCCACCGCTTAGGAATAAAGGTATCGACCTGATAAGGACCTGACTCTGTCGATCCTGTCTTTATCGTTACGCAATATATGTACTTACGTAGTCAATATGTATATTATGCAAAGTTACAGCTTCTCAGAACTAAACGTCTAACCGCCGCACTTGGAGACATTAAATGTTACTTAAACTATTACTTAGTAAATATTTTCTTTGTAAATCTTTACTTAGTGATAGTTTAATTACCATTAATAGTCTCTGAGTGCGGCAGTAAGGTTTGATATGCAAACATAAAACTGGGCTGACAAAAGACGGAGCCAGCGGCTAACTAGTGGTTGACCGAGTTTTTAAGAAAATACTTTTTGTCTATATCCGAGAGGGATGCAACCGGAAACATCGCTCAGATGAGGAAGAGAACTTTTTGCCTTTTTCTTCACCATAACAGTCTCATCTTGGTACTCGATGACATAAGGTTCACCCCTCGAAGTCTTCAATAGTCAAACTCAAATTCAACAATATGTTTATTCAATAAGATATTCACATAATCGTTTAGAATCGTCAGTAATCTAGTGTGTCTTCGGAATGCAACCTCCAAAGAGAAAAATACACAAGAAACTCATAGATTCTTTTTGCAGTAATCGTGTAATTCACATTGTCGCATATTTAGAACTATAGTGGAACCGGAGCAATAATCTATATCTATAAAAGGCTTTGTCCTAACTGACTGACTGATCAACACACAGTCTAAATCGCTGATAGTAGAGAGCTGAAATTTGGACAGTGTGTTATTTATAATATGATGGACGCATCCAGAAATTCTCACAGGATCGTGAGAATTTCGGGCAGGACATAGCTAGTCTTTGCTATAATAATCCTTACATACATTATGAGCGCGAAAGTACTGTCAGGGTCTCTGCATACGTAACGTTTCTCGTACGGGAAGTGCTAATTTCTACATACAAAAATCCTGTCGGGGCGACGATGGGGGGGATGGCACGGGAATTTTCGTATTTAGAAATTAGCACGTCCCGTACGGGAAACGTTACGTATGCAGAGACCTTTACTCTAATGCACACTAACAGCTTCATATACTTCATAGTTGGAATAGTAAGCTGTTCTGTGCTAACACAGATAGTGATGACAAATGAAGGGATACAGCAACGAGTGTGACTGCGCATAAATTTCCTATTTGGCCAGTGACAAACAAAAAAATTGCTTTGGGGTTGGAGAAACAACAATCTCAGTAAATGCAGTAATATGGCGGGAAAGCTTGATTGGCACATTTTTTAAAGATGGCAGGAGTGGTCCTAGAATCGGGGAGAGAAGTGTGGGCAGACCACCGGCCAGATGGTCCGATGACATACAATTACATGTTGGGGCAACTTGGCTGCGGAGAAACAGTGACAGACCTATTTGGAAGGAGCTTGGAGAGGCCGTGCAGAGGGTAAATACGTGCAGCTGAAGATGAAGAGGAATTAAATATGAATAAAACGAAATTTCGAAAGTCCCGCTAGATCTGGACTTATGTGGGCGAAACCGCGAAACACTGCTATAAAAAAGAAGCAGAAAATATGGTATTAAGATATACCTATTTGCAGAAATGTAGGGAATCTACACTAATAGGTATTATAAATAGGAAATATTTGTATTTGTGTGTGTGTGTGTGTGACGTATGTTTGTAATGAATAAACTCAAAAAAAAACTGTGCCGATTTAAAAAAATCTTTCACCATTAGAAAGATCGAGATTAGAAGTATTCATAGAATACTTGTAATCCCGATATTCCCACCGGATCGGGACTTACGCGGGTGAAACCGCAGAACGCAGCTAGTTTTAAATACATTTAGTTATAAGCACTTACATAAGGCTACGTGTACATACATCTACAACATGTCAACTACACTTTTCCGAAAGTGGTCTCGGCATCTTGAAATCGCGGCAACGGCAACGTTAGTACTGTACCGTGTACATAGGGTAATTGTGTTTACGTTACAGAGCTGAGCTGTCGTTTGCGAACGTGTATGTGTGTGTGTGTATGATGTAAATAAAATACAGGTTAAATATATCGGATACCATTTTAGTAGGTAGGTGGGAATATAATAATACTAGCTGACCCGGCAAACGTTGTTTTGCCTTATAAATTATAGATAGTAGCCGATTCTCAGACCTACTGAATACGAATATAAAATTTGGTAAATATCGGTCGCGCCGTTTCGGAGGAGTACGGTAACTAACATTGTGACATGGAAATTTTATATATTAGAAGATATTGCTATGGTCGATTTTACATTTAGAGCCATGACCTGTATTATATTATATTATTATTATTTACTAGCTGACCAGGCGAACTTTGTTCGGCCTTAGAGGCAAATCTCCTAGTTCTAAGCTGCCTCCCCACTAATTTTCAGCCAAATTGGTCTTGTTCTGTCTGACTGATTGATCAACACACAGCCTAAACCACTAATAGTAGAGAGTTGAAATTTGGAGAATGTGTTAACGCCTAAATTTGGAGAATGTGTTAACGCCTAAATTTGGAGAATGTGTTAACGCCTAAATTTGGAGAATTCTTTATGTGATGTAGGCATCCGATATGAAAGGATTTTTCGAAATACCATCTTGACATACATATATACGCGAGTGAAACCGCGTATTAAATAAAAGGTGTTTATTTAGTTTTTTTTTTTTATGTAGGCACCTACTTAAGAGGACAGTCTACCTACTCTTTCTCCATAGAAATGTAGTCGGCTGTTTCCTCCCTGGATAAAGATATTAGAACAAATTTGTTTATGCTATAAAACTTATATCTGCCATGGCCATGCCCCAACGTTTTGCTTTTTTTTATCTTTTTATTAGAATAGAAATAATATTCAGAAAAAATAGAAAATGAATAAAATCAAAACGTAGGGGCATGTTCATGGCTGATATATGATTAAGGGCATAAACATATTATTCCTAATATCATTATCCAGGGAGGTAACAGTCGACTACGTTTGTTAAGTTTGTATGGAGAAAAGAGTAGGTAGACTGTCCTCTTAATGTATTCATTTTTGTAACATGGTGTTGATCAAATAAAGCGATTATCTAACATCCCCATGTCCTATAAGTCATTTGACATAAACTAGACTCCAGCTAGACCTAGTACCTACAACATTACCATCCAGTGCCAAGGCGATGTTATTGACCTTACCTACTAACTGTTATGTAATCTACACGCCACTACACATGCGCGAATGTGCGAAGGAATAGCTGTAATGTGCTATGCTATAGTATACCTTAGAACAGGGCATAGTTTGGTAGTTTTACAGCCGAATACAGAAACGCCACTTAAAATTTGAGGGGTAATTAGATAATTGAGCAGCTTCTAAATTTAATGATCGTATGGGATTTTTTTGGGTTTCAGGGCTGCTTATTTGATTAAGTAGAACTCAAATGTTGAGTAGCGTTTCTGTATTCGGCCGTTAGTCCTTATTTTGTTACTTGTAAAAGTTCCTTTTTTACCATTTTAGGTGGGTTTTTCAGCTTAGTTTAGTTTTAGGCGGTTTTAGTGACGATTTAGATGATGGGTTAGGTTTTATTGAGTTTTTTTTGTAGTTTGAAGTTGTTTATTTATTCTCTTGTATGTAGAATAAAATTATTACAATATTGACATTACGAGGTGTAAGTTTATTATAATTATAATGATATTTTCTCTGCCTCTGTGGAACGTCGGGCGAAAGAGCCAAACACCTGACAGCGATGCAGAAAGTTGCGTGTTCGATTCCCGTCGGGGACATGTATTTATGCTAAACATAATTAAGAGGATAGTCTCCATTCTCTTTCTCCATACAAACGTAGTTTACATTTTCCTCCCTGGACAAAGACATTAGAGCAAATATGTTTATGCCATAAAACTTATATCTGTCATGACTATGCACCTTTTTATTTTTTTCATTTTATTATTTTTTATTATTATTTTAATTAGAAAAAAAAAGGTAGATGCATTGTCATGACCGATATAGGTTTTATGGCATAAACATATTTGCTCTAATGTCTTTATCCAGGGAGGAAAATGTAAACTACGTTTGAATGGAGAAAGAGAATGGAGACTATCCTCTTAAGATAACCAAAAAAAATATTATTATATTATGTTGTCGACCCGTTACCTATTTATAGTACAAGCGAAGCGTCGTTGCTTAGTGTGAAGCTAGTTTGCGTTGTGAACTTCCTACGTACTACGTAGGTACGTAGAAAAAATAACACTCATATCAGCATTACAAAATAATGAAAATGGTGATGTCAAAACCCTTTTGCAACCAAGTGATATTGTAGCCGCAGGTGGGATGGTTGATGAATATAAGTCAGCAATGAATGACTGTGTCGACGATGATTATAATATTTTTGCATAGTGCGTGCAAGTTCCATGACCTACTAAGTGTGGGGTAACGTAGAGTAGTTCTATAAAAGTCGACGCTCAATACTCTTATAGGAGTGTCAGATTGTTTTAATAAACTTTTTAAAGTCATAAGAATTGTACTCAAAATTTTACGTTTTTTTAATTATGTATGAGAGTTTGACCATTATCTCACGTTATGGCTTAGATGAAAACAAAAATAGTAGAAACGGTATATTTTAACATTGCGTATTTGAAAAAGGAGCTAGAAACACTTACATGCATTTTCATAAAATTATTGTATTTAATAAAAACATTTGTCTTTAAGAATGATTGAGGCATTTGTAAATAAGCAAAAAGGCATTCTTATGGAATTCAAAAAGATAATCGCAGTGAGACAGCACGTGATCACGCGGCAACGGTTCGACATACGTACGACTGAGGCTAGTGCGTCAGCTAGACGCAGTTTATTCGTCTCATTTTCCGAGACTAGGTAACGTATCTGCTGTTTTTTCGTTTTCATCTAAGCGTAATGTACGCAGTAGGTACGGATGTGAAACCATATGGTAAGAACTGCTGAAAACCGTTCCTGTAAGCTGTAAATCTTTGTCCGCGTCCAACTTTAAAGCTGGTGAAATTTTTCGCTAGCTAAGTCTAAACTTTGGTGCTTTCGCAAACACTTAAATTTTAAATACATCTTCGGGAGTAAGACATGTTCTTGGTTCTTGTCTAGATTTCATTCGATTTGTTTATCCGATCGTCTTTTTTTCTACTTTGATCCTATTTTAGAATTTTCTTCTGGTTTTGCATTGTGTTTTTGCGATTAAAATTGACCTTTTGCAGCCTTATTAATGAACGTCGCGTAAGGATGGAGTAGTAAGAATATGCTGTCTTTTTCCGTGACAAGAACTTTCAAAGTTTACAGACAGAAACGAAAAGTGGTAAAATTACTACGACCTTGCTCCGCGTTTAATAATAAGGCTATTGGAATTCAACTTAAAACTTCTGATTAGGTACTGATACAGATTGTCAATCCTGAAGAAGAGACCTGTAAAGGTCTCGAAACTTTGAGCATTTTGAGTCCCTCTTAAACATGTTTTATTTTGTTTTTAGTATTTGTCGTTGTAGCGGCTACTGAAACACATCTTTTGTGACAATTTCAACTGTCTAGCTACAGACAGCGAAGCCTCAGTAATAGGGTCCCATTTTAACCCTTTGGGTACGGAACCCTAAAAACATATACTTTGAGAAGTAGACAAACCATTCGTGGCGTTGTACTTCAATTATAGATTACAGGTGTTTAGCAGCCGTGCGCGACACAGGCCATTACGTAGTCGCATCCTGTTTGAATCTGACTTGCATAATTCATTGATTGTCTCTATGGGATCTGTGACGACTATAGGGTTGTTTACCGTATTCAAGCTAGATCAGTTATATTACAACGCGTTTATTCAACGATTATTAAACCTTATTTAGTTAAAGTTTTCATGTAACTTTCACACTTTTGTAAAAGACAGATGTCCGAATATCGCATAATTCCTTTAATGCCAAAATGTTTAATCTCAAAAGGTTGATTTTCTCAAAATGTTGAATTGAAAAAACACTGGTTTTTAACTCCTAAAAATTGAATTGTAGAAATTCAGAAGCAATGAAATGAATAGAATGTTTTATTTATTTGGAAATATAACAGCTAAAATACAAAAACAGTGAAAAACTGAAAACCAAACAAGGTTTCACGACAAAATTAAAGTTATAAGAAACGATTATTGAATAAAGAGGTAAACTTTTAACCCAAAGAAATAAGTAAGTGTATGTATTATATATTATAATGATTTGAAAAGATTATTTTTACCGTTGAATAAATCACCTAAATACTGAATGAAATAAATAAATAACATGTCTATAAAGTAAATGAATAAGCCGTCAATGTTTTTGACAAGTTATTTGTTCGTTTAGATCGTACTTAGTTCGTGACAGGATATTATATTAAGTTGTTACATAATAGAGTTGAGTTTCATTCAAAACATTATTTGTTCGAAAATTGTGAAAGAAAAATACTTATTCTTACAAAAATTGCACCCGGCTGCGGTGCATAAAAAATATTTAAGGTACTTTAAAAACAATTTTAATAATAAGACCATTTTTATTATTTTGGTCTTAAAAAAACTTATTCAAATAGACTAAAATAAACCTATTTATTTTTAATTGTGCTTGGTGCATCAAGAAAACTTCCATGTATGTAATGAAATATGTACCTACCTAATGGATCATTAAATGATGAGGATCGTTAAATTAAATGATTTTCCGTTTTATATCGAAACATTGTCAAAATTACAACAAAAATATTTGAGAATAAAAACAAAAGATAAATAGATAAAAACAAAAGATAAATAAAGTGAATTAGATACATACAGACGTTTGGTCGATAGATCTTTATATTAAAAAAAAACAATAACCCTACTGAGTTAATTAAAAAAAATGCAGTTTTTCAAGAAAGAGAGCTTTAACTTCTACATCTGAGGTGTTTTAACAAATATAAATGTTTTAGCTATTCGTGTTCTAGAGTATTCAAGGCATTCCTTACACAGTTTGTAGTTACTTTGTTTCTGCCTTTAGTTAGTGTTTGTTATAGGAAAACTTCTGCTTGTACATCGTACAACTGTAGTAGGTGTTGTAATAGCAAAACTTAGAACTTTTAACCTAGATGTAGACAAGGTTTTAGCATCAGCATTCAGCACAGACTTTTAACGTCCAATAATTTATTTTATTAAAATTTAGTTGAAACAATGAAACCGAAGGATGAGTTTCATTTATAACCAACATCGTGAAAACAGAAGAAAAATCTAAAATTTAGTTGCTTGAATTGCCTTGATACGGTTTATACCTAACTTTTGATCTTCTTTTTCTGTAGTGGTGTGGCTTATCCAATGTTAGAGTTTTCAGGTCGCCCTATTTACTGCCACTGTAACCCTGGACAAGTAGAGCAAACAATGTCCCACCTGCTGGCATGCCCTTCATGTCCATCCTCCTGTACAATGCAAAATCTTTGTGATGCATCAGAAAATGCTGTAGAAGTCGCTTCATATTGGGCGGGATACAATATTTATGTCCCTAAGGGACACAGGAATTGACTTCAAAAGAAAAAGAAGGCCTCTCACGGCTGCTATCAACGACCTAACTGCGTGCTTTCCGAAGCACGGAAGAGCTGGAGATAATGATTTTTGCTAACTTTGTACTTAAACAGAAAATGCAGTTATGTATAAATATTTGTATCATTCGTAATATCATAAACAAATGATACTTTAATCTACGTTAATATCGTTTCAAACAAATTAATTCAATATAATCATTTATTTCGGATAATTATTTACAAATCCATATTGAAAATTTTAATTAATATCCAATGTTCGGATTTATCAGCACAATAGCTATTTGTAGATACTACATTTTAATTAATGAGAAATTAAACAAAACATTTCAATTAAATTTCTTATTCTAGTGCTCAGTGAAACAAAGCAAAAGGATCTATTGAACAATAGTAACAATTTATTAAACAAAGGAGGTCGAATTCGAATATATTTTGTAGAGTTTCGACAAAGGTCGACCCTTCATCTCTGCAGGGATTGACCGATCTGATGAAAATTCTTTAGAAAAGTTTAGAAATCGTTTTATTTTTTAATTCCCGGTTTTAAAAGGGGTTATGTAGTTATTTTACTGTGTTTGTTGGATCATAATTCAACAGATTTGAATACGGCTACTTATATTGTTTTCTGTTGCGTTTTGACCGACAATGACTTCATCTACCTCTTAGGTATCTTTATCTAAAGTTTGTGCATGTGCACACAGAAACGTTTTAATACTATTATTATTAGATAAGACGGTGGTTTTAACTACTGCCTAACTTTTTAGAACTAATAATAATAATAGGCATTTTCATCTTTTTTTTAGTTTATTTATACAGCGTAAGCAAATTTTAATACATGCTATTTATGGCGCTGTAGTGCCCGGGTCATTGTTAGGTGGAGTAGGTTTGCCCAGCACCTATATCTACGACCCTCCTAGCCTAGTCAGCCATGCCCAGAGGAAAGAACAGGTCAATACGTCTGGCTGGACTCTAACTAAGCCATGGATTTCCTCACAATGTTTTCCTTCACCGTAAAGGCGATGTTAATAACGCACATAACTTTCTTAAAGAAAAAGACATTGGAACGTGGTCGGCCAGGATTCGAACGCATGATCTTCGGAATGAAAGTCGAGGTATCTACCACTATTTAGAACTATGAGTAGGTAAATTAATTACATTTTAGTCTATATCCTTAATCAGAAGGTCCGGAGGTGAAAATTCTACACCAAAACGTACAAAACAATATCATATTCAAACGCTTTGAACAAAGAATATTAAATAAAAAACATTGCATCAGGGATTTTGAGTTTAGGTATTTAACCCCATAATGTATTTTTTATCTTAAAACCTATGGTATTTACTTACTTACTTGCATTTTGAACGAGACGACGCGGACGGAGAGAGAGGCAAGAAACAGCCTCTACTTCTGCGCTAAAGTTTCAACTGGTGTTTTTTAAACAATATTTTCCAGTCTAGCAAGTTTCGAGAGGATTGCGACTTATTAAAATAGAAAATAATTAATCTTCAGCTAGCTAGTTCCAGACTCGGTCTTATTTGCTGAAGCTTTGTAAATTTTTTATTCAACTTTTTTTATTCACGAAGAGCGAAAAAGGTTTTACTTGATGAAAAACGTTCGCTCGGTAATGAATATTGAATTCTCTTGTAATCCAATGTTAATGTAGCAAATTAAGTAGAGAACTGTGAAAGGGTTAAGATTTATAATAATTACCTACCTATGTTACTTAGCAGAGTTTCTTGATAATAAATTATGTATCATTAACTTAAATAGAGTGCGTAAAGCACTAGATCACTAGATTTTGATCAATTCTGGTAGTTTTGATTAGCCCTAAATTTTGACATAAATTACTCAAAATTCCTATTGCTAAAAATGTACTCTAATGACATCGAGTCAGCAACCCCTTGGTGCTAACTTAAAAAAAAGCTTCACGTACACCTGTTTTAGGTTCTAAGTAAGTCTGATTGACGTCAAAACGTGTATTTAGTATATTTACAACCGATTTCAGCTTTTCAATCGCCAAAAGTCAGTAAAAATGAGAGTTTCCAGGAAGGACAGCCAGCAAGCAGGGAAAAGCTATAATTAAATTGAAACATTCCTTTGTTATCGACACAGTGAAATTGTAAAAACATTTTTCCGCGAAAAAGCGCACACCAAAAACGAGGTTTAATTTAAAAAGAAATTTCGGATATTATAATTGTGTTTACTTTTAATAAACTGGTTTTTTGAATTTAAATTGAGTTTGGTTTTTCTTGAAACATTTACAATATAGGTAGACGTATAATTTTTCACGATCCCTCAGTTTATTTAACATCAGATAAATTTTATTTCTAATCGGTATAATTATAAATTAATGATTTATCTAAAAATTGATTTTTATGTATATTATTATTTACAACAATTTTTTCGTGAACGAAAACAATAAATATACAAACGTATTTTCATATACTTCATTTCCAATGCAATCCTGGCAATATCTTTTTTCAAAATTCCTAGAACATAAGTTGTTTGCCTTGACTTCTAGAACAATCCCACTTCTGATTAAATTACGGCCTCCGAAATACACATCTCCACAATGACAAGTAAGGACGAGCGATAGAAAACATTATATAAAACGAACGTCTACTTGTCTAGACGGATACAGTATTAATAGAGTCTTCTAAGAAAACCTATCGAGAAAATTAAGACAGATAGTAAGTATGTAGGTATAAGTCTTTCTCCATCGGAGACGATCAAAGACTTTCAAATATTGGGTGAAGATAGACAGGACAATTATTCTAGGTAGTTTGCTTTTTATGTAGTTCAGTAAATTTATTTTATTTTATTTGATGTATTTCCTAGCACCTAAGCAAAGAAAAAACTACTCTGTAAAAGAATAATATCTAGTTTTTAGTCCCGACACCCGACCAGTGTCACAACACAGCGCGCAGTGTGCAGCTTGCAAAGAGCACCACCCTCCCACCGCTCCTTGCATGCGGCAGAAATGCGCTTCAGTGCTAGTGACACCAATCATTAACCATGCTTCGACGCGTTTCGGCTTTAAAAAGCCATCATCAGGAACGTAGACTCTGACCAAACTGTGAGGGCGACAAAAAATAGTCAAGACGCCGCTCGCACGACCCTGTTGACTTGCCGACAGCTGGAACAAGAGTGAGCGAACAACGCTGTACCCCCACCACTATACGTCGGTGCGGCCGTCATCTGCACCCCCACCACGCCTCGCCAACGCTCTTAGCAGGGGAGATGGAACGATGTTTGTTTGTTCATTCAGCAGAGTATTTTGTGAATTTTTGTTTTTCAATATTTCTAATTGTTCCAACACACTCAGTCTTAAACCCTTATCACAAATATGTAAAATGTTATAACTATTAGTGTCGCGCAAGGAATGGCCAGCACACACAAAACACATAATTGATACCTAGATTTTTACCTAGTGCAGAGGCTATCAGTTGTCTCAGTCAGTCAGTTGTTACAAGCCGATAAGCTCTTATGTTATAGTCTCTAAGTATCTACTTTAAATTGGTTTGTTAAAATCCTCTTTTTTGAAATAAATTATTCATATTCTTAGTCTAGTTATTAAACGGATGTTAGGTAGTTTCTTGTTTGAATTACGTTTAGTTTCGTTTTTGTTTTTGTTGGATGTTTCTTCAGTATTTTTCATTATTCTAGTACCTATATTGTACCTAAAGCATAATCTAATCTAATCAATGTTTTATTTCTTTAGAACAAAAATAATGGAGATCATACTTTGTATCTTAATATCCCCTCTTGAGTATGAAGTTGAATCTTTTTAGATACGATCTAAGCGGATTATTACTTTTCTATTGATTCAAATAGGCAAGGGGCTTACATAAAGCTAAATGAATATATGAACAGGAAAAAGTATCTATATAAGTAGATAGATCATCTAATTATGTTTCAAATTTTCTATAAAACTATTTCAGCCTTATTTATAAACTAGCTGCGTGCCGCGGTTTCACCCGCGTAAGTCCCGATCCCTAGAGAATATCGGGATCAAAAGCAGCCTTATTATATAGGGTGAATGTAGCTTTTTGTTGAGACAAAAGAATTTTTGAAATCGGTCCAGTAGTTTTTGAGTTTATTCATAACAAACATACAGACGCACATACACACACCCGAAATACAAATCTTTCCTTTTTATAATATTGGTATAGATATAGATATGAAGTAAGGTCGGAGTAATTTTACCACTTATTATTTCTGTCAGCGTTGAAAGTTCTTCTTCGGAAAAAGACAAAGCATGTTCTCACTACTCTGACCTTACTCCACGTTTACTAATAAGGCTATTTGTGTTTTAAAATGTAGGAAAATGTTTTAAAACGTTTTGTAACGTCTCTGTGTGTGTGTTGGCATAAATAGGCATTAGGAAAATTAGGCCCCGATTCAATTAAACCGCGATTCCATTAATTCAAATCGTGTGTGCAAACTTCTATGCAAATGTGACGTCATGCTTTGAAATTATTTCAAGTCACACTTGCAGCTAAAATAAATCTATACTAACATTATAAAGCTGAAGAGTTTGTTTGTTTGAATGCGCTAATTCTACGCGGGTGAATCCGCGCGACCCAGCTAGTGTAGGTATAAAATGAAAACTAAATTATTGTCGTACTAGGAAAACATAGGTAGTTAATTACATCATTTAAAAAAAAATAAGGTCATTATTTTGTATCTAACTATATTGAACTTCAGTGGTATGAAGCTTTGAATGACTACAGACAGAATGACTATTAAAAAATTTCTACACACTTTTCAGACTAACACGACTTCCGTTCATCTTTATTATTAGAAACACGGGTCAATAAAAAATAAAAATAAATAAATATTGCACGACGTTACACAGCGCAATCTAGCCCCAAACTAAGCACTAGGCTTGTACTATGGGTACTAGACAACGGATATACTACATATTATACTTTTTTTTTTTTGTAAATACATACATATGATACATAGAAAACACTGAATATCCCATGTCTTCGGACCGTGGTGAGTCCTAGGACATGTTGGTTTCCTCACGATGTTTTTCCTTCACCGTAAGAGCGATGTTGTTGCAATGATTATCTACAACGCGATCTAGACCCATGTTTCTATAATAATAATAGAAAATATTCTATTTTTTGAAGTAAGTCCTTTCGCCCGCCGTCATAACATTGTCATGGGCGAAAGGACTAACGACTCTCTTGTATTATATACTCAGTCTAAATGTCATATATTATATCAGAACAGCACGATGTACGCATAACTTTACCAGATTTAAGCAACGTCAATAATCTGTATTCTCCTGTTATCTCGACGATAAAGGCAACTAGGTGTAGGAGAACCACGTCGACTTGTCTTGTAGGAACATAGATAGAATAACCCTTTCTTGTACTAAATACTTCCAGACAATTTGATTGGACAAGACTATAAGGTACCAATTATGTGTATATGAACAGTTTTTTTTAATCAATAAGTGCAAACGGCTATTCAATAAAGAATGAGGTTCTCAATTCGGGGCTATGTCGTTTTTAGGGTTCCGTACCCAAAGGGTAAAAACGGGACCCTATTACTGAGACTTCGCTGTCTGTCTGTCTGTCTGTCTGTCTGTCCGTCCGTCCGTCCGTCTGTCACCAGGCTGTATCTCATGAACCGTAATAGCTAGACAGTTGAAATTTTCACAGAAGATGTGTTTCGGTAGCCGCTACAACAACAAATACTAAAAACAAAATAAAACCAATATTTAATCCCATACAACAAACGTGTTTCAAAAACCACAAAGAGTTTATTTGTATTTTCTTCGCTGATTATTACTGAAACACACAGACACAGGCAGACACGTCTAACTTATAACAGCCCTCTTTTCCGTCGGGGGTCCGACGGAAAAGAGGGGTACGGTCCGGCCGATTTTGATGATTATTTTTTTTACATTATAAAAATAAAAACAAGTAATATGAGATGATAAACCTAAATGGACTGATTTAAACCCACAAAATCCGTAACGTATAGGTTCAAATCCCATTAGAGCATTAATTTTAAAAACCTTTTATTTAAATGATAAATACCCCTAGTATCAGTTTAACACTTTCAAAAATACAATCAAAAAACAAAGGGTGTTGAAAAAACCATCTTCTTTATAACGCGTCATTACACCAAGTTGTTTATTATGAATTTATTGGATGCTATAGTTGCTCCCCGCAGAAATCTCGAAGAGAAAAAAACAAAAATGAATGGGGTTGAAAAAAAGTTAGTCGAGCTTTGGTTCATTTTTCCATTATGAATATTAGAAATTACAAAGCAATAATAGTGTTTTTTGTAGGAGATGGATAAGCGTTTGATCGCCATCTCACCTGATAGGAAGTTATAATATGATCTAAGATGTAGCACGCTATTATAGAAGAAGGAAGACGGCAGTGGAGCAAGTTTCAACTAAATTGATACTTAACAAACTTATAATATTCTGTAGTTATAGATTTACATTCTGTTTTCGCGATGTAGGATTGAAATTAAACTTATTATTAAACAAAAATGACAAATTACATACCTGAGGAAAAGGTCTGTAAAGATCTCGAAACATAGGGCATTGATAAAATGCTTAAAATAATAAAAGCAACACGATTATAACTAAAAAATTAGAATATTTTATACTTTAATTTTAGTTTTATCTTAGGTATTAAGTTTGTTTTCTAATCTTTTCTATTTTTGTTTTAAATTTTAGTTTTAGTTTATAGTTTGAGATTGAAAACACAATATTTTTTTTTAATAAATCAAAGTAGTGACATTAATTATTAGACTTCATAAAAAAATAGTTTTCTTCTTCCTTTCGTGTAGTGGTGTGGCTCACCTAGTGTTAGAGTTTTCAGATCGCCCTAAGGCCTCTAACTTGACCTAACGACTGCTATCCGAGACAACAACCGGGACCAACTGATTAACGTGCCTTCCGAAGCGCGAGAAAATGATTTTTGCCACACAAATTATCGGTCACCAATCCAAGTAATGACCGCGCCAAGCGTTGCTTAACCCGCACGACCGTTCAACATCGGCAAGTACAGCTACGCCAATGAGCTCTTCAAAAAAATAGTTGACAAGACAAGTCATCGTGGTTATACTACAACTACAGTATCTGTACAGTAGTTAAGTACGTAACTAGCTATAGAGATAGACCCTTTTGTGCCTGTGACACGAATCAGACTGAGCTAGGTTAGGCTAGATCTATTGTTAGGTCTAGCTACGACGAAACTTGTAGGGGAACAAATGCTAATATGTAATGATAACGTGTAGCCTGGGATTTACTTGTGATGTATGGTTTATTAGAATTTGATTGCCTATACGTTTGTGTGATAAAGGTTACCTCGTTGGTTTTGTTATTGAAGTAATATTTATAAATATTGCAGGATTTGTCTGTATGTCTAGGCTCAAACTAGTAAGTAGGGTTGTATTATGGTGACTCGATAGGTAACTGATCTTCTTCTTCCATCATTACTATTAGACACGGGTCTAGGATCGCGTTAAAGATAATCATGGTTCATAGGATCATGGGTCTTTTTGGGACCACGGCCGGTGTGATCCGTTTGCCAAAACGTCGATGTAATTAAAAACAATGATTATATTATCTATAACGCGATCTAGACACGTGTCTAATAGTAATGATGGACGGAAATCGTGAAGTTTAAAAAGTGTGATTTCTTCTTCTTTTCGTATAGTGATTGATTGATTGATAAATGCTTTATATTGTACCAATAATACGACACAAAATTAAATAAATTAAAAAATAATGTACAATAGAAACAGAAAAATTAGTCAGAAAAATTCAAATTTGACACATTTTTGTCAGAAATTAAACTTTTTATTGGTAAATTATAAATATAAATAATTCTAATAAAATTCTAATAAATAATTAATTATGTTAATATGTGAATAAGTAACTAGATAAATTAAAATAATTTAAATTAATAATCCAAAAATGAATCCCCAAAAATTGGAAATTATATAAATTATTATATAGAAATTAAACTATATAGGTACAATGGGCGGCCTTAGTGGTGTGGCTCCCCTGGATGAGTGAGATAAAGTTTTCAAGTCGCCCTAAGGCCTCTAACTTGACCTAACGATTGCTATCTGAGACATCTGTTTATATCGTGTTGCTAAATTTTCAACAAAAATAAAAGAATTTTCCGAAAATAAACAAAAAGACATTATGGTCAAAATAAAACACAAAGAGGTCAAGCTCATAAACACAGCGATAATGGTTTCCCATTTCTCGAAAACCTCTTCGTTTTCATAACACAGTTCGAAATTAGTACCTACTCGCTAACAAGGAAATGTTTCCTCGAGTATTATACAACAACGAAACAAAACAACAACTAATATATCCTTGGCCTTACAAAGACTGAGAAAAACAGTATTATTTTCTCGCGGATTTTTGGTTTTTGTACTGGCTGTGTCCCGCAGTTTTATACGGGTAAGTCTCATTGAAGGAAATTAATAAAACCTCTATAGCTTTCTTAATAAACGTGGAGTAATCCGTGGTTGGTCCGAGTAATTTTACCACTTTTTGTTTCTGTCTGTCAACTTTGCAAGGTATAAGTTGTAAAGATCATCAACATCTTAATGTGAGCATGTTCTCACTACTCCGACCTTACTCTACGTTAATTAATACGGCTACATCCTAAAGTGGATATCTAATATGAATACATTCTTGAAATTTCAGGTCTCTAGGATCAGGCTGTGCATTGATACCTACAAGTTTTTTTTGTTTCATATTGTGGAGGAAGATTGATTATTTTCTTTCTTAATTTAATTGATTTGATGTGGAGGGACCAAATTTTTAGATTTTTGGACCCGGACGGGATGGACCCAAATCAGTCAGTCAGTATGATTTTAATATAGAAGAAAACTATTAAACGAGAAAATACTTTGCAGCAAATTCTTATTCTATAATTCTAAAAACATATAACATGATGTTATGTTTAGAAATAAAGGTATTTTAATCATGTTTTATTTCATATTCCTTCACAAAGCTAAATATTTTGAAATGGTTTAAAAATAATGTTTTGTTCACGAGGTTGGAAAACTCCGCGAAACAAAAATAAAACTTCTATTAGGTTTTCGCGCACATCATAATAAAACGATTTACCGGATAAAAACCTGTAACCATGAAAGGCCCTGAAAAGTCTTTGAATCGTCAGGTACATTAATTTTTAATAAAAAAAACTATAGATTCGTATAATTGTTTTATTTTTGGGATTAATTGCTATTTTAGTGTATCCTAGTATTTATATTTTATTTAATTTGTATTTGTATTGTATTTTATATTAGTGACGAATAATTAAAAAATCTAGTAAATCATTTTAGTGGGTATATTACCTATGATAGCTAAAGCTTTGTTCTATTTCGATCGTCTTTGTTGTGATTCGGATCATATATTGATTTTTTTTTTGTTTCGATCGTCGTTTTGTTTATGTTCAGATCGTCTTTTATTGTCATTTTCGATCATATTTTTTAATTTCGTTCGACCGTGGTTCCGATAGTTTTCGTTAATATTTTGATCGACTTTTGTTTTAATTTTTACTGTTTACTTATTATACTTCTAATATTTTACTGATATACTCCTAATAATTAGCGAATTTAATTCGTGTGCAAACATAATACTTTTTTTTAACTGTAATTTTATGAAAATATGTCTTTTAGTTGCAAATTAACTCTGTTTAGTTGTAGTGTTAATTTATTCATATGTTTTTCTTCCGCTGTATACTTTAGCAAAATGTGTATTTCCTAGGTACCAACTATCTACATACCGAGTATCATCGTAAAAGGTCCAGTAAACTCCTCAAATCAGTATCAAATCGTACACTTTAACATTTATGAACCATTAGTTGGAACCAAGATTCACAAACAAAACAAACCTATTCAAAACCAAATACCCAATTATGATGATAAGTCAAGATTTTATTCAAAAATAAGTACCAGCTGACCTATATAATTGTCTACCTACCAGACCAAAAAAACAATTCCACATTAAAATCAGAAACAGCAAAAAACATTCGCATAATAAAACCATCCGTACAACACCACAAAACTGGGAAAGAGTAGAGAAACACACACGAAAATTTTTAAATACTGTCGCGGTACATTCGTTGAAAACCGGCACTATTAATTAAAAAGAGCCTTTTGAAAATCGGGTGGCGAAATGAAGCCTACGCGGGCACGTCCGTTCGCGAGCAGCGCGCGATCGCAACTGATTCGTTGCCATAGAACCCGACGGTCGTAGCCTCAGGCCTGTAGCTAAGCATGTCCCTACGACCCTTCAGGACGGTTTTACTACGTTAAGTTGACACATTTTTCAGAACTGTTGAAGGATCATTTGAACGTATTTCGCAATAAATTTTCAGTGTAAAATGATTGGGAGGTGTCGTAGGCGTCGTAGCGCATGCGGCAGTTCGTAGCGGTTTCGTAGCCGATACTATATTTCGTAGCGGGTTGGTTTGTTGTTGTAGGATGGAGCACAGAATATAAAAACAGACATAGTTAGTATGGCGGTTTTGTGTCTATTATGATTTATCATTTTGTATGGAAAAAGCGTTCCATACCATAGTCCATTGTTTCTGCCCTGTATGGTCTGAAATATAGAGCCGTTTGGTTGTAGAATAATCAGTTTTTGTTAAGTGAACATTTGACCACTAGACAGAAATATCTATTGGCCATGCTCGTCCTGATGAGTGCTATATTTTAGACCGCATGGCAAAAACAATGCGGTATAGCACAGTCATCAGGACAAGGTGTAGCTCCTTCACGCAATAACCGCTAAACCGATTGCGATGAAACGCGGTATGTAGATAGCTGGAGATCTGAATTAACACATACACTACTTTTTATCCAAAAATTCCCCGAAATCGGGACTTACGCGTGTTAAATTGCTAGGCGCTGCTAGTCTTACCTAAATATTTATGACTAAAACCGCGGGATGCAGCGGGTGAAACCCGTATAAGTTCCGATCCCGTAAAAATATCGAGATCAAAAGTAGCCTATGTTACTCCTCGATAATGTTGCTTTATTTTGGTAAATGGGTCTAGTAGTTTTTGAGTTTATTCATTACAAACATACGACACACACAAAAAAACCAAATTTTTCCTCTTTATAACATTAGTGTAGAAGTCTAGATTGGCCAATTTTAAGTATATGAAACAATACACGTTGACCTCAAAAGCAAAATCCAAACCAACTTTGACTTAGTTCAAAACACGTGGGCACAATGTACCAACGACCTTAAGGTCTTTCTAAACCAGTATGCGTGGGCGCAAAACTTCATTCATAGTTGCGTCCCACATCGACCAATACAAAATCAATCTTATCACATAGAGAATAAAACTTAAATTTAATTAAACTTTTGATAAAGCTTTTTAATACTTTACGTAATGGAATTGTGACCTTATCTTGAAAGAAATTGGGTTTGTTTTTCATTGTGTAAGGAGATTAAGTAACACGGCGCTAGTGGTTTGATAATCCTACTATATAGGCTGAGATGAGAAAGCCTGTAAACCTATCTCATCTAGTCCCAAGTACCGCAACTCTAAAAACGGGTTGACTCTAAAACACACCACCCATCCCCTTCCTAAGGTTTTGTCCGTTCATTGGTTGCCTGGTAGAGATCGTAGCTGATAAGGCCCCCCATTGTGCCACTTTAGTTTTAACTTTTTCTTTGTATAAATTGAATTTGTGTTTTTGGTAAGTACAATACAGTTAATCTAGTCTGACTCGGGCCTAATCGGATTTTTAAGCAACATTTTAGTCTATATATCACCATTATGGTATCGTGTCTAGCGCAATCTAGCCTAGCGTGTCTAGCGAAACTAAGCACTAGGCTTGTCCCATGGGTGCTAGACAACTGATATTTTTTTGTAAATACAAATACATAGGTATGATACATAGAAAACACTCAGACCAGGAACAAATATTTATTTTTTAAACTTAAATACGTCCACCCGGCGGGAATCGAACCCGCAACCTTTTGCATTGCAATCGGGCCTTCCCCCGACGCGCCACAGATGCCGTAAAGTAGGTATGCAAGTGAGTATCATCGTCTTAACTAGGTATTATACTTCGTTTTTTAATTGCAAATTACGATTTGACACTTTTTGCTGAAGAAAAAATGACAATTACCAAGATCGAAAACGTCAGATTATAGTCTTAAATTACAAAAAACTTACTATAGATGAGATAGGGTTACGAACTTTCGCACCCCAGTCTAATAGTAGGTAAAATGTAGGCGGCTGGCGTGACTCAGTCTAGGACAATTATGTTGCGTAAAATTATTACAGACATTATTATATTAAAAGTTTAATTTTTCGTTTCCTTTCGTAATAGTTTCTGAACAGGCACTGGTGGTTTAAAAAGTATTTCACTTACGACTGTAGGACTCATAATCATTGCTATTTATGAGGCTTCGGCCGCTGCTTGTCACCACCTGTCGGTCTAAGTCGTAGCGCCGAGCGGAAATGTCGGTTTCCGTTAAGCACTATAAGCGGTTTAGGCTGTGCTTTGACCAGTCAGTCAGTCAGGACAAAGCATTTTTATATAGATACTAGCTGACCCGGCAAACGTTGTTTTGCCTTATAAATTATGGATAGTAGCCGATTCTCAGACCTACTGAATACGCATATAAAATTTGGTAAAAATCAGTCGCGCCGTTTCGGAGGAGTAGGTACGGTAACTAACATTGTGACATGGAAATTTTATATATTAGATAGATTAAAATTCTTTGGATCGAATATTACACACCCATATTACAAGCATAGTTTGGGGCGATATGGCGCTATGAGTAACGTCGAACAATAATATGTATGTACCCGCTGTGCCCTTCGTCTGCGTTGTTCGAACACCTACCTATACCGCTGTGCAAAAATTCACACTTAAACGGTCGCCCATAGAAGTACCTACTGATACAGCCAGGCATCTCGCCTTTTAGACAACCGAACTAGCGTTAGGAGACACGATATGTCTAAAACAGATCCCTAACGGTTGCTCCTCGGAGTGGCCTGATGGTACAGCGGACCCCTATCTGCATACCCAAAGTGAGGACGCTATAACATATATAAATATGTTTAGTCGTCCGGGGTCCCATGATACTGCCAGGCACTTAATTCCGCCAATCATCAAATACACCGCACTATCACTCGCATACGACTAAGCCCCTCTCAATAAATCGAATGCAAATACAAAATACTATATCCTGTCTACTGAAATCCATTAATTAAATTAATGCTGTTGTTTCCTATCTCAATATGAGCCGTTTTATGCGTTACAATTGCCAACGTAACAAGCACTCTACTTGGAGGATTATGAACCTTACGTTTAAGGGAATAAGGAACGTAACAGTGGCGTCCTTAAGTTTGTATTGTCGACTACAGTGGTCAGATACGGTAGGGCAGTCGCACGTGGGTTGCAGTCTGTGGCAATTATTGTGGAAAAAATTTGTTAGAGAGCGCGGCATTGCCACATGCTTGCTGTTATGGCAAATATTCGCATGTATTTTTACAATATACAATGGGGATATTTGTTTTTTTTTGTAATGGCTTGCGTTTTGCTTTTGGATACGTTTTTTTTTTTAAAGGTTTTTGATTGCGAGTGGTGTATTTAGAGTCCATTTTATGTGCAACACTTTTCTGATACACATGTTTTTTGCAGTGTCTCTCTCTTTCCTGTGTTTTTTTACCTTTCTATCTCATTCTGAAGGGATTTTTATGCAGTTATGATCAATAGATACCTACAATTTAAAAATATTAAATATTATTTCTATCTTCCAACATCTCTCCCTAACGCTACATCACGTATACTACATCGTGTGGGACATTGTTTAAAACTCTTTTTAGGGTACCGTACACAAAGGGTAAAACGGGACCCTATTACTGAAACTCCGCTGTCTGTCCGTCTGTCACTAGGCTCTGTCTCATAAAACATGATAGCTAGACAGTTGATATTTTTACAGAAGATGTAGGTAGTTTTCATAATTATGGCACTTTTGCTTAAACCGATTCCCAAATGATGATAATAATATTTATATTAAAATATATTATTAGATAGGGACCAATATTTGTATCTATAAACACAAAATTCCCTAAGCATCCTCCCGTCGCGTCGCGTCACTTTTTTCACTAAATTTCTAACAAGATAAGACACGAGTGCTTTTCCCTTTTATCTTCTTTATAGAAAAAAATATCTAATACAATCACCACGTACCCACGTAATACCTTTCAAATAACAAACAGAAACCCCCGTCAGATCCATTACCCCAAATCCTTATTAACTTGACGAAAGAAAAACCAAAGGAATTTATGAAAAAAAATCCCGATGAATTACCAGAAAGGATATCCAATTTATTGATAACTGATAAATAAGAAACCAATTTTTCATACCAAGGAACCTCGAGCTCATTATTCTTCTTAGAAAGTGTAGTTGCGATCAACTAAATTGTATCGGTAAACAAAACAGGAAGAAAACATAATCGTTAATTTACAATGTGGTTTCCCACTATGTGGGGCAGTGGTAGCGCGAGATGCACAGGTTCGAATCCTAACATGGGAGCATTTATGAATGCATTTCTCCTCGTAAAATATTTCTAATTTGTATCGGTCAGAAAAACGTGTGGTTACCTCTACCTGCTACCAAAAACTTTTACTTATGAAATTTTGAAGGGCCTTATAAATATGCAAGTATATTTTGGATAATTTGAATTTACTTTATTATCATTTTGTGTCTGTTTATTTGTCATTTTCTTGTCTAAATTAATACATTTTTTTTCTTTATTAATACATTTTATTCTATCTTTTTTAAATACAGATTGTCGAATTTAGGACGATGTAAAAGATCGGTTTTAGAGCTGCACATTCGCACAAGTAGGTGATATATAATACTTTATTGATGATAAATAAATCCATAGAGATGTACACTATTAGATCTCATTAATGCGTTTTGGCGTGGGAACATAGTATTTTTAGGGTTTCGTACCTCAAAAGGTAAAAAAGGAACTGTTATAAGTTCACTTTGTATTATTTGACACAGACTTGCATTTGCCCTCACCTCACCTGATCGGAAGCGACGATGTAGCTTGCTTGCCTAGAAGAATTCTTATTGCTTTTTTTCTAAAATTATAATTGAAAATTTATCATTTTAACAACAATAATACAGGCAAAAGAATTTGATGAATAATACCGAACAATTAAAACTAATATATTAACTAAATTTTGTTGCTATTGTGTTTTACGTGTACCTAATTTTAATTACCAGCCCAAATTATCTGCAATCAAGTGTAAGTATAATAAGTAGGTGTCGGTTCCTTAGCAACGGCACGATCTGATTTCACCCTTTGTAGGGAAGGGATTAACGACCCCAACCTAATTAGATCCATCATCTCAATCGTTTTTTAAATGATTTGTAAGCAGTTTTATGTTGTTCAGAGTTCTGGAGGAAATGGTCTTGCGAGTGATTGCCCAGAGTAAATGCTGTGAAGAAATTGTGGTTTAAGGGATTTCTCCCTTGTGTTTTTCTGAAGCATTTTACTCGTCGTCAGCTGTATCTAAGTATCTTATCTACTAATATTATTTAAAAAAAAGTCTGTGCTTTAACATGTAATGTAACTCTTTTAATCATAAACAACTAAAGAGATCACAGAAATGTAACCACAGAAGCCCTTTGTTCTTTTAAAACGGTGACAAAACTTCGATTTTAACAACTTCTTCAACAACAACTAGTGACAGCTTCTTTTTCTCTTCCAGGCGATGTTCCCGGTTTCATCCCTCTCGGTAGCCCGGGGTCCGCTAAACCCTAAATTAATTGGGGTCGGCGCAGTAGGTAAATCATCATTGACTATACCTTCTGCAAATAGATTTGGCAATATTTTACGGCCGGCCGTCTGCCTGACACAAAACCTCCACGGTACCAATCAGTTTATCTGCGACCGCGCGGGGAGAACTTAGGGTTTGTTAGTCTCTTTCTGATCCCTAGCGCTAGCTATCGATCCCTACCGATAGCTAGCGGTTAGATGTGCTATGTGCAAATGAAAAACAGTATATCAGATAGAGCATTTACAAGAGCCAACTAATTGCTAGACAAAACTTTCGTGGTTTCTTACTAATTTTTAGGGATAAAACACTGATACATACTTTTTATCCATACTATTACAGAACACCCCATAACTTCTACGAAATGTAAAACTGAAATACCTATAAAACTAGGTGAGCCATGCACTAATCGCACTATACGAAAAAAAAAGCCTTGCCTTGTCGAACCACGTGCAGTGTAGGGTGTCGTCTTGGTTCCGTAGTTTTCTTGTTGACTACGAAAACCAAAAAAAAAGATCAAAAATATAAACAAAAACCCCGTACATTTATTTGAACGCACTTTATTTACGTTTCCCTGTAAAATTAACAGTTCATCGTTTACATTTTTGATCTAAGTTTCTGAAATAGAGTAAAGGTAGGTAGGCATACTTATCTATCATCATAGTTGCATCAGATTCACGCGTGTTGTATGACGCATGCGTAATTCTAACAGTAGCATGTGATGGGTAATTTCAGCACTCTCGCTGTGAGCAGAGTGGCGCAGTGGAAGCGTGCTGGGCCCATAACCCAGAGGTCCGTGGATCGAAACCACGCTCTGCTAAGGGACTAAATGGGAATTACTATTTCCATTTTTTTAAATTTTTGTTTTTCTTGTATTATTGCGATTTACACAAACACTTTTTTTTGCTACGTTTTAGTAGTGTGATTTTTATTTATATTTTAACCGACTTTCAAAAAAGGAGGAGTTATCAATTCCGATGTATACTTACTATATGTGTTTTTTTGTTAAAAGACATAACTATACATTTTCAGACTTTTCAGTGCCCAACACAGGAAAAATAAAAGCTAAAACTGATGAATAATGCATGTTTTATATTCAACTCTGTGGATTGAACTCACTTGGCGCAGTGGGTAGCACACCCGGCTAGAGAAGAGTAGGTCGTGTGTTCAAGTCCGGCATTCAATTTTGGAACAAAAAAAGTATTTTAGGGTTCCGCACCTAAAAACCTTAACAAGAAACCCTAATAACCTTTTTAAACTAACACGATTGGAACTCATAATTTTAAATTTTCCTGGGTCTTAACGTCGAGGTAAGAGAATTAAAAAGTAAAAATCACACGATTAAGACCCGGGAAAATATAAAATTATAAGAAACCCTAATGTCCGTCCGTTTGTCTGTTAGAAGAAAACTAATCCAATCAAACCGAGCCTTAGTCGGTAAACAAAACAGGGAGGAATCATAACCATTAATTCACCTTGCCACGTGGGTTCCCGTGTGGCACAGGTTCGAATCCTGTCATGGGAGAATTTTCGAAAATGCATTTCTACTAGTAAAAATATTTCTTTAAATAAATAAATAAATTCTGTGAACAACACACAGCGCCTTCTAGCCCCGTGGTAAGCTACTAAGCTTGTGTTACGGTGACTAGACAACGAATATAATACTTTTCTTTGAAACTAATTTCAATTAGTTTGCTACTTTAGTACCACAGCACAGCCAGTAGCCGTAAACCAATTAAAATTCCATCACAGTATTTCAAGTTGTCCACGCGGAATGAAGTGGGCTGGTTAATAGCATCTCTAGAAGCTAATTGGTGTACTGTGTTCTGCGTTAGTGCTTACTTTAAAATATTGCCGCCTGAAGACCTGGCCGGTTGGTGGGATTTATGAGCGAAAGCGGGTACCTACTGGTGCTTTTCAAAACCGTTGTAATGTCCAAATATAGTTAATAGAAATATATAACAACTAGCTGCATCCCGCGGTTTCACCCGCGTGATGCAGCTTGATGCAGCATGTTACTCAGGTGTAATGTAGAAAAAAAGAACTAAAATAAAATTGCCGATCCCAAATAATTTGGAGTTTTAGCGGATCCCGGGGCTCCTGTGAGGGATGCAATAGGGAACATCGCTCAAATTTACTTACAAACGCTACATAACGCTTTCCTAACTATACTAACGTTTTCATATTTTATTCTGGCAAGGCTGCAGTTTTGGATGATTTTTAAACGAAATAGTTCATTCTTTTTGTCAATTTTTCATATTTTTCGGTCATTTATCTGTCAAAATAAAGATTTTTGTCATTGTCAATGTCAAATTTCTTACTTTTTTCACAAATAACAAAAATCAGCTGTTTCTCATCCGCCATTTTGTAACGTAAAGTTACGGTGGTTTTAAACACCTGACCTTCAAGTTTAATTTGTCAGCTACTTTACGACAAGTTTACGAAGTTATAAACTTTATTTAGCGTTTGTAAGTAAGATTTTGCCTTAATTTACATGCTTAAAGAGTTATGATTGGTTTGTAAGTAAGGGGGCTCATCTTTTAATTAAAGTTTTTTTTTTTAACTCCTTTCTTCTTGCAATCTGTCTTTCTTATGACATTTAGCTAAGAGGTTATGTATGTTGTTGAAGTGGCTTGCGAGGCGTGAATCCTTTGATTCACCCATAATTAAAGTACCTACCTAAGATTGTACCTCTACCTTACCTCTAGTTAAAAACAAGTTAAAATTTTCATTGGGTGATATCGTCAAAAGCTTGTGACTTGTTCCCTAAAAGTTTGAATCCCGTAGAGGCCGGTGAAGGTAGTACTGCACATCGGTACGGTTAGCAACGGAATTGGCTTAGTCTTTCACGAGCTAACGTTTAACGACTCTTTCAATACCAAGTGCAGGTATTCTGATTTATTGAATTGAGCATTTCCTGGGTTGAACGCTGAGTTTGTAGCAAGAGTCAGATGTATTTATTTAATTTTAAGGTAGACTAAGAAGTGTCGTGTAGCCCCGGCATTGAATAGAGTTATATTTTCCCGGGTTTTTATCGCGTATTATTATTTATTTTTTAACAGTCAGTCCCTTTCGTTTCAGCCATGTTACTATAGTCTTAGTCGCGAAGGGACTGACTGTAAGAAAATAAATAATAATAAGTACGCGATAAAAACCCTGGAAAATATAACTCTATTCAACGCCGGGGTTACACGGCACTTTTTCAGTCCAACTTAAAATTACTTTCTGACAACTTATAACATTCTGCTATATTTTTCAGTACAAACGACCCCGCCCGCTCTCCTTCTATTAATACTGTGTCTATGTTCGCAACACGAAAGTGACCGTCCAATTTCCGGTCCTCAAAAGCACCGATGGTCTCATACGTACATACATACAGTATGTGTTTAATGGTGTGAAGATTTATGTCGACACGTGGAATTTTAATGTACCTACCTAGTACGTATAAACAACGAAAAGTGTGGAAAAACACATTTGATTTGCATATTACACGTGTTTTTATGCTGTTACATTATCTAATGTATGTTAAAATGTAGATTTTTAAAAGCTTTTATTTAACTTGCAATGTATGTTTGTCCGGGTGGAATCTTGCAAGTTAAATTTGACATACCTACTTCCCGGTTATTTACAAATCAAAACTTGTTTTTAACCGACTGCGCGACGGAACGAAGGGTTATGTGTTTATCAGTCTTTGTATGCAGGTACCTAATGTTTGTTCCAACTTTGGCGCTCTAGTGGGGTGATTTCGTAAATTTTTGCTAATCTTTTCTGTTTCAAAGTCTAGAAAAAAAGAAAAATTAACTACCAAATTGGGAGTACAAAATCGGAAATGATGAAACTTGAAACATTTCTATTGTTTCAATCCAAATGACATTTGCAACATATTTACGAAATCAACTAGCCGAGGCCACAGGGATGGACCGATTTTGATGATTCTTTCGTCAAATCATTCGTGTTTGTCCTGCGAGTGTTACTAAAGACATGACAGTTATCGAAATTCAAAATGGCTATCCCTGAATTGCCCTGACTGACTTATGGATCAACGCACAAAACTGCTGATAGTAGAGAACTGAAATTTGAAGAGTGTGTTCTTTATAATATGATGTAGGTAGGTATCCGATAAGAAAGGGTTTATAAAAATGCCTACGGGATCGCGACTTACGCGGGTGAAACCGCGGGACACAGCTAGTCCATAATGAAACTGTAATATCGGACAAACAAATGTCCATGCGAGTGATCGCTCCATTCCCGAGGTCCCATCAATTCCACTTCATTTCTCATGTCATTGCCAGCAATACGTGAAACATGTCCACTCAAACTTGACCCCTCCATTTCTTCCTAAAACCCCACCGTCTCTTTAGCAAAACCAAACGCGGCGGCTCTTCACAAATTGAACGACGTTTTCACGACCAGTCGGTCTCGGCCTCCCATTTACATAGTCACGTCAGACGATTACATTCTGAAAGGCTTTTTGAAGGGTCAACGTAAAATGGTCTAAGTAGCCACTGGTTCGGAAACCAGCGATAATGTAGTTGAATTATGGATTTCAGATGCGTGTTCTTGAAATTAATTTATGAAGTTGCTTTGTTAGCGTTTAGTAAGTTGGAGTGAATTGTTTTGGTCGAGGGGATTCGTGTTTGTGACAATATTGTAATGTTCTGAATTAGTAATAATAATGTGGAATAATAAAGGCATATGCTGAAATAGGCTGAACGCTGAGGGTATATAAATTATGCTGGAGTCGCATTGGAACGTCAACTTTAAGAGGAAAGTCTATCTACCTCCATACAAACTTAGTGGACTGTTTGCTTCCTGCATAAAGACATTAGAGCTAAGATGTTTTTACCATAAAACCTATATCTCCCATGACCAATTTACCATGTCCGTATGTTCTTTTCTCATTGTCTAATTTTAATCGTTTATAAAATGTAAATAAATTAGAATGGTCTGGTCATAGCTAACATAGGTTTTATGGCATAAACATAATATGTAATCTAATGTATTTATCCAAGGAGGAAACAGTCGACTACGTTTGTAAAGTTTGTATAGAGAAAAGAGTAGAGATAGACTTTCCACTTCATCAATCTATCGATAACTGTATAACATATGTAAATAGGTAGGTATATGTCATGTAAAAGTCCCAAGCTGTTTTTACGTTCAATTTATTTCACTAAACTTCGGGCAAACCTTTACAAAGCTGACCAACATTTGCATAACTCCCAATTACATTTGGATTTAAAATGGCCGGCATGTGCGTGAAATAGATATAAAAATATATTCGAGGGTGCGGGAAATGGGCCCGCTTTTTTATTTCCGTATTTTTTAAAGTGTTTTTTTTAGTTTAATTCTTTGCTGTTACGTTTAGGGTATTGGATTTTTATTTATTTGTTTTTGTGGCGTCTGGTTACCTCCGCGTAGGTAACTGGCACATTACAAATCTGGAACATGTGTGAATTTACACTGTATCGTATTTTCTATGGAAAACTGGCACAAATACAGTTTTAGCAGTGTGCTAGTTAACAACGTACAGATTATGGGAAATTGTTTTTGTTAACTTTCTGACATTTTTATTTCAGTACTGTTTCTGACACTTGTCACGTTTTACGAAAACCGGCTAGTTACGTGGGTAACAAATGTCTTGCTATGGCGCCTCCGCCCGGCCGTGCCCGTAGTCCCTGACATCAAGGCGAGTGAGGAACCGGTGGAGCTTTTAGTGGGTAAACCTATGGCCGCCTACCACCTTTAGGCCATAGGGAGCCCCACACACCGCTCTCCCCCGAGAGTGGCGTGATGGTGCTTAAAAAAAAAAAAAAGGTTGGGAAGACCCAAGAAGTGCTGGCTTGACGTCGTAAGATCGGATATGCGTGCAAATGGTCTCACTACGCGGGATGCCGAAGATCGAGCGAAGTGGTGACGTAAAAGTAGGAATGCGGACCCCGGGCTCTAGAAAGGAATGCAACCGGGAACATCGCTCGGATGATGACTGTTTCTGACACTTAAAAGTTTTTGGGTAAATCTTGGCCCAGAAACTTACTAATATTATAAAAAAAGTTGCTTGTGATTTATTATTTTATCAATGAGCAAAAATCACTTTTATTTGAAGTTTCTGTTCAAAAGGCTGAAATAAGCGCTTAAATCTTGTCAGGAGGTAACCGTTGGAGGACTACCTCCTTTTATTTTTTTCTGTTCATTGCTTGATGATCAGTCCCCTACCTATTTATGTATTCTGTGCCCCTACACTCAGTACTAAACTCACTTGTATTTCGATCGACAAAACTCATAAAATCGGTCCGCAAAAATTGTATAACACTTAGGAACTATGACATTTAAATTGTATGTTACTTCTAAGACTTATTATTACAATTACAATGGTAGGGGTTTAGATTTTTCTTTAGTATTCATAATGCTGATATGAAATAAAACTCATTTAAATATTATTAAAAAACGGGGTATTAACCATGTTTTAATTTGACAACCATTATGTTACTTTTAAATTGTATATTTAAATTATCTAAGCATTTCTAACTTTTCGAAATCTTGAGTTGAGTTGAGGTTTGGTAAGGGTTTTCTCAACCCTATCACATCTCAGCAATCCACAGCACACAGTAAACAATCAGTATGCTAATTGAGTTAACAGTGGCCCAGGTGTAAACAGCTGCATACAAATGTAATCAGTCTATACTGCTTACACAATATAGGTGGGTACATACATATAGCTTGCTATTATCAAATACAGACGTACCAATGGGTACCGAGCGACTATATAATATTAATAGGGGTTATAGAGTAATTATTATGTTGTAGATGATTGCTCCGGTTCCATTATAGTTCTAAATATGCAACAATGTGAATCACATGATCACTGCAAAAAAAAACATGACTTTCTGGTGTCTTCTTCCCATTGGAGGTCGCACTAGATTACTGACGATTCATAACGGTTTGTGATTATCTTATTGAATAAATATATTTTGAGTTTCAGTTTGACCCTGGCGGGTAAACTGCTTATACTCACCTAGCAGTTTACCCGTCACCTTTTTGATCTTGACTAGATAACATAACTTAATACAACCTACTGATCGAGCCTTAAATTTTCTTTTAAAATACCATCGGCTCTACATGAAAAAGTAACAACAGTAAAATCCCACGTTTCGTTCGTGTAGCCTCTATAAATCAACGACAACACGTATTTGATCGTAGCCGCGATAACAATGCAATTTGGATTGCATAAAACAACCCTCACCGGAACGGAAAACTCTAATTTGAGATTTATTTAGTTGCAAAGCGCTGTAACCGGTATGTCCGTCCGTACCTGTGTGAACTTTACTAAAAAAAAGTTATTAAAAATTAAAAAAACCCGTCTGCAACAAGTAGGCTACTAAAATGAAGAAACGAGCTCAGCGTGACTACCTACAACGAATCTAATGACACCTCATATGCTAAAATCCACCGAACCGTTCAGTTACGTTGGTTACAATTACGTAAGTAAATGTAATGTGTAACAGGATGACACATGACAATAATAAAATTATGTCCATCATGTCTTGCGCTACCCTCAATTCATTAAACAAAAATGCAGCTCGGCGCGCAGTAGTCGAATCGTCAGTAGTTGAAAAATCCAATATTTCAAATAACCATAGTTTAATCAAACTTAGGGGAGTTAAACTGTAGTTCAGTCGACCAATATTCGAAATAACTGTAGTCGTGTCGACCGTAGTTAAGTTGAAAATAGTGCAGATGAAAATAGTAATTATGATACGTAACCCAATACCCACATACATACTCTCGACTTTTACTTTTTAATAAAGTCAAAAGTAAGAAAACATCTGTAGAACTTATTCTTTACAATCATCACATTGGAGGACGGCTTGTTTGGCTGTTTTTCGGGTTTTTTTTTTAATAACAAGAATTAAAAACCCAAAATTGAGTGCTCAGCACAGACATCTAAATAATTATCTGCTCTGTGGTGCTTAGGTATGGTGCAATGCAGCCAGGCTTTTGGGTAAAAGGCTGGCTGCATTGCCTTTTTGGGCAGCAATATCTATTCGTAGGCCAAAGTTTTTTTAGCCAGTAGCTGTGGCTAACACTAATAATTTTGAAACAATTTAAAGATGACTATAATATAAAGATAAATGATACTATTATATAGTAACTCTATATAACATAATGCGAACTGTATCGCTATAAAATAATTGTGTGGTAGACATATTTCATTGCCATAATTTGTTGCAATACCTAAATGTACTTACACCGACATTGTTTCCAATAAATTAATCAATACGAACCGCTACTTACCTATTTCCATTAATGCTAATAAATGACCGATATAATCCGTGAAATACCTCAATATTTATTTATATAAAATCCGGTCAATTTAGCAGAATGTCTGTTTACAAAGATACTGCAGTAATATTTCATTGGATGATTTTCAATAGAGTTTGTACAGTGAACGGTAAACACAATTCATCCTCTATAGTTTCCCGAATGGGTATGCAAACAATTGTGTTTAAAATTTATTCAATTTCGTTTAGTTAAAATCGAATAGTGATTCTGATAACATGCAGTGAAAATGTTTTTTCAATATTCAATATTGGGTGGTTAATATGAAATTGATTAAGCCAATAGTAAGTACCTACCTATTTTAAATCTAAATATAAAGCTTTAGGTATATTTTTAGTAGACTAGTTATGTTATATTTAGTGAGGTGAGAATATAGCTCACCTACATACAGGGTGTCCCAGAAACGAGTGTCAAGCAAAAGTTCAGAGGTAGAGGACCTTAAGGGGTACCCGAATCACCCCCATGTATGATCCGCGATTTTTCGTAGTTTAGAAATTATGGCCTTTTTTCTCATTTTTCTACTAAAATGCGATCACTGAGACCTATTTGGTCATACTAACCGCAATAATTGAGATAATTGTGTTAGTGAGAAAATTTTCGTCCAAAGATTTTTTAAATAAAATTTTTGATATGATCCTCTAATGATAGATCAATAAAATGAATAGGGTAGATAGCTAATGAAGTAAGGAAGTTTGTGAAGTTGGTTTGGCAAAAAAAAAATAGGCGAGTTTTTCTTTTAATTGCTCTTTAAAGTGTTAATAGCGTTTTGTCTACGCTCACTTTACAAAATTCTTTTTTAATTTGTAACAGTTTGTTTAGTGTTACGCCTTATTTTTGTAAAAGGTAACATGACCCTTTTATTCAGCTCCACATTTGATCATAAATCAGCCAATTATCTCAATTATTGCAGTTAGTATGACCAAATAGGTCTCAGTGGTCGCATTTTAGTAGAAAAATGAGAAAAAAGGCCATAACTTCTAAACTACGAAAAATCGCGGAACATACATGGGGGTGATTCGGATACCCCTTAAGGTCCTCTACCTCTGGACTTTCGCTTGACACTCGTTTCTGGGACACCCTGTATGAACAGATCTAATCATCGAATTTCCAAAATTCGTTTATTAAATTGTATAGGGACAGGCCACGGCCAATTAATAGCAATTTTGGTAAAGGCAAAGGATATCTATGCTATACAAAGAGGCAATGCTGCCAGCATCCTTGGCTCCTTTACGCCGAGTACGATTAGGGGTGGTTTATTTGATTGACTATGTGTGGTGTTGTTTTTTTTAATTTTGTGACATGAATAAATAAAATTTAATTACCTTATCCTATAGTTTTGGTAAGTATGAAAGTTTTATTATCAGCGTGTTTTTTGATTAAAGAACAAAATAACACACGAAAATATTAAAGCCATTTTTTTCTAACAAATCTCTATAATAATATGGTACAAATACTAACAAATACTATACGTACGATACATAGATACCTACCTACATATCGTATATACTCCAACAAATAATTAAATTACTGGATCCTCTTTTATCTCAGCGTTGTTTCTCTATTTCAGAAGCGCTTGTACCAGAATACCTATATTTTCTCAAGTATATTCTTTTAAAAGTACAATCTTCTTACAAAAGCTTATACAATGTATCTACGATAGAACATTCCCCACTTCACAATTAATACCTAAAGAGAGCGTACTAAGTACTAACGAAGCAGACAATATTGCTACTAAAATATCTCGCAGTAAAACAGCTGAACTACCACTTCGATTTGAACGAAAATAAACTTTGTTTTTAGGTATTTAGAATTGAATTTCGGTTGTGTATTCAACAAGTGATTACGCCCTGAAGTGAAGTGCAGTTGCGAATCAAGGGTTGATTTCAATTGATAGCATAGTTTGCGGTTTGACTTATCGGATTTATATGGTACTAGCTGTGTCACGCGGTTTTACTCGCATAAGTCCCGATCCCGTGGGAATTCAAAAATCCTTTCTTATCGGATGCCTACATCACATAAAGATCACACTCTCCAAATTTCAGCTCTCTACTATCAGCGGTTTAGGCTGTGCGTTGATCAGTCCTTCAGTCAGTCAGGAGAAAGCATTTTATAGATATAGATAGAAGAGTACACAGGAATCCATGCTAAAATGATAGTAATAGAGAGTACTTATATTGGTTTTAATTATTACTCAGTTTCCTACAAGTTTTTCCCTGTGTGAAAATTTCATGAGTAGGTACATCGGTTTTACCTAACGAAAAAGTTATTTGCGCTAATACCATGGCTCTTACGGTGAAGGATAACATCGTGAGGAAATCCACGGCTTAGTTAACCTCAGACACATCCGTTCTTTTCTCTGGGCATGGCTGACTAGGCAGGGAGGGTTGTATAGGTTTTGGTCTAGACCGCTTGTATATATCACATATTTTTTTTCTAGATAGAAGAAGGAAGACAGCATAACCCTGATGCAACTGGACTAATAATAGATGTTATAGCGTACCCTTCTTGGCGACCAACATTTAGACTGCAGTGGGACAAAATCCGACCCGACGTCCTTTGTGCAAAAATAAATAAATCAATAATAAATAATCAATATTTATAAATCAAGGTTAAAAACACGTGGAGTAGGCAGACTGCAGAATTGACATAAGTCTTAAGTGTTGTGATGTGCTATTGATTATATTGTAAAACTGGCTTATCACGGCGCGAGATATCACAAGTCGCGCCGCACACTCGCTCGAGTTGCGCGCTCGAGTCCCCACGAGCCATTACCTTCACACGGCGAGCTGGCGCGACGCGACTTGAGATATAAATATCGCGCCTTGAGAACCCAGCTTTACAAAATATTCAATAATATGATATTCATAAACAAGAGAACTTATTTACCAATGTTATCATTTAACCCTATAAAATATTTAATCGAAACAATCAATCAAACTCAAATCCCGCAAACTCCTATCGAAACCCACCGAAATAAAGTATTAAAAACACATTAAGAAAAAACTTTTTTCGTAACTCATCGCACTCCGTACCACGCATAAATTCGACAGCTTAACCGTTTGAATAGAACTAACCGACCGTGTACCACGGTATTGAAAATTTATTCCAAGTACGTAAGGGGTGTTTGATGGTTACTTATGGTGTCTTTTTAAAAGAAGACCAAGATAAAACGAACTCGGAAAGTGAAAGAAATTAAAAACAAGACAGCTCTTTTTGAATTGGGTGGTGTGTTTACAAAAGGTGGTTTCCTGTATAAATATTGTACGAAAATGTTGGGTGTAGTTGCAATATTTTGAAGTGTGAACAAGTGTTTATGTTAGGACGGTGTTAGCGGTGATGTGTGGGCGGATTTTTTTGGATATTTTTCAAGGAAAATGTATCGTTGCATACTGCAAAAGGTGTTGTAATTTTTCAGGACAAATTAATAGGTTTAATAATATCATGAGAGCGCCCAGAATGTGCCATATTAGCATTGTGCGATAAGGATAGCACTTTAGATTTCAGGAAGGGTACTTTAATTTTACGAACGTACGAACGAAATAAAGAAAATATGTCATCCGTCCTTCAAAACCGTTCGAAAATAAATTTTTCAGACGGATGGATTTTCTTATGGAATTATCGGTCGTAGAATTAAAGTAGAGGCCCAGATGTGTAAAATACATTGTTTAAGTAGGTACTGATTTTTCCGCCATTTCTTTGTGTCATTGTGCATTGTTTCTGTGCCGAAATGAAAGTCGAAGTATCTACCACTAGACCAACGCCAACAGACTTAACTAAACCATTTTATATGAGGTCAAAAACAACTTTTCTATCTTGAACACTGTAAAACCTTCATAAACTTCACAAAGTAATAATTCAAAGAAAACTTACAACGTAACTTTAAAGTTATAAATGCTCGACATCAATTTAAGTCATCGGAACTAAATGTCGCAGAAAGTGAAATGTTGGGCAACATCTGACCCATTTTCGGATTAAATATTGGTAAAGTTAAAAAGAATTTGTCCAAGCAAATATCTGGTAAGAATTTGCCTCTAACATTTCATTCGAACTCGAAAGCTATCCGTGGCAAAGATTTACGGGCACTTTTAATAAATACGAACGAATGGGCGAAAACTTCCGGGATATTCTGGGAAATATTTGAGATGGACCGGGTACGAAAACAGGCGAATATTTTATGAAGTGGCTCATTCTGGGGACGGGACAGGAATATAACACGATCAAAGGAAAAGGAAAGGTTTGCATGCCTACCTGTTATCATGATGCAAAAATATTTCAGAATTCTTTGATTTATTGATATAAATATCGAGTATTTTCCCCTTTTTTGTAATAAAATAGGTCAGAATTGAGACACTATCTTACTTGATAAATGTCGTTATGTTATAATATAAGTAAAGCAACGGTGTAAAGGAAAACTTCATGCAAAAAAATGAACATTTAGGTAATGTAGTTTCCTTCAATTTTGTTCAGTAGCGTTATCCAATTTTACTAATTATATTAAAATCAGGATTAATAAAATGGCCCGTCCGGCAAACGAGAGGCACAGGTTCGAATACTGAGAGAATTATTGATGATGCATTTCTCTTTAAAAGATACTTAACTACACTAATATTATAAAGAAGAAAGATTTGTATATTTGTGTGTGTGTTGTATCTGTGTGTGTGTGGATGTGTGTGTCGTATGTTTGTAATGAATAAACTAAAAAACTACTGGACCGATTTCAAAAATTCTTTCATCATTGAAAAGCTACATTCACCCTGAGTAACGTACTTTTGATGCTGATATTCCCACGGGTCGAGGCTTACGCGGATGAAATCTACTATATAAAAATAAGTCGGGTTTTCCTTCCTGACGCTATAACTCCAGAACGCACGAACCGATTTCCACGGTTTTGCATTCGTTGGAAAGGTCTCGGGCTCCGTGAGGTTTATAGCAAAGAAAATTCAGGAAAAATTTAATTATCTATAATTTATAAGGCAAAACAACGTTTGCCGGGTCAGCTAGTTTTTAATAAAAAGATTCAAAATAAAAAGTACGTTTCCAAAAGTCAATGTCCTACCTGTGACCCTGTGGGTCAGAACTTAAAACTCCTTTACCGTAACAATGCACACTACAATATTAGACAAAACACCTCACAATTAAAAATACAAATAAATAAATAAATTCTGTGAACAACACACAGCGCCATCTAGCCTCGTGGTAAGCGACTAAGCTTGTGTTACGGTGACTAGACAACGGATATAATACTTATATTTTTTCTTTTGTAAATACATACATTTTGTACATAGAGGGACACCCAGACCAGACACAAATATTTATTTTTTAAGCATAAATACTTGCACCCGGCGGGAATCGAACCCGCAACCTTCTGCATTGCAGTCGCGCTTTCGCACGACTCGCCACAGAGGTCGTCAATCACACAGAGAGACCTTATACATGCCCTACTTATACGTATAATTTGTCGCAACCACAAAACATCAAGCTTCTAACTTTATGCAAAATATTCCCAAGCCAAGCAGCCAAGGCAAGCAAGGGCGGTTATTCAGGCCCCACAGGGCGGGATTTAGACCGCACCGAGCGCATTCTGCACGTCGTCAGAGAGGTGATTTATTAGACGCCGGCACTGTGCAAGCCTTCGACATTACTCCAGTATTACTCACGAGAAAAAAATGACTTCGGGAAATGAAGCGAAGGTACTTTAAGACTTTCTAGATAGATTGGGTACTTATATTTTAGTTTGGATTTTGGAGGAGAGTTCTTTTTGGATGTTATGATTTTTTTAGTTTTACTAGCTATGCTCAGCTGTTATACGTGCGAAGTCCTGATCTTATTAGAGTGTCGACATAAAAGGTAGCCTATGTATTAATCCAGCTATCTATATACCGAGTATCATCGCAATCAGTTTAGTAGTTTTCGCGTAACAAACGTGATATCGTCAGGTTTTTTACTCTTTTTAGCTTCGTTGACAAAAACGCGGTGTGGCATATCAAATTATTCTATTTTAACACCCAATTCGGTTCGGCACAAAAAATATCTGTCAAACTGAAACAAAAGCCAGTGGCCATTTTTAAAAATAATTTTCATTACGTTTTTCAATTTGGAAATGGTATCAAATTGCAGCGCGCCCCAATCACCGAATCTACTCGTCTGTAATGAAATTCATGACACTTCACTGTTGTAATGGAATTAGATATAAAAGCTCGATCTGTCTGTCACATTGAAACATTCTTTGTTACAGAATTTGAGAGTTTACTGATATTGAAATAGTTAAAATGGGTTAGGTATTTGTTAGAAAATAATCGTTGCAGAAATTTACTATTTTTAAGTAAGAACATGTTCTTATTTAGTTCTACGACTTTGTTCTACAATTTATCAGATAAATTTTCATGCCAATTTATTTATACAATCAGTACCTATAGTATATAAATTTCGACATATTTATTTTTGATAACATTTATATTTACCTATTTTATCCGGGCCATTATTACGAATCCATCGACACTTCATTTATAAAAATCGGTTCAGTAAAAGCGCATTGGTTTAAGCGCCACGATGGAGCATACCTACATACATACATAATGACTGCTTAAAACATTACCCTTCCTTTTCGCTTGACTGGGTAAAAAGACTAATACAACATAACATTTCTATCAAAAGAAAGCCGAGTATTTTAGCCAGCGAATAAGCTATAATTAACTATTATGGGATACCATAACATAACGTAGTTTCGCCAGGCATTAAATTATATTATTCACAGGGCATAAACTTATACAGAAACACATACAAGTACATAAGTAAGTACATAAACCATCCCGCTGTCGGTAACAGTTCCGAACAATGTGTCCAAGAACGTTGTGTTTGAGGCTTTTCATTGAAGCCTTCAGAAAACAAACAATTAGAATTCAACTTTATTACCTAAGAAATAAGGTTAACTTTACATTGTGCTTCGCCGTTCACAAAGCTGTAACTTACGAAAATGTAATGGCAAATAGAATTGTATGCTATTCCATTGTGTAAGAGTCTATTATTCTGTAAATGGTCGTGGATTTATACGTCTATTCGTAAGCGGTGTTAGCATTCGGTCAGTTTTAGCGCGATGTTTAGGAGAGACGGAAAACAATGTTTTTGTTTGATGGCGTAGAATACCTAGAGTAGTGTATGTACTTTCAGCTTCAGAAATAGCGTTTCGTTCTTCTAAATCAGCAACACTAATAACGATTATTACGATCATACAGTACGACGTCTTATAAATATTTTCAAAAAAAAATTTTTAGATGTTTTAGGGTTCCGTACCCAAAGAGTAAATGGGACCCTATTACTGAGACTACGTTGTTTGGCTGTTCGTCTGTCACCGGGCTGTATCTCACGAATGGTATAGCTAGACAGTTGAAATTTTCACAGAATATGTATATCTGTAGCCGCTACAACAACAAAAACTAAATATTGAAACAAATATTTAATAATACTCCCATACAACAAATGTGATTTAGGTATATAAAAACGCAACGATACCGCGTTGTATTTTTACCACTAGCGATACCCAGTGATGGAGTGATAAACTTGCGCTAGTAGTAAAATAAATTTTAACGTTCGCGTTGCTTTCCCGAATTGCTTGGTCCAGTTCCATTTTAGGGTTCCGTACCCAATGGTAATAGGACCCTTAGGGCGCGAGTCCAACTCGCACTTGGCTAGTGTTTTTTTTTCGAAATGCAATGCAGATTAGGATTAGATTTGAACACATCTCACCGCTCTGCCAACTGAGTTACGTGGGCAAACGTTATTGAAATATTTAAAATAGTTGACAATAAGGAAATTTCAACAATAATATTATTATTTTTTACCTTTTTTTCTATAAGGGTAAATAAACACTGTGTTTCCGAAATAACGACATGTCACAAAACAGCGCAATGCAGGACACTATTTTCACAGTACATTTTCAGGTAAACTCAGCATTTTCGAGTGCAGATCACATTTTTACAAAATGTTTTAGTTTTCCAGAGTTTCGCTCAGCGGTTTTCCGAAAGAATTTCCTGGAAAATGTCGCGAAAAGGTGCAATGAACGTAGACCGACTATAGATAGCCATCTAGGTAGGTATGTTATTTTTAAAACGTAACAGCAAAACTTTTTATTTTTTTTATTTTTTTACTAGCTGCGTCCCGCGATTTCACTCGCGTAAGTTTCAATCCAATGGGAATATTGGGATCATTAGTGGCCTATGTTATACTCAGTGTGAATGTAGCTTTCTAGTGGTGAAAGACTCGACTGTTTCCCCTACGTTTGTAAAGTTTATATGAAGAAAAGAGGAGGTAGACTTCCCCTTAAGAATGTCTCCAACAAACGTCAGGTTTGAAGTAACTTATAACAAGCAAGTATCAGAAGTCTACCCGACCCGTGGAAAGTAAGTAATGAGGTATACCCTTAAGCCGCGGATTTACTGCACATGTTTGTAAACTTCTACGTTACTTTTAGGTACAATATACAGGGTGACTAGGAGTGAAAAAAACTTATAAATAGGTATCTTAAAACCCTAGGTTTTCATTTTCTCTGCAAGATTTACCCTTTATATTAGTCATTTACCGGTGACCCCTAAAGAGGCAACGCCATATTTCGAGCAAAAAATAAATAAATGTCATTCATTCATTTAATTATCCATTCATTCATTCTCTTAATCAGTTCAGTTTTCTTATTATTGGCTTGTCTACCAACAAGGGCAATTTTAAGCCACTAACATGTGTTTTAAATAATGTTAACATAACATTATAAGAATTTTAACAGTGCCGTTGGTTACAATAAAAATAGCGACGCATTTTATTGCAACCGCATGGAAGCATATTTTGTGAGCATTTGTAACGCGCTAACTCCGTGTTATCGTTATCTTTCGCGGAACTACATCAACCAATATGCCACCAAAATCAAACACGTTTGACGAAAATAAAACTCCAGGACGTCCACCAACGCGTTCCAAACAAAAGTCCCATTCTCTTTATTTATTGGAAGCTGAACTAGCTGCCCCGTCAATGTCAATAAAACTTGTGAGTTTCATAAAAAATATTTTACTGTTTATTTTATTTTATTTATTAGGTATTTTTACACCAATAGTAAAATACACCATAACTAATACAGAAAATAACATTTTTGAAATTTGAACATTTGTGCATCCCAATAATAAGAGTTTGAAAGCGAAGAAAA
The DNA here is from genome assembly GCA_958496205.1 of Idaea biselata. Taxonomy (NCBI): domain Eukaryota; kingdom Metazoa; phylum Arthropoda; class Insecta; order Lepidoptera; family Geometridae; genus Idaea; species Idaea biselata. Next base: position 25,911,691 of record OY292401.1, on the reverse strand, counting down.
ACTAAGTATGTCCCACATCATCCTGTATACGAGTTCAATCACTCCCTTCATGTGGTAAATCTTTGTTGTGATTAAGTAGGCGCCCCTGAAATGCATTAGAGGGTGGCTAACGACCTTAGCTCGTTAGGACCCGAGAGGACTTCTCATCGACCGATAGTTTATACGACAAACCAACGGTTCCTGTCGCCACCTAACGGTAGGCGTATACTCAAGCTGATTCATCATAAGTGGCCTCTGGAAGTGATCGCTTTTTAGCGATAAGGCGATAAGTACTTTTCTTAAAATTAGCTCTTAGTTTTTGTTTAAGTAATGTCTTTTGTAAAATTTTGCTGGTTTTTTTTCTATCTATCTAAGTGATTAGATTAAAAAAAAAAACAAAGTTGTGTTACCGTTACATAGTGTACCCGTTTCTACGTGAAAACAAATCACGTAAAAACGGGTACACTATTTTTTATGGTGTTTGATTTGCACTGTAACCGGCCTATGGGTTCCGCTAAGATATGGAACCCTAAAAATAAATGATGATAGTTTGACGATTGTGTTGAAATATTGATGGACTGTCGGCCGATACGAAGCTGAAAGTCTACGTGATCCCTTAAGCTCGATCTTTGATTCACAACCTTCCTATATTTGTGGATTTCTCCTAATCACGTTAAAGGATTACCCTAAAGCCGGGTTTTCGACACGAGCCGGGTTTTAATTTATTTCGGGAAAAATTGGTAGTCATTATCCAACAACAATAATTAAAGAGAACTGAAAAGAATGATTCTGCAGATTAATTTGTAAAAAAATCGTATATATGGGTAATAAGCAATTAAGCAGTGTCAAAATCTGTTTATATCAAATTTTAAGGTCCCTGATTGACTGACAGAATGGTAATTATCTGTCCTTTTTCGGTTGCATAGGAATGAGTGGGATAGAATTGTATGAAAAAAAAAACGATGATTACTCGTAAAATGTACATTATTTGATCAAAGCCTTATGAAGAGTACCTGAGTAATATAGTTTTATACTATGTAGTTATAAAAATCCTACTAATATTATAAATGTGAAAGTTTGTATGGATGTTTGGATGTTTGTTACTCTTTCACGCAAAAACTACTGAACCGATTGCAATGAAACTTGGAATATAGATAGCTGGACACCTAGAATAACACATAGGCTACTTTTTATCCCGTAATTCCCGCGGGATCGGGACTTATGCGGGTGAAACCGCGGGGCGCAGCTAGTATTAAAATATAACCGTAAAAGGAACATGGAACATGTTTGAGACATCACTAGTACATAATTATCTAAATTACCGTATATTATCGTCTTTATTGTCCTGATGTAAGTTCAGTAATCACGGACTCCCATCCCTCAACATAAAACAGCCTAAACTCTTCAAGTTGAGCATAACACGTCGATAAATCACTTCAAGTTTCATCCGTGAAAGTGTCTGAACAAAACCTCCTCGCTTACATATCTCAAGGTTATGAAAGCCGACAATGATTAAGTATTGTACAGACATGCAGCTACTGTCAGCGTAGAAGAAGAAAATTGCCTAATATCTATCCAACTAATATCATATACAGAGTCGCGCGTTTTACTCGCGTAAGTCCTGATCCCGTGGGAATGTCGGGATCAAATGTTACTCCTCGATCATTTAGCTTTATATTTGGTGAAAGAATTTTTGAAATCGGTTTAGTAGTTTCAGAGATTACCCGGAAAATACATACATACCTACATAATTGTTATCAACGTTACCTCTTTATAATATTAGTATAGATGTGGCTGTTTGCAAGTAAGTAAACGAGTACGTTTGTTGTTTTTTTCACGCAAGAACTACTGAACTATTTGTGATAAAACTTAGTTTGCTGATAGCTGGAGATCTGGGTTAATACATAGTCTACTTTTTATCCAGATAGTCCCGCGAGATGAGGACTTACGTGGGTAAAACTGCAAGCGCAACGAATTAAAAAATAAATAAATAAACAAATAAATAAATTCTGTGAACAACACACAGCGCCATCTAGTCCCGTCATCTATCTAAATAAATAAATATTGCACAGTTTGCACACTAGCCCCAAACAAAGTAACTAGGCTAGTAAGAATATACTTCACTATCTGTGTCCCGCAGTTTTACCCGCATAAGTCCCGATCCCGTGGGAATTTTCAAAACTCCTTTCTTATCGGGTGCCTACATCACATAAAGAACGCACTCTCCAAATTTCAGCTCTCTACTATCAGCGGTTTGGGCTCTGCGTTGTTATATAGATCAGATAAAATAAATAAAATAAAATAAATAATAAATTTATTTTATTTTATAGATCAGATACAGAGCCCAAACCGCTGGTCCTAGAGACATGAAATTTGGAGAGTGTGTTTTTTGCGGTGTATTGATCTTTAATAAGAAAAACCCTGCGGGATCGAGGCATACTTGGGTAAAACCACAGACTTTGCTAGTCAGCAAAATATGTAGCCCACAGTTAGTATGTAAACTTTCTAAATACTCGTAGAAAACGGAATCAGTTCCGTTCAGGGTTGCCACTTGCCCTTGAAAATGGAACGATAAGCAACTTACTGACACAAACAATTTAGATGCTAAGAAACGGCACGAACTTCTCATTAGATAGCGAGTAGGGTTGTCGACAATTTTCAAGACTACTTAATATAAATAAATTAAATTTGTGTCTTTTGGTTACCTACATCATATTATTTTTCCTGAAATGTGGGTCCACTAAAAATATGGCGACTGTTAGTATGTCACACATTAAGACGTACATATGTGAATAAGTACCTGCTAGGTCAGCGTGCTTTATCTTAGACTGCATCTACACTTACCAACAGGTGCGATAGTTGTCAAACGCTGGCCTATACATAATAAAAAATAAATATCATCGCTAGCGATCTAATGAAATGATAGTCCAACGTTCTCCTAAAGATTTTGCTGGGGGTTTACCGCATGTAGCCTCATAACCAGCTTTATTGCGATTTATCAGCGATGTACAGCGATCTGAATACTTTAACTTTCGCATTTACAATATAAGTGGGATAGGATAGTGGGATAACCTCTAATGAAAACCAATTATGAACTATATTACTTAGTGAATTATAACGGTGTATTAAAGAAAATAGTATTATTAGTTATAATAGCCGCGCGGTGGCGGATAAACTGCTTGATCCCTAACAGGGTTGGTGTCAGGCAAGCGGCCGGCCGTAAACACATTGACAAATCTAATTGCAGAAGGTATGGTCAGTGATGACCATACCTTCTGCCGCCTGCGTCGACCACAAATAAAAAAAAACAATTTGTGGTTTAGCGGACCCCGGACTCCCGAGAGGGATGCAACCGGGAACATCGCTCGGATGAGAAGATTAAAGAAAATAGTGTATTACCAAAAAGGATTACAAAAGTTTATTAAAATAAATAGCAGACCTCGAACTAGGAACAAGTCTTGTAGGTATCTCGAGGATCTAGAGACGGTTGCAAAAATATTAATTACTGTGACAATTACTCAAGTAAAATATTTGGCCAAACAAAAGAAAAACACAATAAACTACCAGGCTCAGTGAGAATGTTGGTGTGTGTATTGTAGGAAATATTTTTTATACTTACTAGTCTTTAAAAATAAAATATTCTACGTTCAACACTAATTAAAAATTGGTAAGTTACCTACAAGCACAACCCTACCATATTTTCATCGCTATAACATGTAGGTAGGTAAGTAAAGATAATGCTATTAGTTACTGCCAACCCTGCTGAGGCGAGCTTATTGATATTTCTGTGTGATGAATGGTCTTAGGCCGGTGTTACCAGTTCAGAGTAAAATGTTTGAAACAACTATACTTTGGCAATTTCATCTTTTACCTTATTTCGTGTTGAAAGTTGAATTTTGGTAAAACTTGTTTATTTGAACCAAGTTGTTTATCACGGCTTAGGCTCTCCCTAAGCGTTTGAATTGTTAGAAATCTTTATCTATATCTATAAAAGTCTTTGTCCTGACTGACTGACTCACTGAGGGATCAACGCACAGCCTAAACCGCTGATAGTAGGGAGATCTTTATAAGATGTAGGCATCCGACAAAAAAGTAAAAGGAAGGATTTTTGAAAATTCCGACGTGATTTCGAGATCGAAATCCCGTCGGAATTTTCAAAAATTCTTTTTTATCGGATGCCTAACCAACTAGCTGTATCACGCACATATCTATGTGCGGGATACAGCTAGTTGTTATATATTTTTTTTATTCCGGTTCCGGTTGGCTGCATTGCTAGGGCACGTAATCTGTAACTAAATCGTCTCAACATCGCTTCAACATCGTTAGATTTTTCTCGATAACGGTTTTTCAAAAGCGTAGATACCTAAATAAATAAATAAAATAGATTAAAACGCTTAATTGTACCAAAAAAACAAATTACAAGAAATAATATAAACTTAACTAAACTAAAGTGGTACAATGGGCGGCCTTATCGCCTATGGGCGGCCTTATCGCCTATGGGCAATATCTTCCAGAAAAGCAATGAATGGAAAATACTTAAGGAGCGGAAAGGGTCATGTGTTTTTAGCTAAACACTAAAAATCTATTTCAAAAACGTTAAACCGTTTTCGAAAAGAACCTATGCTGAAACTATGTTGAGACGATTTCGACGTGCCCTAGCTTAGTGTAATGGTTTGGGAATCGGTACCGTATAAATGTCTCATAATATGCCGATGTCTTACGAATTTCATGTTTAGCAAAACTCAGCCTCTAGAAAAAAAGGAACTGAGGAAAATCTCCAATAACCAAAACCGACAGATTTTCTCGAATTTTCCCATTGTTTTTTCCCGGTTGCAGTAGTTTTTTCCTTGAAAAATATGTTTACCACAGAAAACTTACTGACCAAAAAGATTAAATTTCAACACCCAGAGTGGGCAATAAGACATTGTAATGATACAACTTGAACAGGGTTATCAATATTTACTTATAAACGCTGGTTAACTGTCTGCATAAACTATGTATTGTTTGTCCTTCACTGTGACATGAAATTTTAAAATTGTCAGACAGAGATAAACGTCACACAACTTAGTCATCTGTTAATCATCGTTTATAAGTAAGCAAGTGGTTTCTTCTGTAATAGGTGTGTAATACTTCAATGGTTATTGGTTTCAATAAAAACCGGCCAAGTTCGGGTCGGACTCCGAACGAAGTGTACCGTATTTTTTTCAGAAAAAATCACGTTTCATTAAATGGGAGCCCTACTGAAATATTTTTAACTAGCTGCGTCCCGCGGTTTCACCTGGGTAAGTCCCGATCCCGTAAGAATATCGGGATCACAAGTAAATTACTCCTGGATAACGTAGCTTTCTATTGGTGAAAGAATTACTGAAATCGGTCCAGTAGTTTCGGAGATTACCCCCAATATACATACTTACATACAAACATGTTACCAACGTTACCTCTTTATAATATGAGTATAGATATAGATAGGTTGTTTAGTATTTGTTCTTTATTGCGGCAACATAAATACATCACCTGTGACAAATCCAACTATCTAGCTATCACGGTTCATGAGACACAGCCTGATGACAGACAGACGGACACTGGAGTCTCAGTAAAACACAACGTCCTTCAAAATGTATTAAGACGATGCTTTTTTACAGGCTTAATAAAAAACTCCGAAATCAGCACTGTGTAACACAGTACACATCAATAATTATTTCGTTGTCCAATCTATGTCTAATAGATATTAAAAATCTTTGTCTGAGATCTATCACGTTGTTTCGCGACGCATAAACAAAAATGGGCGACATCCGTGACAAATGCCGCGACCGAGTTTCGGCGAAATACCGACTATACCCCCCGACCAAGTTACCTGTGCTGTGAACGACGACGCTAGTCTACTACAAAACTATGAATTTCTCTAAGTCGATTTTTAGTTCTGAATTTGCCCGCCTGCAAAGATAAGTCGGCGGTTTTGCGGTACCTACTCCTTTATCTATTTTCTAGGCTTTGTAACCTTTATACGTCCTATACCTACTTCAGGATTATGCTGAGTTTGGGACTGTTTCGCAGAAAAATATGACAGATCTATCTATTTTTAACTAACGACCGACGGAATAAGTTTGAGGTGTGTCTTTGGGATCATACGTTGAAAGGAAAACAAGCACAACGTCAAAACACACATTAAATCAAAACACGTATAAAGGTCATAGCACACTTAAACGACTCTGCTCCAACACCGCTCCCACCCAACACTGCCCTAAACTAAGACGACTGCTCGCAGTCTACGCGGCGACAGCTAGCAGACGGCCAGCTGTCCACCCGCCTTTACCGTACCGTACGATTTAAATCGTACGGTTGGCAACACTCCGCGACGACGCGCGCGGCGACTGCTGCAGTAAGCGTGCGGCCAGCGAGGCGTCAACTCCCGAGCAGTCTGACGGCGCTAATTTATGATGCCAATGTAAAATATGTCTAAAGAGCAATATTTAAAGCCCATATTTGAATTATATTATTTTTGCCGGGTGGGAGCGGAGTCGTGTAAGTGGGCTATGACCTTAAGTCTGTCTGTGTTTTTTTTTCTTTTTTTAGTTTTGGTTTGCAAAATCCGTATTTTTGTGAAAAGATAACTTTTTACCCTTTAGTGGCTGCACCGTCCTGCGTTTCGGATTTTTGACAAGTTCACTTGACAATTCGACTTAGGTGTATATCAAAGTCTCTTGTCAAAGAGTCTCAGTATCAAGACTACTAAAAACACTTTCGTAGCAATAAAAAAATGTCTAATTCGTTCGCCCAATACAACCTACAAGGGAAAAAAATCGCTAACGTTTTTTTTATGAGAGGTTCAAAATCTATTAAAAGACAGTTGATAATCTCCCGTATTCCCAGTCAAAATGGTTCAGCGCTTCATTTCCTCAAGTCAATGCCAGTAGAAAAAATAACTTTCGTAGCAATTATACTACGAATTTCGTAGCGCCCAAACCTAAGTTTTTCAGTATAACTTGAAATAGCAACTGATATAGATTTAATCTCATTTTTAGGGTTTAAATTTTCTGAATTTTATTTCTATTTTAATAAGAAAATGAAAAAAAAAAAACAAAACGTGTTCATGGCAGATATAGATATTATGGCATAAAAATATTTGCCAAAAATTTCAACAACAACACAAACAAACAAACATCCCAACTTTCGCTTTAATAATATTAGTGGGATGCACAAATTACTCAGTATTATAATAAATAAAATACATAATCCTCATAATAATGTTGAGTTAAATTATAATACCTAAGAATATTCTGAAAGTGCTACTGTAATTAGATACCCACCCTTTGACTGAAGCACTGAAGGAAGGTGATGTCAATTACCTACCGCTTTCTCTAATGGTAGGTTAAGAGCCTTAATGGAGGCGGTTTGTGTTAGTTCAAATAAGGTTTTAGTTAATATTTCTTATTAACTTTTTGAATTTACACGATTTGTTAACACATTCCATTTATTGGCAGAATCCCCACTAAGAGTTCCCTACTAGTAGGGAATTTGGAAATTTTCAAAATTAATTCTGCGTTTTCCCCACTATCAACCATGTCGCATGGTCTTGGTCGCAGGGGCTGACCAAGTAAGAACATAAATAATAATACGCGATTAAGACCCGGGAAAATGTAATTAATATTTCTTATGTTTATTGCCAAAAAATTTACAAGAGAAATGCAACATCAAAAATCGTCACGTGACAGAATTCGAACCTGACAGTCTATAAACAATCTAGTTAGATTTTTTCCCAATCTTAATCGTCGGTCTTAATCGCTTATTATTATCTATTTTTAAAACGCCAATTTGTTTTTTTTTTATTGTTAAAGTTGGAACTGGGAACAATGAAGTATGATTTTTTTTACTAGTATACCGTTTAAAAAAAACATTAATGAAATTATAAAAATATTTCACTAAACATAAATCAACAACCTACTATGTCATATTTAAACATAGCCCCATTAATGCTAAGAAAAAAAAAACTCATTGCATTGTTTCCCAGACTACAGACCAAAGAATTATCAACACATTTGATATATCAACCAAGCTAGGCCATTATCTAGTATTTTTCTTTCCTACAATATGTTGTCTGGTCCGTTTTATACCAATATTTCAAAGTCTTTGGAACAAGCCCCCATTACCATACTACAACAGTGAAATAATTTCGTTCCTCATAATAACAGAATGCATGCAACAACGTACTCGTACTTGCCTCGACGCGTCGTATGTACTTGCAATTTATGAATAGCAATAATTCTAACAATATTTCAAAAATATTTCTCTTTCTTTTCAACGAAGACATCTTTATAAACGAATGTAGACTAGAAATTAGAAATGGGCAGACTATTTGCCAACTAGGCGGAATGATGGGGATTATTCCGTAAAAGCTATAGCCGGCCCATCACTACTTGAAACATTTGAATTGGGCATCAGCCTCCAACCAACCAGTCCATTTTTGGGGCTCGTGTAGCTCGGATAGTAAGTAACCTTGGGTAGTGCTAAAACTATCTCAGCTATAGCTCTCAGAGGGGGTAGCTTCAGTCGCAATTAACCACCAGACAATAATTGTGTGTATCAGGATGGCGGGTGTAGGTCTTAAAATCGTAAAGTTATATACCTGAGAGGAATGTACTAGCAATGTACTGAATGTACCTAAAATTTGGAGCAATGTACTATTTCAGGGCCACAGTTATTAATAAATACCTAGAGGCGCGGACGTGGCATTGACGTGGCGGTGGTTAATATCTTTTTTTAACACGTTAACCACCGCCACGTCACTGCCACGTCCGAGCCTCTAGGTATTTATTTTCTTTTGATGATATCTCTGTAACCTTTCGCTATATTGGGTTGGGTTTTTAATACGTGAGAGTACATTCCTCGTACATTTCTTTGGCAGTTTATTCCACTTCCAGAAGTGTATAGTTGGCTCAAAATAAAAGTACACCCGCCAAGCTGACATCAGGTTGGCGGGTGTACCTTGTTTCTTTAATAACTTTGGCCCTGAAATAGTACATTGCTCCAAAATTTAGCTACATTCAGTACATTGCTAGTACATTCCTCTCAGGTATATAACTTTACGATTTTAAGACCTACACCCGCCATCCTGATACACACCAATAATTAATAACAATTGAGAAGATTATTCTTTGGTGCTTTCAGATGGAGCGATCGTGCGATCATAATTTTAAATCTGCGTTCTCCTTATTGCATCGTACCGACCGACAGCAGGGTATTTTTTGCAAAACGGTATTATGGTTCGTTACAGAAGGTCGCATGTCACACGCTATTTTTGAATCTACTATAATCGTAACCTCCTGTGTTTACTCACATAATTTCATCATTTTATGTGGGACAGGATGTTCTTCGAAAATTACGACCTTGGAATGTTCAAGTTCACAGGAAAGACAATTTCGATAAGACAACCTGCTAACACACACTTTAAGATTTAGGTGAAAATAACAAATGACAGAAAATATACTTAACCTTTAAATTATGAAGAATATGTGATGTCTTGCTTGAATGTCAGGATTTTCAAAATAAACTTATCTAATAGTTCAAATTCTTTAATTGTAAATCTAAAGGATTTGCCTAAATAACTGACTGATTGATGCATCAACGCACAGCCTAAGCCGCTGATAGTAGAGACTGAAATTTAGAGAGCACGTTCTTTAATAATGTAGGCATCCAATAAGAAAGAGTTTTTCAAAATCCTTAACCGCAGAAACCGCAGAATACAGCTAGCAATCACATAAATTGCCAACTTTGAACTGAATTCCACTAGAAAACCAAAATGGCGTAGTAGCTTAAATCCACGTTAAAAATCAGTTTCTCGAACATTCCACAAGCAGAAAAAAGCCCGGAAACACGAACACCGCCCAAATATTAAACAGATCGATGAATGGAATATTTCAAAAAGTCTTAACAAAGCGTGCTCGAAAAATTCTTAAGGGGGAAAACTCGGATTCATTCGTTCTCTATCCGGGAATTTAGAGACGACGATAATTGGAGCATGATGTATGAATAACAGCGACGCGACGCAGCCAGCCTTTTGTCGAGCGAAATTAAAGGCAAGCCTCCGTTGCCATGGTTACCGGGCAGTACGGACTTCTGCACGTTTAAAACTGTAAGAATAAATAAATACAATTAGCGCAGTGTATACATTTTGTTTTTTTTATGGTTCCGTAGCTATAAGGGAAAACTGGGACCATTTTGCTAAGACTCCATTGTCTCAGTCTGTCACCAGGCTGTATATCATGAACCGTGATAGCTAGAGAGTTGAAATTTACAATTTTCCGATGATGTTTTTAATTATAAACTACGATTTGACACATTATCCTGGTTTATTGTCATAACCCCACTAAGCTGTCCCCACCAGTGGGGATTTTGACGATTCTCGAAAACAATTAGGCGTTTTCCCAACTAGGATTAATAATCCTGAATGTTGGGAATTATGCCAATAAAAATAGGGTTGTTGTCATAATCCCCATTACCTGCCCCACCTGTTCTCTATCCGGGAATTTAGAGACGACGATAATTGGAGCATGATGTATGAATAACAGCGACGCGACGCAGCCAGCTTTTTGTCGAGCGGAATTAAAGGCAAGTCTCCGTTGCCATGGTTACCGGACAGTACGGACTTCCGCACAACTTTGATATTTACGGAAACGTCTGTGCACTTTGGTTGAGTTTACGTCAAACATTTGAAATGAAATGTTTTATTGTTTGTGGATCTAGGTTTATATATGTAGATGGATGGATACATAATAAGAATACCATTTTTTTTTATTGTGAGAGGGACTGGATCCAACTAGGGAAGAGTGGAGGGAAGGTAGGGAGGCCTTTGCCCTGCAGTAGGACAAAATATGCTAAAAAAATAGTGAGGGTAGGCTAACATCATAATTCCTGTTTACTTTGTATGTATATTTATGTGCACTGTTTGTTATGCTATAGCTCCACATTGTTATACTATGGCAATAGTATAATGGCCGTTATTAAAAACAGTACCTAGGTTTAGCCATGATATAATATGGGCATAATTAGCTTTCTATTTTATATTTATGTTATTGAGTGTACCTATGTAGCTCTGGATATTCCAAATAAATAATTTGACCCAATGCCAATCAATATGGGATATGGCGGTTGGCAATGGAACCGGTGCAGTGCGGTTACTTCCACGGAAATTATAGCTGTAATTTGATGCCACAATTATTGCGGTGTAAGCGGTAGATGGTAAGATAGTGTGGACATAGCTTAAGATATAGCCATGAGGACACAAAAAGGCGTAGAATGAGTAAGTTTTATAGTAAACATGGTTGTTTTTGGTTCTGGACGTGTCTCTAGTTGTATAATATATTAATATATGTTGATGTAGTAGGTATATCTGTTATCTAGTACCCATAGTCCACTAGTTGCTTAGTTTGGCAAAATGATGATGTGTGCAACGTCCTGCTAAATTATTAGTTTAATTAAATAAAAAATAAATAATAATTTCTGTGAACAACACACAGCGCCATCTAGCTCCGTGGTAATTTATATTTATGGTATGAGTATAACTGCAAATTCGAGTTGGATATTACAGGAATATCAATCTTTTATTTACGTAATAAAATATGATTTATAAGTTATTAAAAGTCAATTAATCAGCGTACTTACAAGTTAGTAGCAGTTATATAATCGTCTCCCTTACCTGCAAGAACAACAAACAAAAATCAATAACAAACAACAAAACAAACAAAAAGGGCTACATCATCGAAACTGGCCAAGTTTCCCCCTGCTCCCCAATGATTCTTAATTAAACCGACCATTGTTGCACCTTGCAAGCTATTCATAACAAATGTCAGGCGTTAATGCAAAGATATTTAAAACCGTAAGAATAAATAAATACAATTTGTGCAGGGTGTACATTTTGTTTTTTTTTTAGGGTTCCGGACCTAAAGGGGTAAACTAGGACCCTTTTGCTAAGACTCCATTGTCCCAGGCTGTCACCAGGCTGTATATCATGAACCGTGATAGCTAGACAGTTGAAATTTTCAATTTTCAGTCATTCATTCAATTAGACAAAACATAATAATAAAGAAACAACAAACAACGGGGAAAAAAAAAGAAATTTGTTGATGTTTTTAAAGCCGTTTTTAATTATAAACTACGATTTGACACTTTATCCTGGTTATTGTCATAACCCCACTAAGATGTTTCCACCAGTGGGGATTTTGACGATTCTCAAAAATAATTTGGCGTTTTCGTTACTATGAATAATCCTGGTTGGTGGGGATTATGCCAATAAAAATAGGGTTATTGTCATAATCCCACTACCTGCCCTACCAGTACGGGATTAAGCCAATTTCGCTAAAAAAATAGGTACAAATAACCAAAACGTCAAATCGTAGTCTAGAATTAAAAAATGTTACCTACAGTAACTATTTAATAGTCTGTCACCTGCTTTTTACGACGGCAGGAGATACAGTAGCTCTATTTTTTTAGACCGTACAGGGCTGGCTTTAGATTACCTAGAATCTAGATGGTGGGTATTCTAACAATGACGTTCTAATTTTGATCCATCTTTTGACTAGGAACTGGTTAAACTCGTCCGTCAGAGCCGAGTTTGAAATGGATCACTATCTCCTTCTAGTCCTTAGATTAAAACAAAAAACTAAAGATTGGGTACCTAGTCTCGGAAAATGAGACAATAAAACTGCGTCTAGCTGACGCACTAGGCTCAGTCGTATGTCGCTGTCACATTGCGATTATCATTTTAACATCCATCAGAATGCCATCTTGCTTATTTACAAAGCCTGAATCATTCTTAAAGACAAATGTTTTTAAATCTATATCTTCTTCTTCTTCTCTTCTATATCTTCTATTATATAAAAATCAATCCCTATTTCCCTTGGTCACGGCATCACACTTAAACTTTTACACATATTTCGATAATTCTTTTTTTGTTGTGAGCGCTATTGTCAGGAGAAGGTTCTTATGAAAGAAAAAATGCTAAACCGATTTTGATGAATTTTATTTTTTTATACTAAACGACAGGACAACGTCTGTCGGGTCAGCTAGTACAAAATATTTATGAAAATGCATGTAGGTGTTTCTAGCTCATTTTTCGAATACGCAATGTTAGAATATATAGTATCTACCTATTTTTGTTTTCATCTAAGTTCTAGTCTCTAATAAAGACCAGTCTAGTTCTATGGGGCTGGGTTTGTCATTTCAGTCTACTACTAGTAAACGATAAACTTCTTTGCGTTAATAGCATAAGTTGAGGAAAGAACGACCAAGAACAACTCCCTCGATAATTGGTTTGGTTGGTTTTGGCCGAGTTTCCCCGCTAAATTGAATGCGTGGACTGATCTTTGCTTCTTTATGCCTTTAAGTGTTTTCTTGATTTATTATTTGTAGACACAGCGATTATTATTACTTAGACATTACAGAATGTTTTGATAAGGGCAGATGGAAATGATAAATCCTCGAAGGTTTTATTTTTAAGGGTTCCGTACCCAAAGGGTAAAAAGAGGCCCTATTACTGAGACGCCACTGACTGTCTGTTCGTCCGTCCGTCTATCACCAGGCTGTTTATGGTTTATGGTTTAAGACGTTTATTTCTCTAAAAGAATTCACAAATTCGCTTATAAGAGAAAAACAATTAATATTATGTAATTAATTATTAACAAAATGAGTGTGCGGCTGGTAGGTAGGTATATTTAAAATAACAAAACACTGTTAGACCCAACGTACCTAAGTAACTACGATGTGGCGGTACTTAATGTAGGCAGGTATACATGGATAATAATGTACCAATATTGTACAGTATTATATTGTAATATATAAAATATGTGTTATGTACGTACTTTAAAAAGTTGAACTGACAATATTCCATAAAATACACCAATAATTCACGATTGCAACATCCAACACGTCCAACTCCCGGTATATACCTACTAGCTAAAAACAATTCATACCCATTACGAACCACTACTTATTTACTTAACACTATTTTAAACAATAAATAAATAGTTTTGTGACATTATTATGTTTATCATGAACCGTAATAGCTAGACGGTTGAAATTTTCCCAGATATGATGTATTTCTGTAGCCGCTATACCAAATTACTAAAACCAAAACAAAACCAATAATTAAGGGCTCCCCACACAACAAACGTGATATTGACTTCAAACGCAACGATACAGCGATGTATTTTAAGCTATTGCATAGCTTTGTTCGCGGGCTTTGAGCTTTGAATGAAGTAATTTCGTAACGAAAAAAACGTATCACCGCCTGGTATAAAATATAAAAATAATTATAATTGCATAAGTTGATAAAAAATGCTATGCAATAGCTTTACCGCGGCTGTCCCCGAGTGCAACAAGTTTTTTACGAGTGATAGACAGTGGTAAAATAAGTTTCTACGTTCGCGTTGCGTTCATGGATTGGTAGGTCGAGTGTTCATTTTAGGGTTCCGTACCAAATGTGTGGTACAGAACCCTTTCATCGACTTTTTTTATAAGTACACTTTTCCACCAACAAATTACTTTGAAAAAACTACGCTTATTTTATTCATGTTTTGGCAAATAAGCTAATAAAGCACCGAATTTCAAATGAAGTTAATAAAAGTTGTAAAATTCGATACTCAACGTCGACGTTCGTTCGATTTCCCAGTGGATCTAGTTATAATACATCGGGTGGACAGTACAGTAGCCTCACATGGTGGAAATTAAGGGGAGTTTACGCGAGACGACTTTTTTGTTGCGATACTGTTGCCCAATATATGGCTACATGAAAGTAAGTAGGTGTATCTAATGTAGGTAACATTAGATACACCTACTTACTTTAGGAAGTAGTATCGCAACAAAAAAGTCGTCTCGCGTAAACTCCCCTTAATTTCCACCATGGCAGGCTACTATATGTAGGTACCTATATGTATATTCGCGATGAAAAACGATTATAAGAAACGCGTTAGGCGTTAGTTTCCTAGATTCCCAAGGTAAAACCAGCCAAGTGCGAATGGGACTCGAGCAAGGCTTTGGTACTATTATCACAATTGAACTATACCATCAGGATCAGTGTAAAATACACCGAATACATCCGAAGTGACAACATTCTCCTTTTTTGGAAGTCGGTTAAAAAGTGCAGCACGACGACGGTTTAGGTTTTTTACTGTGGCTTGTGAAGTCATTATCAACTCAGTTTATATGCAATAAGTTGAGTTGAAGACTTAATCGCACCAAGGAAGTGTTTGATTTTTAGCCGAGTACGGAAAAAGGACAGTTATGATATTGACCGCGATGTATGTTAGTATGTTTCATAACGTCTATTTTTTTTGTATATTCCTTTAATTTGATTTAATTAATTAGTAAACTGTCTTGTTTTGAATAAATGTTTCTTTCTCTTTATTTTCTATAAAAAAGTTGCGCAACAAAAATATTCCCTTATAAAACCAGCCAAGTTACAAGGTATTTGTGCATCGCACACAGCTTGCAAGGAAACTCTGTACCGGCTACCACTGCGCTCGTGTTAATTTAACTTTCCCTACAATTGTATATTAGAAACAACATAAGTATCACAGCAACATGCTGTCCACATGGTTATTCTAGTTTTATTTGTTGTTGTTTTCCTGCTGGTGCATTTGCAATTACTTTGGTAACTACAGGACGACGACGCAGCGTTGGAACTGTTTAAAGTTCTGTAGTAAGTAAGAAAGTCAATACCTTCATAATTCTTTGCTGACATAGACCGACCGGTACGGGCGGTACGACTAGTCTTCTTTTTCATTCCAAGTCGTGCGAAATATTTAAAGACCACAAACTACTAGGTAAGTGATTTTACGACACGACGACTTCAACGACCTCTATCAGGCCTGACTATAAAATAAATAAATATTTATTTATTTTGAACTGGCTGACCCTTAAATGACCTCTTAATGACCCGGCGAACTTTGTTCCGCCTTAGAGGAAAAAATAGAAAAAAAAGTCCTCCTGGTTTTAAGCTACCTCCCCACCAATTGTCAGCCAAATCGGTTCAGCCGTTCTTGAGTTATACATAGTAAACTAACGCAACTTTTTATATTATAGAAATTGATTTATTACGAAACTTATTAAACATTTTCCAAATGACATTAGTGAATGTAGCTCTTCAATATAGTCAAAAACATCACTAGAGTCAAAAATCTCATTAAAAAAACTACATGTTCCTTCGCCTTCCCACGATGTGAGATGAGGTGAAGGAACTTCCATGAAGGAGGCCGTTATGAGCCAGAAGGAGGTTGCGGAGAGGGATCGCGAGATCCACCGCGTCCCAAACCGCACACCACGCACCCGACGGCGGAGGATCAGAAATGATCTTTTTCCGCCCTAATCCGGCTCTGGGCGGCGGACTCGGGGGAGTCCGTCGCCAACAAATGAGCCCGAGATGGCGGCGGCGTCTCCGCGCCGCCACTCGTGAGGGTTTTCCCCGCTAAGGGGTATTTGGTGAGGAGGTCTGTCGAGACCACCCGCCGCTGGAGCTCGTCGACGGCTCCGAAAGGAATTCCGACGAGCTCCCGCAATGGCGGAGCGCAGGACACCGAGGGGTTTAGTGGGTAAAACTCCGGCCGCCTACCATCTCAAGCCGGAGGGACCCCCACACACCGGGCCGTTCTCCCCCGGGAGCGGCCTGATGGTATTAAGGTGATTCCCCTCGTTAAAAAAAAAATTAAAAAAAAAGAGGCTCAAAGAAAGGGTTCTGATAACCCATAACGAATCCACAGACATTAGGTATTTACGAAGGTAAATACGTATCGGATTTGATTTGTTTCGTATACAATAGGATAAGGATCGTTTGCTAGTTCCTCGTACCTGGTGTTGAGTCCGTATCAACATTTACGGGATAACTCTATAAAGAAAGGTGTATTTAATAAAACAACCTAGTTGGGTACAGTTTCGTTTGGTATTTGTTGGAGTTTCAACTAGAAACCTCATCCAGTGTTGAATTTAACCAACTTTGTTTGTCTGTTTACTTTCTGTGGCGCATATATACCTACTATACAAGCTGCTACCTACGGTGTCACCCGCGTAAGTCCCGATCCCGTGGGAATATCGGAACAAAAGTAGCCTATGTAACTCCCTGATAATGTAGCTTTATATTGGTTAAAGAATATTTGAAATCGGTCCAGTGGTTTCGAAGATTACCTCCAATATACATACACGTTACCTCTTTATACTCGTGAATAGTAGTACAGATCTAACGCAACCTACAGATTTTATCAACGCTGAGCTTAAAACGTTGGTCCTAAACACATGAAGTTTGGAGAGTATGTTCTTTGTGGTATGTAGCCATCCACTAAGAAAAGGTTTTTAGAAAACCCCCAGGGGATCCAGAATTACGCGTTTGAAACCGCGGGACTCTCCTAGTTCGGTTATATAAATTGATTTATTCACACTGTAAATTTTAACTATGGCGTGTACACAAAACCTCTACCTATATCTATCCAACCTAACTACTATACGCAACATCAACAACCGTTATCTCGGCTAAAGGCGGGCACACACGAGGCAAACACGCGGCCTTATTAAGAACGCCAGCGTTACTTCCGATTTACATTTCAAACGTTGACGAATCGCAGCACAACGACACGCTTTGACGAGACTAATGTCACATAGGCAGGTGTAATTTAGATACGGACTGTTGAATCCTATTGCTTTTTGAGTATAGATACAGACAGGAACAGTATATTCAGGTAGGATCGGATACGGGGAAAGATCGTGTGACTCGAAATATTTCGCAAAATTGGTGGCATTGCAATACAGATCGGTGCGGGGTGAATCGCACCGTGCGGCTAACACTAAAAAATATCACCTATTTCGGGAGATATATGAGTCATACGGTCTTCCCCCATATCCGATATTATCTGACTATACTCTATTTATTTGGTATTAGTTGGTATCCATGGTTTTACTCGCTTATAGCAAGGCGATAAATAAAACTATCGAAACTAAACCCACTCGCTTCCCGTTGATCGCAAACTCCTTTATAGTTTTTAGTTCTACTCATTTGTCGTTCAGACTAGCGCCTAAAGTTGGTCATAAGCTGATTTCTACCAAATTAAAAACCGGCCAAGTTCGAGTCGGACTAGCGCACTAAATAATTCATACGATTATCACAAAAAATACGATTTTGTATTGGGAACCCAACATAAATAATTAGTTTTTATTGTTGTTATTGTGTTCAGTAGGTATTTGTTGTTTTAACGACAGCAGAACACATCTGTGAAAAGTCTAGCTATTACGGTTCATGAAATACAACCTGCTGACAGAGAGACAAAAAGATGGACAGTGGAGTCTTAGTAAAAGCGTCTTGTTTTTACCTTCAAATTACTTTAAAATAATTTATATTACCGTATTTATAGATGTCATGTACAACACCAACTGATGTAAAACCAAATCGCATATTTTCACAAGCTATTTTAAATTAAAAAAAAAACACTGCTCATTCCCATAACATGAAGCGAACTGCA
The DNA here is from genome assembly GCA_958496205.1 of Idaea biselata. Taxonomy (NCBI): domain Eukaryota; kingdom Metazoa; phylum Arthropoda; class Insecta; order Lepidoptera; family Geometridae; genus Idaea; species Idaea biselata. The sequence continues at coordinate 25,893,218 of OY292401.1, read as the reverse complement.
TAATAACTAAAACTACATACCTACGATAACGTGGTCGAGTTTAAAACGATCTATATTTTAGTTGCGGTCTGGCGCCGGTAGATGGCGCGTAAATACCCAATATAGCGGATGATTTCCTGCGTCGCGCGCCGCTTCCTCGTAACGGCTTCCGATGTGCCGTGAAATTCTACGATGCAGAAATATACCCTTTAATTATCGGGTTGTTTATTTTTAATGTTTGTTTTGTGAATATTATTCATATATGTATTTGTATTAATTTGATATGGCGATCTTACAAATTAAGAGACATTCGATTTTCTTCTGTTTGATTGGTTCTGATTCTTCAGTTTTCGCGATTTTGAATTGAAATTTAACTCATTTTTCGATTTGATTGCTGCTTTTTCGGTTTAAGCAATGCTTAATGATGTTTATTACTTTCGGCATTGTTTCAATGCTCGACGTCAAGCCTAATTTCGCCCTAAAATAATTTAAAGCCAAAATTAAAAAAACATCTCGATGTAGCGACTATTACGCGCTGGACTGGAACCAGCTGGAACCGGTACCAGTAGCCGCGGGTTAGAGTCCCGCCGGCTACAAAAAATTTTCAAAGCATTTTTTATAAAGCAAATGCTTACATTTAATCAAATATACTAAAGTCAATCATTATTTTTTGACACGGGTCTAGACGGAAATCGTGTAAGTTTAAAAAGTGTATGCTAAAGTCACCCATTTTCAGCACAAACAATTTCCAGCAAAAACTTAAGAAAATAGAAAATCTAAACATATTTCTCACGCACACCACGTCTACTGCGGACTAAGGACAGAATGTTCATACTAACGACAGGTAACAAAAGGCGTTGAATGCGAGAATGCGCTCGGGACCCACGACGTAACATTGCTCATAGGAAATGAAAGAGAATGCGGTGTCACCGAGTCTCTATGAATATATTGGCCCTTACTGTATTGGACAACTGGACCAATTTTTACCCGGCTGCAAGGAAAGGGTTATGTAACAACCGGAGAGCCAATTAGAGGTTCCCACGAATAGAAATAACATACAAATAAAAGTGTATGAAATCAACACGCAAAGAATCAACACGTTACAAAAAATCTATAAAGCAACAATATATAAACAGTATAGTACATATATAAAGGAAAAAATAACAAAAATAATTCGCGCCTATCTTGAATGTTTGTAATATTCTTTATTCCCTTGTATCTTCCAAACCACTCAACGGATTTCTTTAATTAATAGATAAAGTGAATATGTCAAAAGGCTATCCACTGTTTATAAATAAGTGTACCTACTTATTAGGTACTTAACCTTTAAATTATTTGTAATTTGTAATGTTTTTCTTTATATGGATGTATTATCTGAAATAAATGAATTGAATTGAATTTACTATAATATTATACGACGACCTCTGTGGCGCGTCGTGCGAATGCCCGACTGCAATGCAGAAGGTTGCGGGTTCGATTCCCGCCGGGTGCTAGTATTTATGCTTAAAAAATAAATATTTGTGTCTGGTCTGGGTGTTCGTCTATGTATAATATGTATGTATTTACAAAAGAAAAATAAATATAAGTATTATATCCGTTGTCTAGTCACCGTAACACAAGCTTAGTCGCTTACCACGGGGCTAGATGGCGCTGTGTGTTGTTGACACAATTTATTTATTTATTTATTTATAAATGCGAAAGTAACTCTGTCTGTTACCCTTTCACGCCTAAACCGCCGCGCTGAACCGATTTTGATGAATTTTGGTGTAGAGATACATAGATTAATGCTTTATTGTACAAGATTATTACAACACAAAAAAAAAATGATGATAGATGAGACCTCGGAGAAGGACATAGGCTGCTTTTGATCCAGATCCCGGTTGCATCCCTTTCGGGAGCCCAAAATTTAATTTCAACTTCAAAATATTTCCTTAGTCTGTCGTTTTTTGTTCTTTACAATAAAATAACCGTCCATGAATATTTACATATTGTACATCTGGAAATAAATAATTAAAGTCTGCCGCTCAAACGCTCAAACTCTGGTATGTTCATCAAATTAATTAATAAGTAGGTGAGCAGTTTATATTAAAAAGAGATTATTCTAGTATTAGATACTAGAATTTTTAAAGCATATTTCCAACGAAACTCTTAAGAGGAGTATATACGCCAACGACATTGAAACTGAAAATCCCTGTCGGGCTCATCGAAAATTATTGATTATTTCATGACGGAATGTCGTAGAACTTTTTTTTTGTGCACAGATTGTAGGTGACATTGTTTCCTACATTTTGGTGTAGTTTTAAGACAAGAACCTCCTATTGGTGCAAAGCCTATCCAAATTTTAGACAAAAAATGTTTGATTTGGCTAAAATGTCGATAGGCTTCAATACGTTTCGACATATTTGTATGGAAACTGCACTAAAATATCGGAAACAATGTCGCCTACAATCTGTACACAAAAAAAAGTTCTACGACATTCCGTCATGAAATAATCAACAATTTTCGATGCGCCCGACATGGATTTTCAGTTTTTCAGAATAGGGCCCTTAAATATCGTTTCGTTTCGTAATCGAACATCGGTAATGGTACCGTGTCACATTTTAACTTCGCTCCAATCCGGGATATTAGACTTGGAACTTTTCATATTACGGACTTTGATACTACTTTACTTTGGTTGTTGGTACCTGATAGATATTCCTGAAAGACCTTAGCCTAGATATTCCTGAAAGACAGGCATAAATATCATGCTGAGATATTGAATTTTCGCGAATTCTATGATATGAAACTTGTAATCTCTAGAATTTTGGAATATGGTAAATTCTTGGTAAAGTTGGGCAGGTATTTAACCCTAAAAAGAGAGAGGCGCGATTAAAATTACTTGATGGAATTTTGAATTTTGACTATTATCTGACCTTTTTTCATCGGATGGGCTTAGTGACTTAGTTGAAAGGTTTATAAGGCCATATTAGTCAAAATTTAAACGGAATAACAGAATAATCAAAAACAAGTACGCTGGAATTGCTAAACCATATAAAATGACATTAGATCTTTGTGCCGATTTGATTTGCGCCATGTTGCGCTGTTGTCGCGCGTTTTCTATTGAAAGTGATGGTGACCGTCCATGGAACTACTATTGGTTCGGAACTATTTCCGGAGACGGTCACCATCACTTTCAATAGAAAATGCGCGACAACAGCGCAACATGGCGCAGATCAAATAGGCACATAGTTCAGTGCGAGACCTCCTGTCCATATAATTCAGATCAGTGGTGTAGCCCCGAAATAGAATAGGGCAAATACAAAAATCCCGTCGGGGCGACGATAGGGGGGATGGCACGGGATTTTTGTATGTAGAAAATGACACGTCCCGCCCAGGAAACGTTAGGTATGCAGAGACCTTTACAATTCAAAAGTTTAGCCTCACCAAAAGGAAACTCACACTACATCCCCACAGTAACAATTACCTAGCTACCTCTTGAAGACAGAAGTAATCCGTTTAGGAGAGCAATCTCAACTAGCGAAGGGCTAATACTCACGACTATGGGCTTCTTACCTCATGAAAATGTATCAGAAAAATCAAGTAACCGCCTTCACGTAAGTAGCGTGGTCAAAGGTAAACACTTCGGCGTGTAAATATTGGGAAACTAGGCAAGTACGTGCCACGGTCCATATATTATATTTCGTATTTTAAAAACACAAAAGATGGGGCTTCAGAACCCGGTTGAGATGACTTTTTCATATAAACGTAGTGCCAAAGTAACCTCACAGGTTTCTAGTTCTGGCGGGTTCTAATCCTGCCAGGAGCATTAAATTTTGGATAAAAATATTTTCAAATTTAAAAGAAAGTAGGTACCTACATTTTTTTTTTTACGAGGGAAATCTCCTTATAAGGTCATAGCACACTTACACGACTCCGCTCCCACCCGGCAAAAATAATATAATTCAAATATGGGCTTTAAATATTGATCTTTAGATATGTTTTACATTGGCATCATAAATTAGCAGACAGCTCGCTTACAGCGAGCTTACCGCCGTCAGACTGCTCGGGAGTCGACGCCTCGCTGGCCGCGCGTTGTAGACGAGCGGTCTGTTAGCAGTAGCCGCGCGCGCCGTCGCGGAATGTTGGCAACCGTACGATTTAAATCGTATTCGCGAAAAGCGAGAGCGGTAGGCGGGTGGACAGCTGGCCGTCTGCTAGCTGTCGCCGCGTGGACTGCTGGTTGCCTGCTAGCTGTCGCCGCGTAGACTGCGAGCAGTCGTCTTAGTTTTGGGCAGTGTTGGGTGGGAGCGGTGTTGGAGCAGAGTCGTTTAAGTGTGCTATGACCTTAAGACCGTCAGGCCGCTCCCGGGGGAGAGCGGCCCGGTGTGTGGGGGTCCCCCCGGCCAAGATGGTGTGCGGCCAGGGTATACCCACTAAACCTCTCGGTGTCCGTCTTCTCCGCTAAGTGTGGGGACAGACGGGAAACGCTCTCGCATACTACCGTCTGCCCCACAGCGGTTGGCCGCGTCCGGCCTCCTCGCCAAAAACCTCCGTAGGAGGTAAACCCTCACGAGGGGCGGCGTGGACACGCCGCCGCCACCTCAGGCTCAGTGTTTACGTAGGTATTAAATCTTCAGCTGCGTTCCCGCATTCGGCGGTTAGTTTCATAACAACCACGAACTTCAAATTCGCTTTCGCTTATAACCTGTAACACACACAAACCTGCATAAATATTCAGTGTGGGGGCGGAGATCTCTTATTAATGAAAAAGGGTCACGGGGTATTTTAATTCAACTACGTGTAAAGGATACCGTGGAAAAGAACATGAACTTAACTATAGCCCTAATAATGGTGCTAGTTTAGTAAAATTAACGTTTGTTGTATGGGAATGGCCCTCTCTCTTATATGGCCCTCTTAAATATTTTTTGTTTTATTTTGTTTTTAGTATTTGTTGTTTTAGCGGCCACAGAGATAGATCATCGATAGATACACAAACACGCAGATACACGGATACTTTAACACCCCTGTTTTTTCGATGTAGTGGACAATTGGCCAAGTCTACAAATAGTGTCAATTAGTCAAGCGTATTGTCACCGCAAATTTTAGTGTTAATTCGTCAAGTCGTCAAAGTCTTCGAAAAGTGTCAACTCGTCAAGTCTTTTTTTTTCAATATAACAAATGACGATTGGAGTATAAACAAAAGACGATCGGAGTATAAACAAAAGACGGTCGGAGTAGAAACAAAAGACGATCATCGGGGTTAAAAATCTTAAATACATACATACAGCTCTACGACACTAGAATATACTATGTATACTTTAATAAAACCTTCGAAATCTTATAAACAGCAGTAAAAGTGATTCACATCAGTATTAAAAGTGTAAAATTATACAATAATTGCACTTTTATTCATTTATTCATATATTCGTTCACGGTGACAAATGTCGTCCTAAATTGTTATTCAAGATTCTACTTGAATCTGGACCTTTCGCAGGTTTTTATAAAAGCTCTGCCTCCGTATTCTGTAACTCGGGGCGTATGAAATAGTGATGATCACTGTGTCTATGGTAAACGAGAGTGCCCTTGCCAGTTAAGAGGAAAGTCCACCTCTACTCTTTCTCCATACAAACGTAGTCGACTGTTTCCTCCTTGGATAATGAATGACATTAGAGCGACTATGTTTATGCATGCCATAAAACCTATTGGCCTTATTAATAAACGTGGAGTGAGGTCGGAGTAGTGAAAATATGCTTTGTCTTTTTCCGTGACAAGAACTTTCAAAGTTGACAGACAGAAACAAAAAATGGTAAAGTTACTTAGACCTTACTCCACGTTTATTAATAAGGCTGTATATGTCCCATTACCATGCCCATTTGTTTTTAATTTATTTTCTAATTTAAATAGAAATAAAATTTGAATATGAATGAAAATCAAAGAATGGTCATATTGGTCATGGCTGATATAGATTTTATGACATAAACATAAATTCTGATGTCTTTATCCCGAGAGGAAACAGTCAACTACGTTTGTATGTCGAAAAGAATCATCATCATACAAGCGATGTTCCCGTTTGCATCCCATCGAGAGCCTGGGGTCCGCTTTCCTACTTTTCCGTCTCCACTTCGCAGTTCGCACGATCTTCGGCATCCTGCGTAGTGAGGCCATTTGCACGCATCGCATATCCGATCTTACGACGTCAAGACAGCACTTCTTGGGTCTTTACAATCTGCCGCGGCCGGGCGGAGGAGCCATTGCAAGACATTTATTACCCACGTAACTAGCCAGTAACTGTAACTGTATGTCGAAAAGAATAGATAGACTTACCCTTAAAGGAATTGACACTAGACTTGTTTTCTTTCAAACAATTCGGAATAATAAGCAAGACGGTTTGATTTTTTCTACTATTGTCTTCATTCTTCAAGTTTAGCGTGCTACATCTTAGACCGTACAGTGCTACAAAGTGGCGCCGGGTCAGCTAGTAGTATGATTTACGAAAACGTTAATATTAGCTAAAATAATAACGGTTAGTAATCTCCAGACAATTGCGGTAACAATAGCAAACATCGATTTAAGCTTTCTATCCTCTTAGTTTAAGGCATGAGTTACACTGAGACAAAATAATACCAATACGTAGGTGTACAACATAATACCACAGTATATGATGTTTATAACAACAGGCGGTCTCACCAGTAAATTGACTCTACAATCCGAACCGCGCTTTTCGAAATCTCAACACACTCGATACGTGCATTTTTTACCTTACCCGCACTATAAAAACTGTGTTTTTATTAAATGACGATTTTATTTTATGTTTGGATGTATGGATACTTTTGTTTTGTAGAAGTACCATCCATTTGTACCTAGATCCATAAACAATAAATCATTTTACAAGGAGTGCATACCTACATAGAATACGGGTTGTATGATTAGCTATTTGCAGTTGCCGCGTGGTGTCAGATATTTTCCTATAGTAATTTAAAAAAAACATAGCTTACCTACTTCAAAAATGGTGGTTCTCAATTCGGATGTAGCTTTTTCTTAAAATGACTATGAACTTTTCCATAATAATAAACTAATCGTGTTTAATATTTATTATTTTTATTACAAGCAACTCGCCCTGAAATCCCTATTATTTAAATAATAGCGAAAACTGTACATACCAAAATCTGTGGCTTCGTATAAAACAATAATGTAAATAGATTGACTTTATGGCATCTCTTTCTCTCGTTGTGTCTTCATGCTTAATTCCGTAGGTATTTATGGCCTGGCTTCATACAATGGAACATCATTAGGTATATTTTAATCAAAAAAAAGACGGTTCATATAGGGATTTGCAGCAATGTTTATAAGATTATTATCCTTATGAAATGCAATAAGATTACATACTCGTAATAGTAGGAACCATGGTAGAGAAAAAAAGAGTTATTGAAAAATTATTGAGTCACCGAGTGACTATAGAGATATTTTAACAACCCGACAATTCTCATTAGCGACGGAGGGCAAATTTAATTCTTTGAATATCTATTTTTAGTTTGAAAAATAAAATATGTCATAAAAATTCATTTCAATACAATCACTAGACTTTTTGTAGAATCAGTCATTTATAGAATTGTACATTTCAAGAATTGAATTCTAAAAAGAATTATAGACTGTAGTTATTTCGAGAATCGGTAACTCTCTGGTATACTTTGAGCTAGGACCTTCTTCTACAAAAGTCTATGTCCTGTGGGAGAAGTAACCATGACAACAGTAATACTGATTTTTTAACCTAACTATTTTACTTACTAAAATAAAATGAGGTTAAATTAGGTACAATGTCGTATTATTCAATTGTACTAGTCAAAAACATCCGAAACGTAGTCGTGTCGTAACGTTTCCACATAATTTATTAGAAGCCGCTTAAGTACAGGACCATGACCGGCCATCTCTGCCCAAGTAATTACTAGGGTTAAGAACTAAAACCCGAATTCTTGTTAAATATCCTTAAGGGACCTGCCTAGGGACATTATCACCTATTGTCTCTGATCCGTGTGCCGTCTTGCGATGCTAACAAACTTACGCTCCGACCAAGTGGCAGTCGCAGGCAGCGGTGGCGCTAGTCTACACGAAACTACAAATTTCTTTAAGCCAATTTGTAGTTCTGATTTCGTCCGCCTGCACAGTTAAGTCGGTGGCATAGTACTGTGACATTTGAAGAGGAGTTGAATTGTGATAGGTCTAGAGAAACTGGTCGTAGAATGAGGATGGTACGGAATCTACGGTCGAGATATAAGGAGCTCGACGCGATGTTTACATTCAATTGTGAGTACCTTACATGTTTTGTTAAATAAATAAAGGAGTTAATGTAAGGAGTTATTTTTGGAAAGACACTCAGGAGCAATTTCAAACAACTTAAGAGGATAGTCTACCTACTTTTTCTCCATAGAAATGTAGTTGACTGAGAAAATATTATGTTAATGCCGATTGCGATGATTATTGGTATGCAGAAAGCTGGATATCTGGATTAACACATGGACACATATTTTTATTCCGATATTCGGATCGGGTCTTACACGAGTAAAACCGCGGAGCGCTGCTAGTAACAAAATAAAAGTAAAAGACGAGTCTTATTCAACAACGAAGCCCGTAATTCTTCAAAGAAATAAAACGTTTAACTTTTGATTTTTTAATGTGTCTGTCCTTGTGCTAATGTCTAAAGATTTAGGTGAGACGATGTCGGGTCGCTCTGGCCCTGTCTGTGAGATTATAGAGGGTTGGATCTTGATTGATGGCGACTGTAGCGACTGAGATCTGTAGAGCTTTGTGATAATGAACAATGGGAGGGAAGACAGGTGTAGGACCTACTTATAGATAGATAGATAGATATAATGGGGGTCGTAGCAGCATGTTTTGTTATTGTTTGAGATTTTACCTACTGTTATATTAACGGCCAGTTTCTTTATGTACAGTCGACTACGCATTCGTAAAGTTTCTATGGAGAAAAAAGTAGGTATCCGTTCCCCTTAAATAACCTTGGTCTTAGATGTACCTAATATATATGTTACCGGATATGTATGTAATTCGTCATTATATAGAATTCCTAGGAAATGTGTACGTTGCCTAAAATCCACAGGAAAGGTGTAAAATAATTTATAATATACACATTTCCTAGGAATTCTATATATTTCCTAAACAGCAATCGGAAATATGTTAAATTCAGAATGTTGGTCGGTAACAGGGGGTTTGGGGGTACGTATTCGAATATCTAAAATTAAAATATTTACAGTTAAAATCTCGATGGTCAAAACCCCTAAAATTACAATATCTAATGGTTGGTTGGTTGGAAATCTATGTATTAAAATCTTTGATAAATTATTTTACACAATTCCTAAGTGTAGTCGTCATTATATACAAATCTTAGGAATTGTATACAATTCCTAGGTTTCATACATTTCCGGTAACATATACATAATATATGCATCTAAACTCTTTACAGTACAACTAACTAATCCAAAACAAACTATACCAATAGGTGGTTAGAACACAAAAGCCTTATTCAGCTGGCATCCTTTCAGCTAAATCCGGCCATGGCTTAACCGTTCTTAAATACGAAAGTTATTGCTCAATAATTCCGTATCCGCCATACCGTTTATACCTAAATTAACCTCTTCAGTCCAGAGATTTTCTCGGTAAATTTCGTCTAGGACAATAATCTACTAAATGCAACGTCAGCGATATGAACCTTGATCATTGTCCAGTATACTTCGACCCTCGAATATGCGGAAACAACGCTTCTAGGGCTTATTTTTAAAGGGAAGTGCGGTGGAACAGAGGCCAAGTTAGGTTTGTGATACGCCAGGATTCCGATACGGTTATTAGTATAGATTTCCGATTGTCCTATCAATATTAAATGCCCGAAATTTTCATAATCTTAGTTGAATTGTGTTTGGTTTTGTGTTATAATATAATTGGTGGTATTTGTTTGGTTGTTTGGAATCTAATATTGAGCTGGAGCTGAACTTTGCATTATATAGGCCAGTTGTATTATATTACATTCGAAATTGCAATAATTTCCCAGTAAGTACGGATGTATTTGTGTATGTATTTTGACGGCCTCAGTGGCGCGTCGAGCGAATACCCGACTGCAATGCAGAAGGTTGCAAAAAGGACACAATTTAAAAAAGATTATTGCGGAAAATGAGGTCGTAAACAATTACAAATACAACGCTCGACGTTTCGAGGAGTTTACAGTGCCCCCTGTTCACATTATTGACTTTAATCAGGAAAAAAATACTTTACAAGTTACTCGAAATCGAAAATTTCTTAATTTACAATCCATTAAGTTTTATTACCTATGTACCTGCGACTTTCTAAAGACAAAGTTACCCTTAACAATGTCACATATAGGCACTCTTAAAACATTCCCATATGTTTAATTAAAACGAATGCCTTAGCAAATGTAAGACGATCGCGACTTAAGAAGAAATCCGGTCGTGCCTCTGACCATACATTCACTCTGCGCTGAGGGGCAATAATACTAAAGTGTCTTAAGGGAGCTCTAAGACAGGGGTGGATATAGGAACGTTTTATCCTCGAAGATTTCTATTTTATTTGTAAGTGGTCTAAAGATTTATTTTTAGTGAAAATCTTATTAAGACCATCAGGCCGCTCTCGGGGGAGAGCGGCCCGGTGAGTGGGAGTCCCCCTGGGCGAAGATGGTAGGTGGCCAGGGTATACCCACCAAAACCCCACGGTGTCCTTCTCGCCGCTATTGCCGGAGCTCGTCGGAAATCTTTAGTGACCTAACCTAACCAACACTTTATGAATGAATTTCAGTGGCATTAACAGTAATAATGGTTCTACAAGTCCTGCATCCAAATATTTTTTGTTCACCCAGAGTTCCTTAGACGCTTGGAAATCTCCTTTGCAGGGAGCATTGACTTTTGGATCAAAATAGCATTTTTTACCTGACTGCGCGACGCAAAGAAGGGTTATGAGTTTATTTTAAATATAAGTAACGTCTAAACTTTATCTCTAATAGTGTTTACCTAGGACAGAACGTTTTTGGGAAACGTATTCAGTGCATTTTTTTATTTTAACTTAGTTTACGCCTTAATACGTCCCTGTGCGCTAAGGTCGAGATTTAAGAAGATAGGCAATACTTGGCGTTGTGTCTCTTTATGGTAGCTTTTAATGGACCGGTGACGAAAATTTAATGAAAACTCTTCAGTAAACAGGTGTGGACGCGGCGTAGTCTTAATATATGAACAGTTTTAACTTGAGAGCATAGAGATATGTAAGTACCAAATCCATCCTATTAATCCTATTTACTCATTTTGAAGGTGAATGATTTGTAGTATGTTTGTTACTCCTTCACGCAAACCTAATGAATGAACCGATTGCGATGAAACTTGGTACGCAGATTGCTAGATGTCTAATTAACATGTAGGTACTTAGGTTATTATCCTAATAGGCCTAGAACGCACTGAAATTCAACGCCTGTGTTACCCGTAGGTCTGAAACCGCAAAAAATGCAACACATAGCTGTCCATACAAGCCCACGCATTGGCGTTTTATTCAGTGACTGATTTTGCGTGTTGATACGCGGTTCTGCGTTTTCAGCTATTCGTAAACCGCTTGCGTTTAATCGCAGTGCGTTCTAAGCCATAGACCCGCGAAAACAAAAGACAATCGAAACGAAAACAAAAGAAGATCGAAACGAAAACAAAAGAGAGGATAGTAACGAAAACAATAGACGATCGAGACGAAAACAAAAGATACGATCGTAACGAAAACAGAAGACGATCGTAACGAAAACAAAAAGACGATCGAAACAGAATCAACATATAATCGAATTGAAAATATTAATACCACTAGTTTAAATGTATGAAATAATTTGAGCACCCACCACGGTACAGCGGTACAGGGGTTCCAATGACAAAGTGTTCCGTATCACACTCATGCGTGTAAAACGCCAATAAATTGGTAAAAAACATGTCGACGACCTGCTATAGCATAGTAACTTATACAGATTGGTCAAGTGTGAATATGGGTATTTCAACAAAATGAAATTAAATCTTACGTAGGTACCTACTATATTAAAAGAAAAATGTCCGGTAGGAAATGAGCAAGTAGAACGAGAATAAAAAAACCAGACTGCAAAAATTAGTATATTATTTTTTAAAAAAAATCATTAAATGCAGATTTACTTATTTTTGAAAAAAAAAAAGAGGAATAAATATATTGCACGACATTCCACACTTCGCAATCTAGCCCTAGTAAGTTACGCATAACTTAAACCGCAGATAGTAGAGAGCTGAAATTTGGAGAGTGTATTCTTTATAATATGATGTAGGCGTCCGATTAGATTGGACTTTTCGAAATTCCCACGGAATCAGGACTTACGCGGGTAAAAACGCAAGACACAGCTAGTAATGTTCTAGTAAAGTAGAGTAAGTAAATTATGAATTTAAAAAATTCAAAACCCAACTTCAAAAAAGGACAAAATAACCAACACACAATACAGTTCAACCGGCTTATCTGTTATGTAAGCTGCAGTCCGGCAGTCTTACTAGTTTTGGTAAAAAATGATAAAATCATAGTAGCCCGAAAATAACAACTGAAAATCTTGTACCCTACAATACCACTTTCTCTTTACTTATTCACTTTTATGACGTTCAAGTTGGTTACAGTGCTATCCGAAAGTTGTTTATTTTTAGCGTTTAATTTATGGACTAGGACACAGCGACGCGTCTAGACATTTGTTATAAACGAATTTATATTCATGGGCTCTTAAATGACTTTTCCTATAATGTTTTAGATGAAATTGGATTGGGTTTGGGCATAGTAACATACTTTTTAAGTAGATTACATCATAACGTAATATAATTGACAACATCTGTGACTCGTAGGCCTGTAAAATAGAACAATACAATTATTTTTAATTTGAATACAATTATAGATTCTCAACCTTATTTTCCTTACCGCCCACTTTGAGAATTATAAGTTTGTTTCCATCTTAATTTTACTTACCATCTGTCATGAAATGAAACCAGCTATTGTCATGATTATATTTAAATGTGTAATATTTCATTATTGTCTTAAGATATGATATTTTATATCCTTTCCTATTTCTAGTTTAAAAATAAGTATTACAGGGAAAATATTTCGCATGCAAAACTCGGTTGAAGTTGAAATAATTCAAAAATACCGCTCTGGAGCTGTCGACAAGTCGCTTGCTGACTCCTGTATTCCCCGAAGACACTGCCACTATTTTCCTTTTAAACCTCCTTATGTAAGTACAAGTAGAATTTTCTCTTGGTCTTCTACTGCACCCCTAAACGTTATCAACCATGTTGAGAACCATTGATTTTATGTCAATTATGCATAGTATTATAGGGTAAACAAAACATAGCCTCTAAACCACAGACTAGATATTATTATAAACGTGGAGTGAGGTCGGAGTAATTTTACCACTTTTTGTTTCTGTCTGTCAACTTTAAAAAGTTCTAAAAAGCATGTTATCACTACTCTAACCTTACTCCACGTTTATTAATAAGGCTATTAGTGTTTAGTATGTACGTGCGAAACATGTTGTTGGTTTCTGATTTATTTTAAAACCAATTCCATCCTCTGAGCATGGTCGGCGAAGCTGAAAAGGTGACATAGATGGGCAAGTCCATATACTCCATATACAAAAAAATCAAACCGTCTTCCAAAAGTACAAAATAACTTGTCACCCACAATAACCCACAATGTCACCGACTTTTCGGATACTTAGGCAGTTTTACGGGGTAGATCCAGATGTAGTTTGGCTGCCCAATTTTATCACACATCCCATTCTACTTCTTTAAGGATAATTTCCTCCTTTTTTATTTCGGTCAATAATACGGCCTACTTCTTAGGCACTAATTTCTAAAATAGCATTCAATATTAGAAATCTTAATTTTTCGTGTAAAAGGAAAATAACATCTCATTCTTTAAAGCTTAAAATATATTCAAAGATAAATTGCTATTCAACAGCATTTAGACTTAAAATCGATAAAGTTCATTATCTCTATTGAAAGACGTTTCGTAGGAACATTGCCAACTTCTACAATTGTAAGGATTTATCTTAAAAAGTGTTAGGAGGGACTTAAATGCACTGTATTGATTGGTGCCAAATAAACGGCAAGAAGAATATGAAATATTTGCAGTATAATACTGTATTAATACTGTAAATCTAAACTAGTATTGTAAAGAGAAAAGATTTATTTGTTTGTAACGAAAAGGCTCCGAAACTACTGGACCGATTTCAAAAGTTCTTTCACCAATAGAAAACAATATTATCGAGGAATAACTTTTGATCTCGATATTCCCACGGGATCGGGACTTACGCGGGTGAATCCGCAGGACCCTAGTAACACAATATATGTGGAAGTAGCTTAGTTTGCATTATCAGTCTAGCTTAAACCATTATATTCTGAGAAGAGTCCATTGAGGTCTGTCGGGAGAAAACTCTTGCAGGGTTAGACTCACCTTAGTATATAATTGTATAATATCTGTTTTGTAATGTAATTTCTCTTGTGTACTGAATAAATAAAATAAAATAAATAAATAAAATAAGAGTCCATTAAGGTGCGTCTTTAATAGTATCTATTGCAAGGTCTTACTTCACTCCATTAAACTCAGGGAACGGTCGTAAACTGCAAACCCGTGGTTTAATACTGCGTTAGCTCATATTAGGCTAACCTACGTTTAATCAGGCTATTATGTCACTCCTTCAAGCAATACCTACCACTTGCGTTTGAACCGATTGCGATGATACATTAAATGGAGTTGGAGTTTTAGAATAACATGTAATCATTTTATCACATATTTTCAAGGGACCGAGACTTATGCAGATGATGCCAGGGTTTTTAGTATTTGTTTGTTTTAGTGGCAACAGAAATACATCATCTGTTAGAATTTCGACTGTCTAGCTATCACGGTTCATGAGATACAGCCTGGTGACAGACGGACAGATAGACCTCGAAGTCTTAGTAAAAGGTTTCCGTTTTTACTCTTTGGGTACGGTACCCTTAAAACTATACTGCTGCGAAATATAGGCCCTACTCAACAGTATGTTGTTTCTAGTCTGGGTAGATAGATAAAAAACTATCCTATGTATGTATTTACAATAAAAAAAGTATAATATGTAGTATATCCGTTGTCTAGTACCCATAGTATGTACAAGCCTAGTGCTTAGTTTGGGGCTTTGAGTAACGTCGTTCAATAATTATTTATATACAATGTTGATTTTTAGCCAGGACGTTTTCAATGTTTTTTGTTTACACTTTTGATCTAAGATTCTGAGACAGAGTATAGTTCAGATTAATATTTAACGCAAGTATTACAATCAGTAGCTCCCGGCTCATAGCATAAGTCTGTCTTTTAGCACTTTCAACCTCGTTTTCTAAAGCATTCAGATTTTTATGGTAATTTCGAGTGCTAGAGATTTCTTAGCGATAACGTTTGGAAAATCTTCCGCCGCATATTTTCTGTTTGTATCTTAATATTGTTTTCATTTCCATGTTTATATTAAGAGCTTGCAGATTACAGATTCTCTCCTTCCGTTTAGCCCCGGTTTAGAATAAGGGCGGTACCCCATTCCTTTCCTTCGTGTAGGTATCTTAAAAGGTGACTAAGGAAGGATCCGGGGGAGACTAGCGAATATGGAGTTCTCCCCGCGGTGGTGGATAAACTGCATGGTCCTAAGGAGCTCGATGCAAATAGATTTGGCAAAAACATTGCCAAATCTATTTGCAGTAGGTATCCTCAATAAGATTTACCTACTATATATTTAAGCAGACCCAGGGGGAATCCCATGCAACCGGGAACATCAAGAGATTTTTAATTTATTTTTTGATTTTTTTAAATAATATTTAAACTTTTTTTTTCTATCAAACTATCGGACCACAAGAAGTCGGCAGTCGACTTAACGTTCGTAAAAAGTGGCGTAAATATTTACGGTCCTACTTATAAATATTTTTGATGTTCATTTCGTTGTTTGCTTTGCAAGCAATGTTGGTTTTCGTCTGATAATATACAAAGAGATAACAAACGGGACACTTCAACGCCATTATTCTGCTATGTGTAATAACAGAGTTTTTTTTTGTAAGGAAAACTGTGAAGTTCTTTTTTCAGGCCTAACATTTTAAGTAGTACCTAATTCAACATTTTGAGGCGAACTCTACATTTTGGGATTTCAAAGTTTTAGAAACTCAATATTTTGGTCCTAAAGGGTTTATTTAATAATATTTAGTAAAACAATATGTATTTCTTATCTGCTGGCCATATTTTTACTGCCCGTTACTGGTGCAGTGATAACGGCAAGCGAGAGGTAGGTATATGGTTCGATTCCCGTCACGTGATGGTTTTTGATAGTGTTGAAAATATTTTTAAAAGCTATGTATGCATTGCTAGAATCCTTACCTAAGTCATTTGCTAAAGTGCGGTAGGGTTTATATAAAAATGGTTTTAAAAACATTTAAAAACGAGAATAAAAAAAACGTTTTTTTTCTGTTTCTGCGATCTTGTAGACACGAATGCATTAGAAACAATGCTAAAAGTAATAAACACCACGCGATTAAAACCGAAAAATGTCTTTAATTTCAATAAAGAACATATTTATTTGGCAGAGTAGAGAAATAAACTATGTTACCAGATTTCTACAAGATATAACATTATTTGTACATGTCATGCAGACGCTACAATGACTCAAGATTTCAGGCAAGGCGCCACATTTGTCAAGACCTAGACAACGAGAGAATACCATAGTAAGTAAGTACCTATCCATTGTACTTCCATACAACTTAATGTTAAACTTAGGTACCTACAGAACAGACAAAGAACTTAGTTGAAATATGGTTTTTAATAACATGTTGTGCATGTTAGAATCATGGATTAAATTTAAATGAGATGCAAGTAATTTATTTTATAGATTTTTTTTACACACGACAGATGAGTGTTAGACCACTATATTACTTGATGGTACCTAAGTGATTATAATGATGCAAGAGTAACACGCTCATCCAAGGAAGGAAGACGGAACCAGATACGACCCGCCTTCCTTAGTGGCTGCACCGGCCAACGTTTCGGGACACGGACGAGTCCGCTTAGCACTACGACTTAGCCGGTAGGTGGTAACAGGCCGAAGCCTCCCACCAAGAAACCCCCTTTTGGTCACCTTTTACAGGAAACTTATTCGGCATATGAAACCGATTTCATATGCCGAGGCCAATGAAATCTATAGGACCTTATAGGTACTTATTATGAATATGAATAAATGATTGAATTTTATTGACTTACTGGTTAAGGTGAACCGATTTGAAAAAAGATGTTGTTGCTGTTGATCATACCTGTAAACAAAAGTGACAAATATTAGTGTAACCAGTAGTAGCACAAAATACATAGTAGAAGATACGAATTTAGTCTTATATTTTCATGACCGAAGACGCTGTAGAGGTCGCCTCATACTGACCGAAATATAATATTTAAGGTCCCTGGAACGTGGAATTGACTCGAAAAGAAGAAGAAGAAGATGACCTGCAAAATGTAGGGGAAATTGTGCAGATGGGTTAATGTTACTTGGGAGAGAGCGATCGAATTAATGTTATTTTATCACAGTTTAAGGCCCGTATTAATAAACCGAACTCAATATCGATATTGAGTGCGTATCAATTGAGTAACTCTTGAGATGCGGTCACCATCTTAAGTTAGGCATTAATTAATAGTTAAAACTCAAGCTCTACTCAACTGATATCGCTCTTGAGCTTCGAGAGTGATCTTGAGAGCGACCTTGAATGAAAGTAAACGTTTTATTCTAATACTAGCTGTGCCCGCGACTTCGTCAGCGTTTTTCGGACTACCTACCCATCGCTGTGCAAAAGTCTACACTTGAACGGACGACCAGGGAAGTCTGTTGCTGAGCTGAAGAGAATCATGGCAGAGTCTATTTAAGTGTAGATTTTTCACAGCGCAGCGGTAGGTAACGTGTTGCATGCTTATTCACATTACATACTTATTATAAGAAGTAGCCTTTATCGAAAATATAAAAAAAAAAACAAAACCCGACTTCGAAAATAAGGACAAAATAATAAAAATAAGCTCTCCTACATACAGTGCAACCGACTTATCTGTTATGTAAGCTAAAGTCGGGCAGCTTAACTACATGATATCTTTTTTTTACGTGGGTAATGCGCCTTATGCACCGTCAGGCCACTCTCGTTGGGCTCCCTACCATAGGTTTATAATCTAAACCCCCATGGTGTCCCTCGCTCCACAAGGGTCGAGGCCAGTGGGAATTTCTCATGGACTACATCCCGACAACGGCGGCCTTTCCAAGCCTCATCTCTGCCTCTGCCCGATAGACAATCCCTCTCCATCTCGGCACGGTCACGCCACCGTCTCGAGGTCCCCAAAGCCGGTGATAAAGCCCCCCACCGAGTTCACCACCAGAGGCTGAGGTGATTTTTTATAGTGGTTGTCTTCCACGCGGCCCCTTTCTTGCGGAAAGGACCCCCGAGCCCGCTGACGCGGGATTACGGAGCCAGGCCAGGCAAACCAGGCAAGCCCGGTTTCCCACGTCGTGCGCCTCTTAGCTTGCAGCTACTGAGTCCCCTCACAACGGCAAGGTGGACGACCATCTGGAGGGTAAAACGTAACATCGTGTCCGGGACTCGGGACTCGAACGCGCAGCCCTCGAATCGGAAACCATCACTCGGCTCGGCAGGCCACCGTTCCTTAAAAAGGGAATGCGGTCTGTGATTCGAACGCGGAACCCTCGACTCGGAATCCACAACTGCCATCGTGCCACGTAAACTACATGCAATCTGCATCTACCCAGTAAAACTGCCCGATTACAGCTATATTTTTTAATCATTTTTATTGCATTTTCGACTGCCACTAAAAATTATCAAAATTGTAACCGTAACTTTAATCACTGAGGGATTTTTGAGAAGGTGGTTTCAGGGGGTCCATCAATTTGTACCTAGTTCTTTATAATTATGCTGATTATATTGATGGAATCCAAAAATTAGTAATTTTCAGCATTATGGGATGCTATTCTGCTTATCATTCCGAAGGTTCTCATCAGATCTTCACCAACAATTTATGGGCCCAACTCGGGACTCTCACTTTCCAAATAAAAAAAGAATGATCGAAACCGGACTTTATTTGCCGGAGTACGGTGTGAACATATTCAGTATTCACATACAAACAATATGCGGGTAGAATTGAGCAGCTCCTCTTTTTTTTAAAGTCGGTTAAAACCAGCCATTATAAAGAATTTCCGTATGTCCGAAGGATCCGGATATGTGGAGAGACATAGGTATACGGTATTTTAGGAATTTCCTGCAAAAAAACTGGATATCCGGTTTTTTTTATTTTCGACCGGATATCCGGTTAATCATGTGTTGATTCCACACAACATACTTCTTCAATACAACATTCAAACTAATTAGGTAAAAACAGAAAAACACTTTATCCGGATAACCGGATTAAATATCCGGATAAAAAGTACCCTATATGTTAATCGGGGTCTAAAGCTATCTGCATACCAAATTTGGTCAAAATCGGATAAGCCGTTTCTGAGATTAGCGGGCACAAAGGCACACACAAAGACAAACAGACAAACAGACAACCAGAAAAATAGAAAAATAGGTTCTACTGCGTTAATAGATACCCCTACAATTTATCTTTTTTTTATATCTTCCAAAAACAGACACCGCTAAGTTACGATTTTATTATATGTATAGATAGATTATAGTACTAATATTATGGTAGGTAGTTTTTTTTTTAAATTTTGAATTTCTTAAGTTAAAAAGTTTTGTTACTATGGTACCTAGTTTACTCGTATTTTACTGTCATTTTTTTATTGTGAATATATTTAACAAAATGTAACTTAATTAAATCAATCTTTGCTTAGGTGAGTTTAGCTAGCTTAGTTTTGTTTAGCTAAGCTAAGCTAAACTAAGCTAGCTAAACTAAGCTAAGCTAGCTAAACTAAGCTAAGCTAGCTAAACTAAGCTAAGCTAGCTAAACTAAGCTAAGCTAGCTAAACTAAGCTAAGCTAGCTTAACTAAGCTAGCTAAGCTAAGCTAGCTAATTCGAAAACCTTGTGCCCATATAACTTCTTCATGACGCCCTAAAAATCAACTTATTAAATAATAATTCAAAAAAACTTAACTAAACAAACCAAAGAAAAGAAAAACTCGAAAACTAAAATAACCCATCCCCAAAATATCATCATAATAATTGATTTCTCCATGTTTCTGAATTACAAAAACACCGAAACAGCTACTTAAGTCACGTACCACCCACGATCAAACTTGAGTACACGAAACTGCATCTTGAGTGACATCTTGAGTGCTGAGTTTGATTTATTAATACGGTATGACTCAAGTGATACGTCACTCTTTAATCACATCTTAAGATAGGTTTATAAATCAGCGCAACAACTCAAGAGCAAACTCAAGATTGATATCGAACTTGAGTTCGGTCTATTAATACGGGCCTTAGAGTGTGAAGTTAGAACAAGGCAATTCAATTATAAATTTGTCTTATACTATTTTTAACCCCCGACGGAAAAAGAGGGGTGTTATAAGTTTGACGTGTCTGTGTGTCTGTCTGTCTGTCTGTCTGTCTGTCTGTCTGTCTGTGTATCTGTCTGTGGCATCGTAGCTCACGAACGGATGAACCGATTTGAATGTAGTTTTTTTTGTTTAATAGGTGTCTTTTGCGCGAGTGTTCTTAGCTATGTTTGATCAAAATCGGTTCAGCCGTTCATAATATATGTTGGTTGAAGCTCGGAAATAAAAACCGAATGTTTTCAAATATGCCCGAGTGGGGTATCAAATAACAGAGCATGACTGTTATGACAACAATATGCAAGTTTCATCAAAATCGGTTCAGCCGTTCAAAGTATATGTAGGGTCAAACTCGGAAATAAAAACCGAATGTTTACAAATATACCCGAGTGGGGTATCAAATAAAAGGACGTGACTTTTGTGACAACAATAAGCACGTTTCATCAAAATCGCTTTTACAAAAAGGGTGAAATAAAAAAATTAAATTAAAAATTTAAAAAACCCCCGACTTAAAAAATCTTCAAAGTTAAAACAAAACTAAACTTTAAAAAGGCAAAAATAATAAGCCGAAAACAAATTTCATGTCTCTGAGTAGGTACGTGGTACCTTACGTTCCCGCGTCGGGGGACGCGGGAATGTGTCACAGAAGTTGATGGTAACCGACCCGTGCTTATAGTATCTAACGTTCCCGCGTCCCCCGACGCGGGAACGTAAGGTACCACGTACCTACTCAGAGACATGAAATTTGTTTTCGGCTTATTATTTTTGCCTTTTTAAAGTTTAGTTTTGTTTTAACTTTGAAGATTTTTTAAGTCGGGGGTTTTTTTAGATAGGTTCGGTTCGGTGTTCGGTTCCTAATAGTTACAATACAATGCACTGAACGACACCACTGAAAATTTATCATTATTTATTTAGAGAAAATTCATAATCAAAATAGAAATTTACTACAGCATAATGGAATAAGTATGTAATAGTGCATGTAAGGCGTCACCCCGCCTGCGCCATAAAGTAGATTAAATTTAAATTGACAATTCGGTTTTACGAGCACGCCCGCGCCGGGCGGTTTCGGCATCAACTCCCGCATGTGTACCGCACCTTTATGTCATTGCACTATAAAGTTCAAAATTGGAATGAAAATACACTATAAAATACGATAAAACGTGGAATTTTGGGAAAATAATCGTACTAGTATCTGACAGATGTACACTGTACTGTACGTACAAGTATTTGTTATGAAAAATCCTTGTTTTGCTCTGATTTTTGTTAAATTAAGGTCTCTGTAGCGCGGTCCCAATGCAATGCAGAAGGTTGTATAAAATACGATAAAACGTGGAATTTTGGGAAAATAATCGTACTAGTATCTGACAGATGTACACTGTTCTGTACGTACAAGTATTTGTTTTGAAAAATCCTTGTTTTGCTCTGATTTTTGTTTAATTAAGGTCTCTATAGCGCGGTCCCACTGTAGTACTTACTAGGAAATAAGATTTTTTGTTATTGAAATAAACTGATTATTTATTTATTATTATTTTTATAGTATCTGACAAATGTACGATGTACAGAACAAGTCTTTATTTGTGTGTGTTTTGATGAAAAATCCTTGTTTTGCTCTGATTTTTGTTTTATTAAGGTCTCTATAGCGCGGTCCCACTGTAGTACTTAAAGGGGGTTCCCAACGATAATGTTACTAGGAAATAAGTTTTTCTGTTATTGAAATAAACTGATTATTTATTTATTTATTTTTATTTTTATAGTATTTGACAGATTACACTGTACAGTACACGTCTTTATTTGATGTTTGTTTAATTAAGGTCTCTGTATTATTATTAATTAATAAATTAATACGTTCGAAACCACTGGACCGATTTCAAAAATTCTTTCACCAATATAAAGCTACATTATCAAGGAGTAATATAGGCTATTTTAGATCCCGATATTCTCACGCGGGTGAAACCGCAGGACGCAGCTATCTTTGTACAATCTGATGTTATTTGTGTTTTTGGTACAATAAAGCCTTACCTAATCAATCAATTAGTCAGTCAGTCATAAGTCGGCCGACTGTTTAGTCAGTTGTCTGTCCCCGTCACAACACAACGTCATTATTAATCTTATTTCGTGCAATGTTTCCTCGCGCGGTTTGCTACCATATTATTGAAGGTAATAACCCGAGTTTGAGTGAAATAAACTGCACAAATTGTGTATGAATATTAGCATAATAATTCAAACGTGAATTGAGGTGGGGAAATGACATTGGTTTTGGTGCTTGCATAGGGGTAAGTTTTTGTAGGTGCATTTTTAAAATCGCTCTTTTGGTCTATTTTGAAAAAACGCCGTTTCCGACGGGACTCGAACCCGCGACTATTGATATTCCGTTAGTATTATTAGTACGGAGAGCAGATGGTCGTTGGGGCCGAAAAGTTCTCGAATGGAGACCGCGGATCGGAAAGCGCAGCGTTGGACGTCCAACGAGATGGACGGACGACTTAGTTAAGGCCGCGGGTTCACGATGGATGCAGGCCACTTATGACCGAAGCATCTGGAAATCTATGAGGGAGGCTTATGTCCAGCAGTGGACTTCTTACAGCTGAAATGATGATGATGATGATTATTAGTACTATTTCCTAAGCGTAGTGATAATACATTTCTTTTAATTTTTGTATGTAGCTATGTAGCAAGTGAAAATTTTTGTATGCTTTTTTTCCTTGAAAATAAATTTTCGTAGTGATAATGTTTAGATCGCTCTTACGGTTAGGGAAAACATCGTCCCGACATGTCTCTTAAAGAATAAAATAAGTATGTGCCCTATTGACATCGCTAACGGTGAAGAGGAACATAGTGAAAAAACCGACATGTCATAGGACTCACCACGGTTCGAAGGCAATCGACTTTTGCCAATCCGGAGTAGGTCCCGGTGGTGTCTTACGGCCTATAGTAGTCCTATAGTAGGACAAAGCAGAGGGCTAACAAAAAAAACTCTCTCTTGGCGATTCTCCAGATAAAATCGAAATACTACAGTTCCTGACTGAGATTCACAAAGTTTTATACACAGTTTTTCAAATTAATACACTGTGTCAATACCTATATATGGCCTACTTGTTTTTTACTCCTTCTTGCAACAACTACTGAACCGATTGCAATGAAACTTGGTATGCAGATGTTTGGGCTTTTCTATTCCGATATTCCTGTGAGATCGGGACTTACGCAGGTAAAACCGCGGGGGTGCTAGTGACTTACTGTTTTAAGTAGAAGTTAAACCTAACGTTTCGCTATGCAAGACCCCCTTTTGTTTCCAAATAGAAACGGTTAAAAATGAGGCTCAGAATTTGGTGTTCATTTATTTTACTGTTGAAGTGAACACATCTGCCTGAAGGAAGTGCGAAGGTTGGGAGAAACAACGGGTTCCGACAGAAGTGTTGGTATGAGCGTGTTCTTTTTATGAATTGTTTACTGCTCTGGAGGTGTAGGCACCGAGTAATAATCCTACAGAGCAACAGCTACAAGTCCGCGGCGCTGGTACCCCACTACATGCGCAGCTTAGTGTCCGTGACTTCTCACCGCTTTCCGCTCGGGTTTGCCGAGGCCCGTCGGCACACTGTCGGTGAGAGAGGTCACGCACACATAGCGCAGTATGTAGTGAAGTACCTACGCCGCGGGCTTGTATGAAGCTATTTCTCTATAGGATTAATACTCGGTTGTGTAGGTATACGTTTTACATCAAGTTCTTGTAACTCAATGAGATCTTATGTACTAGTACTAGAGGTGATGTTTCAAACACATTCCATAAAAGTCGCTGCAGCGCTGACAATATCTAAATCTAAACTAATATTATAATTCCGCAAGTTTGTTTGTTGGTTTCCCTCTTCATGGTCAAAAACTTAGACTGATTTGGATGAAAATTGGGATAGGTAGGTATAGTTTGGTAGCAGTAATGGACAGATCCCGATAATCCCGCGGGATCGGGATTTATGCGGGTGAAACCGCGGGGCGCAGCTAGTTGTTCCATAACTCCGAATAACCCAAATGATATTTTGTAAAACAAATGTATTCATTACGATTAAATTACGAAAAAGTAAAACCAAACCAAAGTTCTAAATAAAATCATGAAAGTTTATCATAGCAAAAAGCTCTTAGCATAATTCATTATTTAAATTCACTAAAAACATAACCTAGAAGCCGTGTACAGAACAATACTAACTGAAATTATAATGAAAACGAAAATAAACATGTTCTAACGTACAAGGCCCTAGGGGACCGTGTGTTAGAGGTAAGACATGTTTGTGGCGTTTGAACAACAACGGTTACCTACGTCAGAGTACCTACTTACCTGGTTAAAGCCGCGTTTCCATTGTGCAAGGAAGTCTTGCATGGAACTTGCACGTAAGTAGGGCAGATGACCCGGTTTTGGCCATTTTGAGGATTTTCTCACTTTGAGGCGTTCATAATTTGATAGTTGTTGTTGTCAAAGACATAAATGAAGAAGAGTTGTTGTGAAATTGTTATACAATTTTAACAATGACGTCCTCCACTTTATTTATAAGTACGTCGACTTCATTGTTTATATGTTTATCTGAATTTATCATTTATTAATCTGCATGCATCTGCATCTGCTGCATAATTTGCAAAATTATAAAATCATGAGCTGTGTCCCGCGGTTTTACCCGCATTAGTCTCGATCCCGTAAGAATTTTTGAACATCCTTTCTTATCGGATGCCTATATCACATAAAGAACACATTGTCCAAATTTCAGCACACTACTATCAGCGGCTTAGGCTGTGCGTTGATCAGTCAGTCAGTCAGTCAGGACAAAGCCTTCTAAAAATATAGATCGACACTGGCTACTTCCTGAATTGCCAAAATTGGTCAAAAAAAAATAAAAAAAATATAAGCCAGTTATTTGGTTATTTGTCCCACTGCAGAGCAAGTCCTCTTAGAGGGGATAGGCAGTAAGACGCCACGAGATCCTATGGGGAAAGAGAAGAAGGAGGAACGGAGGAGAGAGAGGGAGCGAAAGACAGTGGCGAAACAAAGGAAAGCCGAAAGGGAGTTGGAACGACTCGAAGAGGGGCAGGAAAGTGCAGATGGTGTTAAGGGAGGACGCAGACTTAGCGTCCTAAAAGATAGGCTGCCAGACTCGGAGCTTGAGCGAGCCCGCAGTGTGACGAGTGGCAGTCTGGACCAAAACTTAGAGCTCTCGGAAACCGAGACGGACAGCGTCGCTGGTAGTGAGGTGACGATGGGAATTGCCGCGACAGGTGCGGCCAGTGATGGAGACGAGGCCGCCCCCCGACCACCGGGGACTACGTCGGCTTAGCTAAGGCCAAGCGGCAGCTCCTAGAGGCTGAAAAGGAGCAGATGCGATTAGAGGCGGAAAAGGACATCGCGGAGGCTGCAAAAGTCGCCCGAGCGTTGCGACTAAAATTCCCGACACTGTCGGAACACAAGTCGCATGTCGCATCAGGAGGGCAATCGGCAGCAGCTGTTCCTATAGAGGGCCAAACCACCGACGGGCTAAAGGCGCGTATTTCCGGTGACATCACGGCAATCAACTACGTTGCCAATAAGAGTAAGCATCTTAACGGTCGCTTCATCAAGTTTTTGAAGGAGGCGGCCTTAAGCGTAGCCAACGTAGTAGAGGAGCTGAGTCAGCGAACCGCCAACGACGAGACAGCTCTACTCCAGGCGAGGAACACCAAACTGGAGGCCGAAATGGCGGAACTCCGCAAGGACCTCGCATTGGTTAAGGAGGAGATGGCGGCCCGCCGGGGCCTTGACGCAATTGCCTCTATGAGTCCTGGCAGTCAGCCCGCCGCGGCGACGGCGGACAAACAGCCTGCCAAGGCGCGTGCCCACTCGGAGGCAAACATAGTTGAGGAACTGAAGCGTTCCCTCTTCATCGAACTGGGAAAGATGATGGACGCTCGCTTCGAAGGACTACAGGTCAGGCTGCTCCCAGCGCCAATAGTCCGCCCGCCTCTGGCGGCTGACGTCCTTAGAGGTTTAAGCCTGTCGCCACCTCCAGTGGTGCAACAAGCAAACGCAGCGGTCTTCAGGACCACTGGCCCGCCGTCGGCAAAAGGCAAGGGCAAGGGAAAGGGAAAAGGTAAGAGCTCTGCGCCGTAGACTCCTCCTGCTGCTTCTGCCCCCTCCCACACTGCCCCTGGCTCCTCTAACGCCGTTCCTGGCCCCAGTTCTCCAACCCAGGGCCCGTCCACCTCGGCCCCCCCGGCGTCCACTCCCTCCGGAGCTTGGACTAAGGTCGGAAAAAAGGGAAAGGCGGCCAAGAATAAGAAGGAGGCTGCACAACAGCCTAAGGCCACGAAGCCAAAGCTTCGAGTACACCGGACCGCCGCGATTGTGGTTACTCTGCAGCCCGAAGCGGAGGAGCAGGGCGATACTTATGATGCGGTTCTCTCTGAGGCCAAATCAAAAATCGATTGGAAGGCAATGGGAATCCATGGGCTCCGCATTGAAAGACGGCCACAGGGGGCCGTATCATTAAGGTGCCCAGTGAGGCCAAAGCCGAGCATGCGGATGCCCTTGCTGCAGAGATGCAGAAACTCCTGGCTGCTAAACGCGTCAGGATCTACCGTACTGTAGCCACTGCTGATCTCAGGATCACTGGCCTGGACGATTCGGTGGATATGTCAGAACTCACGGCGGCTGTCGCCCGTGATGGTGGGTGCTCTATTGAGCAAGTTCAGTCGGGCGACATCCGCCGCGACTTAGGCAGGATGGGGTCAGCCCTCGTGCGCTGCCCGGTGGTTGCGGCCAAAAAGGTGGCAGACAGTGGTCGCTTGCTAGTAGGCTGGGTGTCAGCAACCGTGAGGTTGCTGCAGCCCAGAGCTCAGCGCTGCTTCCGCTGCCTCGAGGTGGGCCACGTCAGGACCAAGTGCGAGTCCCAGATTGACCGCAACGACTTCTGTTATCGCTGCGGTCAGCCTGGCCACAAAGCCGGCACTTGCACTGCTGCACTGCACTGTGCTTTGTGCGCCGCGGCCAACCTCCCGGCCGGGCACAAAGTCGGCACCAAGGGGTGCAAGGACCCCAAGTCTACCAAGACTCCCAGGAGAAAGCCCGCATCTGGCGCATCGCGCCCTGCTGCTGCTGGCACTGCTGCCGCCGGAACTAGTTCCGCGGCGGCCAAGATGGTGGACGTACCGGCCCCCTAATGGCCCAAGGCCAGAACAGT
The DNA here is from genome assembly GCA_958496205.1 of Idaea biselata. NCBI lineage: Eukaryota > Metazoa > Arthropoda > Insecta > Lepidoptera > Geometridae > Idaea > Idaea biselata. Next base: position 25,865,485 of record OY292401.1, on the reverse strand, counting down.
CAACTGCTGCAGGGGAACCTAAACCACTGCAGGAATGCCCAAGACCTCCTTGTGGCATCCCTAGCAGATTGGAGCATTGAGGTGGCAGTGGTGGCGGACCCATATTTCATCCCGCACGGGAGCATCTGGCTCACGGACACGGCGGCAGATGTCGCGATACTCCCGGCCAGCGCTCTTTGTGTGCCGCCCTTGAAGCTCCTGGCCCGCGGCGTGGGCTATGTCGCAGTACAGTGGAGAGAGGTCGTTCTGGTTGGGGCTTACTTCAGGCCGAGCCGACCAGACCGGGAGTTTGAGGAATTCCTGGACGAGGTTGGGGCCCTACTGGACCGCACACAACCTCGTCCGGCACTGTTCCTGGGAGACCTCAACTCCTGGTCCACGCGGTGGGGCTCTAGACAGGCCAACTCGAGGGGGTTGATTCTGGGGCCATGGGTCGATTCCCACGACCTGACGCCTCTAAATCGGGGTTCGACAAGCACCTTCGTGAGTAGGCAGGGCGAGTCAATTGTGGACGTCACATTCGCCAGCCCGAGCCTCGCACGAAGGGTGCACAACTGGAGGGTCGAGGAGGCGGAGACTCTGTCTGACCACATGTACGTCAGATTTGAGATCTCTGCCCACACCTCGCCTCCAGTTCAGTCGGCCCCCCGACCGAATCGCCCAAGATGGGCTTTGAAGAAGCTCGACAAAGAGCTCCTCGAAGAGGCTGCGATCATCCAGGCGTGGGTGCCCGTGCCGGAGGCCCTGGATGATCTGGATGCAGAGGTGGAGAGGTTCACGGCGGACATGGCGTGCGTCTGCGACGCGTCGATGCCCCGGGTCCAGCCGCGAGTTCGCTCGCGGCAAGTGTATTGGTGGAGCGCGGAGATTGGCTCCCTACGCGCCGCCTGCGTAGCAGCGCGCCGCCAATACACGCGACACCGGAGGCGTCGACACGACCGACCCCGTGGACCAGAAGAGTTGGACCCAGTGGAGGACCACCTCTACGAGTGCTGGCAAGCCGGGAGGAAAGCGCTCCGTACGGCCATCCGGGCCGCGAAGGAGGCCGCTCGCGAGGAAATGCTTGCGTCTTTGAGTCGGGACCCATGGGGGCGCCCCTACCGTGGCGCTAGGGGCAAGCTCAAACCATGGGCTCCACCACTGACTCAGACGCTTGAGCCAAGTTTCGTGTCCCGAGTTGTGGCACAGCTGTTCCCCCACAGGGACCAGCATAACCTGCCGACCATGGCTCCTGCAGAGCTGGCGCCACCAGTGGGGGAGGAGGACTCCGTGGAGGTGACTTCCTCGGAGTTGAAGATGATCCTCCGTCGCCTCAGCGCCAAGAACACCGCCCCTGGGCCTGACGGCATACCAGGTCGTGCGTGGGTTCTGGCCTCGAGGCACTTGGGGGATCGTCTTCGGGGGCTATTCACCGCGTGTTTTGAGCGGGGAGTATTCCCTGCTCGGTGGCGCGTGGGTAGCCTCGTGCTCCTGAGGAAGGAAGGGCGGCCGGCCGCCCGATTATCCTCCTTGACGAGGGGTGCAAGCTCCTCGAGAGGATAATCGCAGCGAGGCTGAACAGCCACCTGACCCGTACCGGACCGGATCTGTCGGGAAACCAGTACGGGTTCAGGAGGGAGCGGTCCACGGTGGGGGCGATCCTCCGCGTGAAAGCCCTGGCGGAGGAGGCAGTGTCCGAGGGAGATGTGCTGTTGGCGGTATCTCTCGATATCGCCAACGCCTTCAACACTCTCCCCTGGACCTGCTTTAGGGAGGCCCTCCGGTATCACCGGGTTCCGGAATACCTCCAGAGGGTGGTAGAGGCCTACCTGTCCGACAGGACAGTGTCGTTCGACACACAGGCCGGCCCACAGACCTGGAGTATGACCTGCGGCGTTCCACAGGGGTCGGTTCTCGGACCGCTCCTGTGGAACTTGGGCTATGACTGGGTGTTGCGTGGCGCCCTTCTTCACGGCGTATCGGTGACGTGCTACGCCGACGACACCCTGGTCACAGCCCGCGGGAGGAACTGCCGCCAGGCCTCCATACTGGCCACAGCCGGCACAGCTCACGTCGTCGCCCGAATTCGTCGTTTGGGCCTTGACGTTGCGCTGAACAAAACGGAGGCCATGTGTTTTAGGGGGCCAAGAGTTCGACTGCCACCAGACTTCCATATCACCATTGGAGGGGTGCGAGTCGAAATCGGGTCTTCGCTTAAATATCTGGGGTTGGTCCTAGACCACAGATGACGTTTTGACGCCCACTTCGGGCGTCTTGTCCCAAGACTAGTGGGAGCGGCGGGGCCACTTGCCCGGCTCCTGCCCAATATCGGTGGGGCAAACGTCTCGACGAGACGTTTGTATCTGGGCGTAATAAGGTCCATGGCTCTCTACGGCGCACCGGTGTGGGCCGCGAACATCCCTGGTAGCGTCATCAGCAGACTCTTGCAAGTGCAGAGGCTGATGGCCACCAGGGTTACGCGGGCATACCGCACCGTGTCGGCCGAGGCAGCCGCCGTCCTGGCGGGCTCGCTGCCGTGGGACCTAGAGGCGAGAGCCCTCGCGTCACTTTATGAGTGGCGCGAGGAGGCTCGGAGCCGCGGGGACCGACCGGCGCTCAGGGTAGTGGAAGAGCGTCGGGAGGAACTCCGCCAGGTCCAGCTGGCGGAGTGGCGAGGGCGGTTGCAGGAGCCGAGTGTCGGTCACCTGACCATTGCGGCCATACGGCCGGTTTTGGGAGAATGGGTGGATAGGTCCCACGGGGCCTTGTCATTCCGTCTGACACAAGTACTTTCCGGACACGGGTGTTTCGGAAAGTACTTGTGTCGCATCCAAAGGGAGAGTGATGAGCGGTGTCACCACTGCCCCAGCAGTCTGGACACCGCTCAACACACCTTGGAGGTTTGCCCGGCTTGGGCTGCACCCAGGGGGGACCTAGTTCGGGTCTTAGGCCCAAACTTGGCGTTGCCGGCCGTAATCGCGGCGATCATCGGCGACGACGCGGCATGGCAAGCTCTGCGCCAATTCTGCGAGCTTGTCATGTCCACAAAAGAAGAGGCCGAGAGAGGCCGCGAAATCTCGCGCGGCACTTTGCGTCCCAGACGCGCTCGGCCCAGGGTGCGCAACGACTGGTTGCCGCCCTAATTCCCTGCTCTGACGACGGTGCTCGGGGGAGCCCGTCGTCAAAATGAGCCCGAGACGGCGGCGGCGTGTCCGCGCCGCCTCTCGCGAGGGTTTTTCCCCTCTTAGGAGTTTTTAAGAGGAGGTCTGACGAGGCCGGCCGCTGTTGGGGCCTACGGTTGTATTGCGGAAGCCACTTCCCGTCAGCCCCAACAAATAGCGGAAAGACGGACACCGTGGGTTTTTAGTGGGTATACCCCGGCCACCTACCATCTTCGGCCGAGGGGACCGCCACTCACCGGGCCGCTCTCCCCCGAGGGCGGCCTGATGGTCTTAATAAGATTTTCCCACATTAAAAAAAAAAAAAAAAAAAAAAAAAAACCCTACTTAGGATTGGCCTACGCATGCCTTCGGACAGTGGTGAGTCCTAGGACACGTCGGTTTCGTCAAGATTTTTTTCTGTTGTTATTAGCGCACAGAACTTTTTGTTAAAGGAAATTTAAAGACATCCATGCGCAGGTTTCAACCCTCGGAATAGACCTAGACCCACTAGACCAACACCGCTCTGTATAAACGTAAATAACTGTCGAATACTGTTCCCAAGTATGGAACCCACATTTTAATATCAATATAGATCGTATTGAAAACGTGCAAAAACGTTTTTTGAGATATTTGCAATTTAAGTGTAAACAATATGATGATGACTACGAAGCTAGATGTAGAAGACAGCATATTTTACCTCTTCAGTTGAGGCGTGAAATAGCTGATATTATATTTTATGTTAAAATAGCTCAGTCTAGGGTAGATTCTCCAGAGCTTCTATCCAGGATTGTGCTTAAACCCCCTAATTTACCTGTCAGAGAATTGTCTAATTTGAAAAATGTTGTGTTGTGTGTGCCAGTGACTGCGACTAAATACAGAAGCAAGTCATTTTTCGTGAGATCTGCTATGTTTGTGAATGGGCTGGCCACCGATCCATATTTGAACTTATTTAGTTCCTCACCTAATTGTTTCCGAAATGCATTGGCTAGAAAGTGGTTTAAGGCTGCTTCTTAAATCTGTTTGTGTTTTTCCTCACTGTTTTTTTTTTAATATTTTCATTTTTGTTTATTATAGTCGACTAGAAAACCCCGCGAACTCCGTTTCGCCACCAGATGGCTGCGTTTTATGTAACATTTCGTTAGGTGATTTTAAAAGATGAAGAATTTTTTTTTTTCGAAATATGGTTTTCCGGACACGCCACATAGGTCGTCATTATCGTACGTCATACGTCATATGTCATACGTCATACGTCATACGTCATACGTCATACGTCATACGTCATCGTCATACGTCATACGTCATACGTCATACGTGTCATACGTCATACGTCATACGTCATACGTCATACGTCATACGTCATACGTCATACGTCATACGTCATACGTCATACGTCATACGTCATACGTCATTCGTCATACGTCATACGTCATACGTCATACGTCATACGTCATACGTCATACGTCATACGTCATACGTCATACGTCATACGTCATACGTCATACGTCATACGTCATACGTCATCGTCATACGTCATACGTCATACGTCATCGTCATACGTCATCGTCATACGTCATCGCTGAGTTTTATTTTGATTTTCCAGCTTTTCTTTTTAAATTTTTCCTGAATTTTCTTTGCTATAAACCTCACGGAGCCCGAGACCTTTCCAACGAATGCAAAACCGTGGAAATCGGTTCGTGCGTTCTGGAGTTATAGCGTCAGGAAGGAAAACCCGACTTATTTTTATATAGTCGATAAGAGTCAATATTGGTGATTGTGACTAACAAGTGTTTTAGTTTTTTATATGCGAAAGCTTATAAATGGTGCTTAGTTATAATTATTTGTTACATTATAATGCTATATTTCACTGTCTGCTTTCCGAATAAAATAAAATAAACAAGGCTCCCTTGAGTTACCATTCGTAACCTACCATCATTACATGTCCCGAAAAGGTACACTTACGATAACGTATCTACGTCATTTTAATGACGTCACCATTACACTAATAGCCCATTTAAGCTTAATTCGTTTCACGTAATTGATATTGAAATTTCATATTAACGTCCTATCTATAAAATATTATTGTTCATGTTAACTTTGTCAGTTGGATTTTGATTATGAAAGTGCTGCTATATTCATGGACGGGTATTATTTTAGGTTTTTCTTCTGTTTCGCGAAATTGTATTGAAATTAAACACATTTTTCGGTTTTAATCGCGTGGTGTTTATTACGTTTAGCATTATTTCAACACTCGTCGTTTACATGTCCCTTCTACAGGATTGACCGATCAATCCTGAATCAAAAAATGTCTTTAATTTCAGGTAATATTTTGTAAAAGATTTAAATTGCTATTTTGGGCTAATTTGTATGAGTATGCGTTTTTCTAATCTACTGTGTCCCACTACTGGGATAAAGTCTCCCCTATTATCTTCTATTGATCTTAATACTCAGTCACTTTAGGAAATTTGATTCGAAGCAATCAGTTGTTGTCCGATTTTGGGCGCCTGTTGTACCATTTAGGCCTGTCGAAGGACACTCAATTACTGTCATTGGTCGACTATAGCTATAGACCAGTCTTAGGTCGTGGTATATAAATAGGGCCTTAAGGTACGAGTTGGCAACGGGCGACACGTCGTCTCCTCATGTCGCGGTTTCTATGAAATTCCCTATGCTCGCTCGACAACGCGTCGCTAGCTTCGTGTCGCTGACTACGTAGGGAGCTTCATAGAAATACATAGAAACCAGTAGTGGCGCCGCGACACGTTGTCCGCTGCCGCCTCATGTCGCCCGTTGCCAACTCGTACCTTTAGCGTAGGTGGCAACTACTGTATATTGTCATCACATTTCCCAACAAAGCATTATTCTGTTTTTTTTTCGACGTAGCTGTTATACCATATTGTCTCCCACGCTGATAAAGAACTTTCTTCGTTACACTATCACACCCACGAAAACGTATAGTGTTCTCCAAACAAAACTCTAATAAAACAAATACGTGCTGCTGTATGAATCTCGAACTTTTTTCTCTGTTTTACTTCTTTTAACAAAATCTCTCACATCGCCTGACATGTTCGTAATAGTTCGTATCTTAAGGGGACATTCTACCTACTCTATTCTCCATACAAACTTTACAAACGTAGTCGACTGTTTCCTCGCTGGATAAAGATATTAGAAAAAATATTTTTATGCCATAAGTCCTATATCAGTCTTGACCATGCCCCTACGTTTTGATTTTCTACATTGTAAATTTTTTCTGAATTTTATTTCTATTCTTCGTCTTAGAAAATGAAAAACATGACGAATCTATAAGGGTTCCGTTTTTTGCCATTTGGCTACGGAACCCTAAAAAACAAACGTAGGGGCATAGTCATGGCAGATATAGGTTTTATGGCATAAACATATTTGCTCTAATTTCTTTATCCAGGAAGGAAACAGTCTACTACGTTTGTATGGGAAAAGAGTAGGTAGACTTTCCTCTTAACAAAATCTCTCACATCGCCCGACATGTTCGTATCTTAAAAATAGGTAGGAGAAACGCTCAAGGCTTCGAGTTAATGGTGTTTGCTTTCAATAAGGTTATGTTTGGTACCCGTGGGAGAGTGCACCCGGTGTTTTACCTTGTTTTCGTAGGATGCGAGAGATATGAATAGCTTGGCTCGCTTTGACCGGTCTGGACTTTGAAAGATCGTATGATAGATTTTTCTTCTGTTTTCGCGCTGTTGGATTGGAATTAAACTTACACCCTGAGGGAGAGGTCGGGAAAGACCACGATAGGTAGAACGTGGAGAAATGCTAAATATAAGAAAAATAACGCAATTAAAGCTTGACAATAGATTGAGAGCAAAAATGACTGTCTAATCTTTTATCTAAAAAAATAGAACAAAACAATTAAACGAAAAGTCGTTACATTTTACCGGGTCTTAATCGCCTATTATTATGTAGCCTTATTAATAAACGTGAACTGAGGTTGGAATAAGATACCCACTTTTTGTTTCTGTCAACTTTGAAAGTTCATGTCACGGAAAAAGACAAAGCATGTTATCACTACTCCGACCTTACTCCACGTTTATTAATAAGGCTAATGCAGTTTAATATGACGAGATTTAGTCTTGGTCTTGAGGACTGGCGATCTAGACTATTGTTATACTCGTATAGTCGTAACGTCGAAGTAAGAAAATGAATAATTATTACGCGACGCGATTAAGATCCGATAGAATGTAACTATGTTACCAAATCGTGTAAATTTAAAAAGTTTAAACGTAATCTCTTCAAGTAAACCCTTGAATTCATGAATAAACAAACAAATCATTCGAGAAATCAAATAATTTTGGATCGCAGTCTGCTGCTCAAAATTAGAGACCCCCAACGACTGGAGTGAACAATCGCAAGTCATTACTTTGTTTTTAAGGTTTAACTTATCTTAGTGCATTTCTTTGTTAAAAAGGACCCTCGATTTTAATCACGGAGGGAGGTAAAGTATTTGACGGCCTCTGTGGCACATTGGGCGAACCCTTGGGAGGGACGCACAAGGTGGCGGGTTCTAACCCCGCCGGGAACAAGTATTTATGCTTATTATTAATGTTTGGTTCTGGTTGTAGGTGTTTTATGTAGCTATGTATCATATGCATGTATTTACAATAACAAAAAATAATTATACGCGTTGTCTGGTACCATATGGCCAGTGGCTTGTAGTAGCCACCTCCTGCAATAATTATTTATTATAGAATTTTCAGCAAAATTTTCAATAAACGTAAATCTTTTCAAAAGTTATTCAATGAAATCTTTGGAGCGTTTATTCATAACATTTAGTTAAGTACATTACCTACGATACGAGATTGTTCTTGTAGAAAAATCTCGCATAAAAAAAGTTACTTTTAAGTAGTTTCTTATAATTTTCCATTGTATAGCAAATGTTTCGTCAACCGTGCAGACATATTGCAAACTCGCTGAGTTATTGACTGTTACGCTGTTTAATTTCTAAGGGTACAAGTACAACATGGGCCCTCGAGAATTGGAAAATTTGTAGGGCAAGGGGGTCCCTTATTTATTCGGTTTTAGTTAAGAGTTAAAGGTTTATTAAGACGCTGTTCAAATGCGCGGGGGAAACTTTCGTAATCTATAGTTTCATTTGAATCAGTGAATCGGATTTTGTATTTATAGCTTTCGAGATTTATTTCCATTTGCTGATTCGATAAAGCCAGCACTTATAGATGAACTTCAACCATGTTCAGTTCTGGGGACAGTCCTCTCGCGACCAAGACGGGGCTAGATGGCGCTGTGTGTTGTTCACAGTAATTATTTATTATTTTATTTATACGTAATTTGTCGATACGTTGACCTGTGCAGTCACTAAGGAAGACGGGTCGGATGTTGTTCCACTGCCCTCTTCCTTCTTCTAGATGACCGTGTTACATCTTAGACCATATCCCCTACCATCAGATGAGATAGAGATCAAACACTCGTCCATTGTGTGTTTTCTGTTGGATGGAAATTAAAATCGAGGCCTTTACAGGACCCTTGTTCAGAATAAAGAGAAGGGCCTGGAAAAGGGACCTGTAAAGGTGTCGAAACGTTGAGCGTTGAAACAATGCTAAAAGTAATAAGCTCCACGCGATGTAAACCAAAAAATGAGTTTTATTTCTAACATAAACTGTTTAAAACTTGCACCTCAAAGATGTAGAGAAAATATTCAATTTCATCGTCGCAAGCGCACCGGGACGTTTACAAAGTGACGTCACGACAAAGGGGTGACTTGAATCAAAATTTTACATTCAATCTAGTATGCAGCGTTCCGGCGTGCATCTTCCTTACATTACCATAGCAAAAGGTTACTTGAAATGAGAATATTTAAGAGATTTTTCATTAAACCGTAGCAGAACAAGTTTATAATTTGTGTGCGTAGAAAATTGCAGGCATATTATGGGGAAGTCTACCTACTCTTTTCTCCATACAAACTTTATAAACGTAGTCAACTGTTTCCTCCCTGGATAAAGACATTAAATATATTGCACGACGTTACACACAGCGCAATCTAGCCCCAAACTAAGTACTAGGCTTGTACTATGGGTACTAGACAACGGATATACTACATATTATACTTTTTTTTTTTGTAAATACATACATATGATACATAGAAAACACTGAATATCTATATGAATATAATATCAATGGTTTCCTCACGATGTTCTTCCTACACCGGAAGAAGATATTAGAGAAATATGTTTATGCCATAAAACCTATATCTGCCATGACCATGTCCCTGTTTTGATTTTTTTAATATTCTTACTTTTCTACTAATATTAGAAAATTAATTAGAAAACAAAACCTAGGGGCATGGTCATGGCAGATATAGGTTTTATGGTATAAATATATTTGCTCTAATGTCTTTATCTAGGGAGGAAACAGTCGACTACGTTTGTATGGAGAAATAGTAGGTAGATTTTTCTCTTAAAATTAACATTGCTGCTACATCAATAATTTATATGGAAAAAGTTGGTTGGTTGTTAAAAAACGGGATCGTTGGAATACAATATATCTAAATTTTTTTTTCAGCGCTGGAATTTAAGCCATTAATTCTCTTATTAATTCATTAACTCATTAACTTAAACTCGTGTGCTAGACGTAATATAGGATAATGTCGAAATATCGAGCACTACAAAATAATAATTCAAAAATGTAATTGTCCAATTAGTGAAAATTGGAAATCCATTAATTATACGGGTTAGTTTATTAAACATAATTGCAGCATTTATCATAAAATCGATTGCCGTGGTTGATTTTTAAGGCTCGACACCACCCAATAACGCGGCAACGATACATGTTGTCATCATCATCATCATCATTAGGATTTGTAGGTATTCTTTGTAACCCTGTGACACAGTTTACATCACAGCTTCTATGTCAACAGAGTTGGAACTTCGACCTCGTCATTAATCTTAACTTTAACTGTACCTAGATGTGAGATTAAAAGGAAGACAATTGTAAACAGTCATTGCGATGATACTAACGCAAACTCAATGATGCTTTTAACCCTATAATCGTCATTCATCGACGTAGCGTTCGCAGCAATGCTCATTTTTACGATAGACGTAACAATATTGTCAGCGCTACAGCGGCTTTTTAAATTTTATTCGCGTTAAAGGAACATGATCGAGACACCACCTCTAGTACAAGTACCTACATATTAGATATATCAATGCTCCTATAGCCAAAGTTCCGTCACGTCGCACATCCCCACCTTCAATCAAAGTGGCTTCATTCCATGCACCTAGCTCCTCACTATCGTTTCTTTCATAAAACGAACCCGAATGCTTTTGAAAGATGTGTGATTGAAAGCTTTGCAATTTCGAAAGCATGCGGCAGCGAAGCGTCCGCGTCGCTCGCAGATAAAACCTGATAAAACCTCTTTGGAAAACGTGCACCAAATTCAATTTCAACGGAACAGCCTCCCGTTTTGACAAGCTGAAATGGCTGAAATGTAATTTTAGAGTTAACATGTCGCCTTTACTTTGTGCCTTAGTTTGTTGTGTTCGTTTGTATATTTTCAGTGTAGTGTCAGTTTGGAAGGGGACGTGTTGAAATATTATACATGTCTGAGCAAATTTGTACCTACACATATGTGAGTCAAAGTCAAAGTCGGACTTGTTTGTGTTTAGTAATACCTACGTTAGAGTGTACGCACTGCGATTTAAGAACGGGGCGACTCTTACCATTTTCATACAAACTTAATACCAAAATAAATTATGAAAAATGTAGTTTTCTACCTTAATATCGATATTATTCGGATTAAGATTTTACACATTTTTCAATGAAAAAATGTTTCTCCGTTTTATTTGAATGTGAATAAATATTTTGGAAAACATTGTGATTTAAAAGTAAAATCTTAATCCGAATAATATCGATTATTGGTATTAAGTTTGTATGAAAATGGTAAGAGTCGCCTCGTCCTTAACGCCTGCGTTTTCCCGTAGGTCTGAAACCGCAAAAAAAAATGCAACACATATCTTTCTATATAAGCCCACGCATTAGCGTTTTTTTTCTGTGACTGATTTTGCGTGTTGATACGCGGTTCTGCGTTTCGTAAACCGCTTGCGTTTAATCGCAGTGCGTTTAAGCGCTAAGCCTTAGACTCTTTCTTGCAGCACAAATGGCAGTAGAAAGTAGAATCAGAGTAGAATGTAGAATACGGTACCGATTCCCAAGCCAGTTTCAAATAAATCTGATGCGAGCTCCAATGCAAGCCTTTAAAAAACTGTCCAGTTGTCGACTAAACTGAGGTTAGAATCCGGGATTTGAACAAATCGGATAGCCGTCAGTGGCGATCGTCCTGATTTCTCCCCGGGAACACATTAGGAAACTAGATAAATCCACAGTGGGAATTGTTAACGGGCACGTAATGGTTACGTTGGATTTTATTTATCGTTGTACCTACGTTTTACACGATAAGTGAAGGGGGGTACCTATGTACTGCATGATAACTGATATGACGGTAGTTTCACTGTAATTTTTTTAATACATTAGAATGACAAATCACATCTCAGTCAAAAGAAGGGACCTGTAAAGGTCTCGAGACGTTGAGCGTTGAAACAATGCTAAAAGTAATAAACATCACGCGATTTTAAAACCGAAAAATGTCTTTAATTTCAAGTGAAGCGTTTTAAGATATTTAAGCTGCCTTTCCATCAAGGATGCGCTAGGTAGGTTTTTTTCTAAAATCAATGGAATTAATTCATTCATGTCATGTCAAACACAATTCTGATATTATAAACAAGCTAATCCAGCATCCAGCGAAGTTTGTTCCGAATTAGAGAAAAAAAAGTAGGTATACTATGTCCGTTTCCTGGTTTTCAGCTACCTCCCCACCAATTTTCAGCCAAATCGGTTCAGCCGTTCTTGAGTTATAAATAGTGTAACTAACACTTTCTTTTATATAGAAGACTAGCTGTGCCCGCGACGTCGTCCGCCAAATTTTATGATAAATATAATATAGCCTTATAGCCTTCCCCAATAAATGGACAATCCAACACTAAAATAACTTTTCAAATCGGACCAGCGGTTTCTGAGATTAGCGCGTTCAAACAAACAAACTCTTCAGATTTATAATAGTAAAATATAATAGATAGATGTGATATTTTGTGTGTAAGTAAGTAAACAAGCATGTTTGGTAACTCCTTCACGCAAAAACTACAGAAAATTGGTTCTGTAGTTTTTTGCGTGAAGGAGTTACCAAACATACTTGTTTACTTACTTACACACAAAATGTGAAACTTAGTATTCACATAGCTGAACATGTGAATTAAGCCGTATCTGAGCGAGGTATTAGGTGTACGCGAGCCGGGCTACTTTTTATTCTGATATTGCCGTGGAATCGGGATTAAAGCGGCCGAAACCGCAGGGCGCAGCTAGTTTTCAATATGTTTTACTAACTCAGCTGTAAAATCGGCAACTTGTGAACATCTGATGGATCGGCTCGTAAAACTGACCCGTCTAAACGGTCGATAAGTACGTGGTCATACCATAACTTCCTATGTCAATTTTACACGGAAATTGTAAGAATATAACAGAAATCAGAACGGTGGCCAGTGCAGTGACTGCAATTCGATTTGTTCAAATTCCGGACTCTAACTGTAACCGTTTCAATCGATAACTGCACATTATTGTAAGTACGTGGTTCTGTCATATCGTAACTATCGGTCGGTTTTATACGGAAATGTGGAAATATAACACTTTGTTCGACTATCTCGATAGTGGTTATCGTTAGTCATGTTCGGTAAGACACTAATTTTGTTTCCTGTGATTTTTCTTTGGTTTTCGCGATGCTGATATGAAATTAAATTCTGGTTTGAAGGAACATATCGCGAGGAAACTAACGTCTCAATCACGTGCAATTTCTGAATAACGTACGGAAATAATGCCCAGCATAAAACCTTAAAAGGAGAAAGTCTACCTACTCTTTTCTTTATACAAACTTAACAAACGTAGTCGACTGTTTCCTCCCTGGATAAAGACATTAGAGAAAATAATGTTTATACCATAAAGCCCTATACCAGCCATGACCATCGTGGTCATGGCTGGTATAGGACGTAGGGGTTTTTGATTTTATTCGTATACCAATTTCCCTAAATTGTATTATACTATTCTAATTAGAAAACAAAAAAAAAACGTTGGGGTGTGGCCATAGGAGATTTACGTTTTATGGCAACAGTCGCCTACATTTGTATGGAGAAAGATTAGATAGACTTAAATCTTAAACTTTAACCATGACTGGATATGTAAATACGTGCACGGTAGGTAACTTTAATAGTTTAAACAGGGCGCGCTGTGCACAAGGTCAAACTGTTAACGTTACACTGCATGTTTGTTTCGTATCAAATCATGGTAGGGGTAACTGGACACAATGCCAGTTTTAAAATCGTCTGGCCCTTGTTTATAGCCCTTTTTTCAGCCATTAACGTGAAACAAATGAATGTAGAGGAGAGTAAATAAATGTCATACATGCAGACGGTAAACACTGGAGTAAAACATGGACTAAATCTTTATAAATGGGGTTTTTATTTTATATCCTGAAATATGTGCAGATGCAGTGGCTGAATTTGTGAGGGGAGGTAGAGTGTGGACTTTCCTGTTTAGCGATAGTTCGTTGACTTTACAGTGGGCCGATTTATTTGTAGACTGTTGTTTTAGGAGTTTATCAGCGGAAATAAATCATAAGCACAATTTTAACACAAGAGAGTAAGAAAACAAAACTATTTAAAATTTAAAATTGGGAGCTACATACAATGCCACCGGCATATATTGTTCGACTAGACCTCTAGAACAACCCACTTTCGGCTTAATACCCCTTCCAAGGAACACTTCTTCAGGATTGACTGAATTCTGAATTCAATACTGAAGAAGGGACCTGTAATGATCTCGAAACGTTGAACGTTGAAACAATGCTAAAAGTAATAAACACCACGCGATAAAAACCGAAAAATGTCTCTAAATTCAATACAAAATCGCGAAAATAGAAGAAAAATCTACTTTACGAATATCATAAACTCGGGAGGTGTTTCGACCTTTTTGACGAGAAGCACTCACTCGTATATAAAGTGACACATTGTTTCTTTATTCCTCTAGTTCATACATAACCAGGAAGAAAGGTTGGCACTTCCATTGAAAGTCAGAAGTTGATAAGATTTCTCGTTCAAGTATTATCAATACACATAAAGATAGGCAACATCTGCGGTGGAGGCTTTTACGCTGATTTCTGTTGAACAGTTATTGTGAGGCCACGAACACGGTGTTAGGGCGAATGAAGGCGGATTCTGTGTAGCTGCGTAAAAAAAAAAGTAAGTGGGTGCCTTGTCGGGCCAAGCGTAGTGTAGGGTTTCGCTGTTTCCATAATGCAGTTTGGAAAAAGTCGTTACAACTAACAAATAAAGTATCTAAGTATGTGATTTTCGATTGAATTTTTACTTTTTGGTAATTACTCAAATATTTGAAATGGCTGCTTAGCTGTGATAATTTTCTTTCATTTTTTCTTTTCTAAACTTTATTATATTATGTACCTACAACTATCGTGAATACATGACTTATCGAAGTACCTACAACCATTTGGCATCATGGCTGCCTAGGAGAAACCTACTCACTCTTGTCTTCAAGTCTCGGTGTCAAGTCTTTTTGTTTTAATTTTTAAAAAATATGAGCCAGGCAGATGTAAAAATCGACTCGCTACTATGGTACGGCCTGTATCGCTACGGCAACTTTTAGGCTTACGCTTGCCTATAGATGTTTTACATAAAAAAATAGAACAGGCCAATGATGAAGATGACTATTCATCCACAGCTTACCGCCACATTCATCGCTAACTTCGGAGCACCACAGTTATTGTGTGTCAGTCGAAATTGTTCCGGCCATGTTTCAAGAGGGCTGCATCACGCAAATTCTCGTAAATCTTTGCTTCGTTCGATTGTTTTTTATTAGTTCACTGTGGGTTCATTTTCGGTGGTAGTGCTTTCTAGTTTGTTATTAGCTTGCGTTTTTATTGTTATTATTATAGGGTAGGGGGATGCAAGTAATAGAGTATTGTAGTTGATGGTTTATTGTTATCATAAACTAAGTAATACTTGGAATAGATGTGATTGGTGGGTGTTCTATTTTTTTAAGCATAGAAGCGTCACGCACGGATTTACATTTCTTGCGGTTATGAAGTAAAACTCTATGCTTATGTCTCTATTCCCCAAAAACAACAACTTTGGAGTCTTACCCGTCTAGGAATTAGGAAAATAAAATTGCTGACGATTCAAATAATCGTTTTGAATCAACAGCGATTTAGTGTGTCTTCAGAACGCGACCTCAGAGAAAGAATGAGTTTCTTATGTCTTCAGAGAAGAAGACATAAGAAACTCATGGGTTTCTTTTGCTGTGGTCAATGCCAACACGTTAGCTCTTTAGGATAAGAATCGTAAGAAGTGGACACCAAATCACCGCAACAATTTCCTAATCTAGCTGCGTCCCGCGGTTTCACCCGCGTAAGTCCCGATCCCGTGGAAATATCGAGATAAAAAGCCTATGTTACTCAAGGTGAATGTAGCTTTCTAAAGTTGAAATAATTTTTGAAATAGCTCCAGAAGTTTTTGAGTTTTTTCATTACAAACATATATGTATACACACCACATATATACACAAAAATACAAATCTTTCCTCTTTATAATGTTGGTATAGATCCAACATACACTATTAAACCTCCAACCCCAGTTTAGGCACGACTATCCACAAAACTCGAGGTGACAAAACAAGTGAAACCTTCAATAAATCCCCTAGAACCCTATACACTAAATAAATAAAACTCCGTAAGAACCCAATCTAGTAACAAATGTGTTCAGCTAAGCATCGTCAATCACCCTAATTCCCTCATGAGTGAGTAAAAACGTCGAGAACATTACTTTATTGGGTGCAACACGGGTGCAGCGTACAACCGCCTATAGTGCTCATCATCAGTCAAAGTCGGGGGCTGCAACACGTTTTACCGCAATTTGCAGTTGTCCCCTGACGGCTGTGGTGTAAAGTGGAAGATTTAGCGGTTAGAGTTTCTATATTTTTCTTAGGTAAAATCTGATACACCTTCTTCTTACAGTGTCAGAGGTTCAGCTATTTAAATTTTGTCTTAGCTATAAGGCAATAACTATAGCTTGCGTGCAAAAAAAAAGTCTGTTGCAGATCCAGAATAACGTAAAGACACTCTATATTGACTCCAACTTAGCAACCGTGCAGAATGGAGAAAAAGGATAGGGAAGGCCGACCCCAAATAAATGGAAATGAAGGCAAGGAGGATGATGATGATGATGATGATGATGATAATGCAGGTAAGCTATGATACACATAGGTGTGACAATAATAAGCGAAAATTGCTGCGTTCCTTTTACTAGGCATAGAGATCTCCAATTTGTTTCCATGCATCGTAATCTCCAGTTATTTCTTCTGATTTCTACCGCTATAATCTCAAGTTAGGATTACCCGAAAAATCTAACAACATAGTTTTTAACATATTCGCTTCATCCCATCTCTCGGTCCAAGATTGCAGCAAGGTACAAGGCTACAAGATCCCTGGAGACGCGTACCGCAACTCGCTGCAGTATGCGGTGATTTGTCTCCCAGCCAGCGATTAAGAAATTGTCTCGAGCTCTTAGCGTGCAATACGGAACCCGGCATGTTGAGGTGAAGTGGCCGGTTTAGTTCGTTTAATGACCCCTATTGGGTTTCTTGTGGTGTCTGCTCATTGGAGGGCGCGGTACGACACCATCATAGACGTTTACAAATGATCATGTACCTGTCCCAAAGATGTTTGTTTGTTTGGATGTTTGACATGTTAATTATATTTGCGGCATAAAATATAATTAACATGTCAATGTCAATGATTCATAACTCATTTAATGAGTTAAATTCTAAAACTATTTTACATTATTTTTATTACTTATAATTAATTAACCTAAGGTGAGGCCGATGTGAGGTGTAGGAATGCTCGATGTATGACGGTACGCAGCTACTGCGATCGAGGTCACTGCAATTCAGCACTTTTCGTTGGTGATTATTGCGACATAGAATGTGGCGTGACTTCGCATGGACGATGGCTCACGATATAAAGCGCCGGGATATAACATGTTTATGTCAAACATCCAAACAAACAAACATCACCACGCAAAAAGTAATCGATTGCGATGAAATGTGTCGTGCAGATAGCTAGAGATCTGGATTAACACTTAGGCGTTATTTTCAGATACTCGGATACTACACATGTAGTAGGTATTTCAAACATGATTGAATTTAGAATATCAAAACATTTTATAAGTGGTAAGAGTTATAAAAAATTCCTAAAAAAATGATATTACCTTTCCAATGGCTCACCGCAGCGGTTGTTAAAATCACTTTTACGTCTCGAACGCTTCGTAACCGCAGTCGTCATCATCAAAACGAACAGTTACAAGTAACCACACAATAAATCAAGTCACAAATCTAAACGAGGCAGACATTTTTCATTGAAACCACTCCCACCACCTGAGCCTAACTAATTTATAACAAACACTTAGGGTTGCGTATTATCAAAATACGCCGCAACTGTCCTTTATCAGTGTCAATAAATCCAAGTCGGTTCCAAATTGCATCAACCATCAATCTAAATGGTGTTATGTAGTTACGCGCCCTACTGTGGCGCGGTGTCGTTTGGGTGGGGTTACACTTTTAGCGTGATCAGCCATAAAAACTATATCAAAATAGATTTTTATTCTGTTTTCACGATGTTGTATTGAAATTAAAGACATTTTTCGGTTTTAATCGCGTGGTGTTTATTACTTTTAGCATTGTTTCAACGCTCAACGTTTCGAGACCTTTACAGGTCCCTTCTTCAGGATTGACTATAGCAAAATAGCTAAATCCGTTACAGGCCGATATACATGCACAGACAGACACCCCTCTTTATTAAGTTACAAATACAATAAGGCGAACTTGAATCAGGCTGTGTTGAAAAATTAATGTCCAGGGATTTGCAAACATCGTGTAAGTAGTTGCATACATTTTCAAAACTAATATTATAATGCATGTAACTCTATAGGGTTAAAAACTAACTGTGGCTGGTCCAAGAAGGGATAAATAGGTTTATTTATTTACATAGTATATATTATTATTTAATATATGTATTAGGTACCTTGCACAGTCGTCCATCCGTGAATAAGGAGGTCTGGAAAGACCCAAAAATGAGTTTAATTTTAAATACATTTTTTTCATTTATTTCCATTGTCCTACCTATAGGAATAGTTTATTTGACACCAGTTAACATCTCTAACAGTCTGGCCAAACCCCTTGTCCCCCACATTAAAGACACGCAGCGTTTACGCAGTTATTTCTCTTCGTTAGGTGCCTATTTGTCATGAATACTTTAGCTATATTGTTTTTAAATTGAGTGCAGTACCTATAAGGGGTGGTATTGCAAGATAAGGGTGGAATAGTACTCATCTATTGGTTATTTCATTATTTATAACCAAAATTGCTCTATTATTTAGGGAGGTTGAGGTTTTATGGTTTTTTATTGAGTGATTATTTGTTTCGTTTTCGGATACCGCAAGCAGAATCAGAGTTGCCCGAATAGTAATGCCTTCGTGACTTGTAGTGCTATATAAGAGAGTTAAATCTTAAACCTCATTGTCACTCATCATCAGGTAAGATCATTGATTATTTTGTATGTAGGTAATTGTTAAATGAGCTTTTCACCACAATCAGGTGAGATAGAATATAGGTAAATGAAGATATGATATGATGTATCACTCGTTTGTAGGTAAATGATGTTTGTCATAAAAAAAAAAACCGGTTTTAATTACGTTTCTTTAATTTTATTGTGCATTTTTCAACGTCCGAGGTTTCCAGGCCTCTTTCGAGACCTCGAAACGTCGGGGAGTAATCTTTCTCGAACTTAGAAAATTATGTTTGATTTCGAATCGACATCGCGAAAACCGAAGAAAAAACTACAAAGATATTTCCAAATTTGTGACTTGCTTATTACAAGTAAAGATAGAAAAACAGCATACGGAATGACCTCCTAGTGACTGTACCAGTCTACATATTTCGCTATGCACACATTTCTGTAGGCATTTTAGTGGCTGCACCTGCCTTCATATTAAACGAAGCTAATCTAGTAAAAGCGCCCTCTATAATCAAATTCACCCTACCTGAAACTCGAAATAACATTTACAAATACCTAAATAAACTCTTAAACTAATTAAGTAAACGCAATAATAACAAAGAAAAAAAAAATTTATTAAAGTTGACTAACTTGTTATAATATATTAATCAAATAAATACTATACATAATTATTATATTATATAACATATTATTATTAATATCTAATGTTATTAAAGTATTGTGTGTGTGTCTTTAAATAATTGAATAAAATAATATATTTAAAATACTATAAATGAAAACATTGAAATAATCTTATAATTATTGATGCGCCCTTAAACATAGGTTAAACGATTAAGTTTAGGTGGTATCGGTGTAAACGGTCTTGCCTACTGTTTACCGAATATGAATGCTTGCTTGACCAGTACACAAAGTAGTTCGTTTGCCTTTGCACAAATTTGAAAACTACCCTAAACTGGTCAATTTATTAATTTCATTTCGAATTTATTTTATATAGTTCTACTAGCTGACCCGGCAAACGTTGTTTTGCCTTATAAATTATAGATAATTAAATTATTCCTGAATTTTCTTTGCTATAAACCTCACGGAGCCCGAGACCTTTCCAACGAATGCAAAACCGTGGAAATCGGTTCGTGCGTTCTGGAGTTATAGCGTCAGGAAGGAAAACCCGACTTATTTTTATATATTAGATTACATTATTTTGATTTGATAATAGTGAATTCCTTTTTAAATTTGCTTTAAATGTGTATGTAATTGCCTGAATAATGGAATGAGTTGTGCTTGTGTCAATGTTCCTTTTGTTTTAATTTCAAAAAATACTGTGATCGTTTGCTTCGACACGTCTTACCTAAATTATTATTTATATCTAACTTATGTTAGAATTTTAGTTTCTCAGTAAGTAATTAATGTAATTTTATGAGAAATAAAGAATTTTAAACCGTAAATACAAACTTTTATTAACGGAATAATTTCACGATACGGGCTCTTACATAAACAATTGTAAACTTGATACCAACTTCTTTAGATTTTTCCCTTTAGTGCCAAAATGTTGAACTTCCCAAAATGTTGAACTTCCCAAAATGTTAAATTTCCCAAAATTTTGAATTACCTACCCAAAACGTTAATTCCCAAAAAGTTGAATTCCTAAAATGTTAAAAACACAAATTCAAGTCAAAAAAGACTTAGGAATACTGTTTTATGGATGTTGGATAGAAATTAAACTAATTTTTAGACCTTTACAGGTCTCTTCCTTAGGATTGATTGTCAATCCTGAAGAAAAGACCTGTAATGGTCTCGAAACGTTAAGCATTGAAACAATGCTAAAACTGAATGAACACCACCCGATTAAAACTGAAAAATGAGTTTTATTTCAAACTTCTTGACTCGTAAATAAATGAAACGATTGCGGTGAAACTCGACATAATGATAGCAGACCTATAGATATACCTACCTAGTATTTTTATCCCAATTTACTAAAAAGTGTCCTCTTGCCGTCCAGACATGTAATTACGAGACGACCGGCTCGCGTAGCCATTTTAACGTAAGATCTACCTAAATACTGGCTCGCATTACAAAAAGTCAGAACCTGGAGTTCTCCTCCCCCAGTAAATAGCTAGTAAATAAATAGTCGCAGGGAGGGTTGGTGTCAGGCATTCAGCCGGTCGTAAAAAAATATTGATTGACTGTCAAATCTATTTGCAGTAGGTGTGGCTAAGCTTATCAAAAATTACTTTGGTAAAACTAAAAAACCGTACGAGTTTCTTGTGGTTTCTTCTCATCGGAGGGCGCGTTCCGAAACCACAGTAAAATCTCGACATTTCTAAACATTCATGTAACTTGTTCATCGTTATTAATGAATTAATATATTTGACTTTGACTGTGGGTTTAATTTTAAGCTATTGCAAAGCTTTTATCGCGGGCTTTGAGCTTTGAATGAGGAAATTTCGTAACGAAAAAACCTAACACCCCCCAACTCCGCCTACCATTTAGCTACATGGTAACCATGGCAACGTGGTACAAAATTAAAAAAATAATTATAATTGCATAAGTTAATAAAAAATGCTATGCAACAGCTTTACCGCGGCAGTCCCCGAGTGCCACATGTTTTTTTTAGTGGACCCCGGGCTCCCAAGAGGGATGCAACTGGGAACATCGCTCAGATGAGAGAGTGCTTGAGCGTGCACCTACGTACAGACATAGTACACGACAACAAAGCCTGCCCAGGCTTTGTGTCCAAGCCAAATTAAATGTATGTTGTATCCAAGCCCCCATACCCACTAGATTCAAGCTACAATAGGAACACGTAATGGGGTGGTAACCACTCGGGGGGCGTGCAACAATTGTAATGCACTCAACTTTTATCGCTGTGTTTATTCCCCAAGATAGGTATAGAATTTTGGTAATGTGATACGAATAATGATTTATTTCTTGGTTATTATGGAAATGTCCATAAAATAACTGACTTGATTAATCTACCATTCAAATTCTTTAGGTATTTGTAGACATATAGGTATCTACACTACTTTATACCAGAATCTAAGATCAAAAATATAAACATAGAACTGTCAATATTAAAGGAAAAAGTAATAATGGACCTGTCACTTGTTTTTTGTTTACATTTTTAATCTAAGATTGTGAAATAGTACATAGGTAAAATTAGTGTTACCTCAGGTTGTTACATTTGAGAAAGCGCAGCTATGTTTTACCTTTTCCGGCGTGCAAATTTAAGTCAAAAGAAACAAAGTATCCAGTTCCCGGCAAACAACTTAAAAATTTTGACGTGAAACGGTAAGTTTGCTCAGTACATTTTTCATGCGACTTTTATGAAAAATCGACTTCTGCGCATCCTCCATTTTATTTCTAGATGTTTGCCGGGACCTGTTACATAAGTAAGCAAGCAAGTAATCGGCTGCAGTCTTACTGCAGCCGATTACTTGCTTGCTCGGCTTAAGTCTGCAAGTAGGTAATCGGTCAACATACCCAAAAATAAATAAAAATGTTTGAATTGAATACTTATCTCCTCCTTTTTTAAAGACAGTCAAAATCAATCTTTCTTCTTCCCAAAAGTTTGGAAAATTCGGAAATTGACACCGATTTTCATAAACCCTCAAAACGTTCCAACACGTTCGCTGCGTGTCATTAAAAGTATCAACATTCGCAGCCGTACGCGTCAAAAGAGCCAGACGATTTACGCCCCCGCCCCGTGACGGATGGTATCTATTAACACTATCCATCTACATCTACGTACTGAATTATTTATAGATAAAGATGCGACTGCACGGCGTTGGGGTTTTATTGAAGGGTAATACGGGTGATTTATTGCGTCTGTGAGTGTGTTTGCGGTATTGAGATGTCTTTGTTGTACTTGTACCTGTGGGGGTGGGGTGACTTTTGAGTTCCATAATATTTTTTAAAAGTGTTGTTTTGAAATGTAACCGGAGTAGCGCCTTGTTCTCACAGAAAGGTGACAAAAATACGTAAGAGGAAAGTCTACCTATTCTTTCTCCTTACAAACGTAGTTGACTATTTCCTTCCTGGATAAATCACATTAGAGCAAATATGTATCCGCCATCTTGCCCTTTTGTTTTTTTTCTAACTAATTAGTACAGAAATAAAAGTAAGTAGCATTTCCCCTTAATTGCATATCTGACAATATACAACTACATAATAAAACTGAAAAAATGTTCCTATCCCCTCCCGCTACTGCGAAATTCGGTGTACCCCAAGGAAGCATATTAGGGCCATTACTTTTCCTTATTTATATAAATGATTTTCCTACTGCAACAAAATACCCAATGATTATGTTTGCCGATGACAGCACTTTAATTTTTAATAATAATAATATTGACAACTTAGAAACAGACATTAACGATAATATTACATTGATAATTGACTGGCTTCGGAATAATAATTTAAAACTTAACTTGGATAAAACCGTAATTTTACAATTTAGACAAACAATTACCAGGCACTTAGGTCTAAATATACAATATAAAGATACAAAAATAAATGACATAAATTCAACAAAATTCCTAGGACTATATATAGAGAATACATTGAAATGGAACATTCAATTAGATAAAATATGTAATAAACTAAACCAATATTCCTACGCTCTATACAGACTAAGTAAAATAGTAAATCGTTCGGCTGTACTTACGGCATATCACGGACTGGTGGTGTCAACTCTGAGATATGGCATACTGTTTTGGGGGAATGCAGTGGGTGTAGAGGAAGTTTTAAAATCACAAAAAAGGTGTATCCGTGCCATTTGTAATATTCAGCAAACAGATAGCTGTATACCACATTTTAAAGAACTCGGCTTACTCACAGTTCCTTCATTATATATATTTGAAGTTACCCTTTTTGTAAAACGAAATAAGCACAGATTTACGAAATTAACCAGTCAGCGCAAATGCGATACTTTGAGATTAATACAAAGTAGGACAGCATTATTTAATAAAAGCCTATTTGCGATGGGACCTTTACTGTTTAATAATCTTCCAAAAAATATTCGTACAGAGGAGAATCTGACGAGTTTCAAAAATAAACTGCATAGACTCTTAATTGACCAAGCCTATTACTCTGTTAAGGAATTTTTAAATGACTCCACATTAAAAGATCTAAGACGGTAGAAATTCTGAAATTATTTATTATTAAAACAACGACACTATATTATTATTATTTTTCTGAAATTTATAATTACCTTAATATTTAATTTTTAATTTTTTGACTTTTAATTTTTGATTATTAATTTGATGACATAAATTATTTAAATGATTTACATATTTTTAGTTTTCTTTTTAATCTCTTTTGTTGGTTTTATTTCTTTTGACATTATTTTTGAACGTCACATTACCTACCACACCTTTTTGCATATTGTCACATGGTATTGTGTGGTTGAGGATCTGGGTGTTTAGTTTTTGAACGAAACCATTGTACGTTTTGTTTTATTCTCTGTGGCGGAATTGTGTTTTGTTTATTTTCGGTGATGGTGCTTGACTACAATAATTTTGCGAAATAATGATACATTAATACCATTAAAACGTAGTGAATATATCCTCTTTAACTATCATAATGAAAACTTCTATGTATGAAACTATAACCCTATATACCGGTAAGTTAACCTAATCACTCACACTGACTGTTTCATGGATGTAGTTGAATCAGGAAAATGTAATTTATATAAATTTCTGTTAATATACTTACACCACATTCATACGCCAAAATGGCAGAATATAGCTGAACAAAATGTAACCCTAACAACTATGTATTGTATACCTATTACCTATATTCCATGAATAAATACATTTGATTTGATTTGATTTGATTTGACTTTTGGTTCTCACTTCAAATGACATACATACAGCTCTTTCTTCTAACTCAAGGTAATTTAGAGTAACTAACCTTGAGTTTTTGTAGCCATGAAAAATGGAAGAAGGCTATTTTGGGGGAAAAAATGGAAATAAATACTGTTTTATACTTTTCAATACCAAAAACACACATAATAATGACACCTCATTTGCTAAAATCCATCGAACAGTTCAGATTTTTTTGTACTTTATTTTATTGTAATTTATTTTTGGTGAGAACAATAAAGCGTTCTATCTATCTACAGAGACTAACAAAAATTGGATACATAACGCACTTACACACAAACCCAAATATACATACTCTCAAAAAACATAACCGTCCTTCGGCAGTCGGGTAAACAAAGGAACGTTAAAGAATCGCATACGAAACCAACATCAGCAAATATTTCATTATACAATAGCCCAGTAAGATAATCCTTTCTTTATTGGATTCCTGAGTCTAGTCCTGGGAGGTATGCGATGCACTTTTACAATGCCCCCCCTTGGCTGTAAGGGGGGGAACGTTTATGCATACCTCAGATGTTTGTTGTGGTGAAATTAAATTTCAATGGCGTGACTTATGTTATTTCTGTCTACTAGCAGAGTCCCGCAGTTTCACCCGTGTAAGTCACGATCCCGCGGGATTTTCCAAAATCCCTTTCTTAGCGGATTCATACATAGCACAAAGAACACATTCTTCAAGTTTCATGTCCTTAGGACGAGCGGTTTGTGCCTTGCGTTGATATATAGACTATAGTTCAGTCAGTCAGTCAGGATTTTATGAGTACCTATAGATAAAATGCTTCGTCCTGACTGACTGATCAACACATATCCAAAATCACAGATAGTAGAGACCTGAAATTTGGAGAGTGTGTTCTTTATGAGATGTGGCCCCCCGATAAGAAAGGGTTTTACGAAATTCCCATGCGATCGGGATCCTCGAAACCCAGGTAGTTTAAAAAAACAAACAGAATAATGTGTGAGTATTTTTTTTTTTTCATTTTAGATGTTAATTATATCTCAGTCATAGAACTGGACTAGTATTTATGAGATTAGAAGGAGAAAGAGCGCCTGATAGTGATACATTTCGAACTCTTCTCTGACGGACGAGCTTCACCAGTTCCAAACGTCAAACTGTTCGGGAAACAACTCACACACCTTTAAAAAGATGGATCAAAATTAGAACGTCGTTGTTAGAATACCCACCATCTAGGTAATCAATTTTGGAGTTAATTCTTAAAACACTCGATTTATTTAATGAAACATCTGTCTACACCTATCTCACGTACAATGACCATCAATTCATTGATCGTCTAAAACCAACTTTATAATCCTTTGTAAAGACGCGTACACACGTGCCTACATATAATATAGGTACCTCATTATGCACGGTCACACACGAGCGATTACGCGTCGACTGCGATACGCGACAATGCGTGATGGCATGACGAACATTTCAAATTTTGAATTTAGAACCCTCGGCTTCACTCTATTATATTTTAAATAGTTTCGATGCGTTCCGAATATTAATATTGGAGTTATTTTCATTTCGATGTTTGGTAAAGCACATTAATCTTGAAAATTATTTGTTTAAAACTCATACTAATCTTTAACGGCAGATTCTTTCAAACTTTTTAATATCGTGTTACGAAGATCCATATCCTATTTCTTTCTTTGTTTTCGACTTAATTATAGAAGTTGTTATATAATTACAGAACTTATTATACAACCAAACCTATATTATATGTACATATTATTTATTTATTTATAGGTATTTATGTTTATATGGTAAGTAGTGTTCAATATTTATGTTTTTATTTGTATTCCCTATTTATATTAATTGTGTTAATATTTTGTATCTCACCACACACAAACTTTACTGACCTTCCCATCCAAAGGTGGCATGGAAGAAGTCACCTTTTTGCGATAATGTCGTCTATTTGAACGTTATACTTTTATGGTGTCTGTGTATTTTTCTTACTGATTATGTTTATAACCTGTTTCTTTGCAAATAAAGCATTTTATCTATCTACCAACTCTTTCTTGTTTCTTAAAAATCTTAACAAGCCGCCTGAATACTTATCTAACTTTTTAACTACACCAAAATTGAACCACAAAACAATACCAAACAGCATCTCCCTCAACACTTCACAGGTCCATTTAAAACGCATTTACACAACGACACAATAATAAAAGATATCACAACGATCTCTATCAATACACAATAACAATTGCAAACGTACTTAGAAGCAGATGGTTAAATTCGAAATGCAAATCTCGATCGTCGTTACGGAATACGGACGATCATAGAATAGCCCCCCGGTCTTTCGGGATAGTTTACGCAGAAAACGCTTGTGGAATTCAATTTTGTAAGCTAAACTGCCTCGGGTTAAATCTGCATAGATAGGGTGTGTGTACGCACTTTTATTTAGCTTTTTACGGAGTGAAGATTTGTAAAGGTGCGTAAGTGGATTGGATTGGTACTTCCCGTATATTTAGGGTTCCCTATCTAAAGATTAAAATGGGATTATTTTACTAAATATTTTTAAAAGTAGAAATGCATCATCATGGGATTATCTTCTTCTCTTCTTCTAATATATAAAATTTCCATGTCACAATGTTAGTTACCGTACTCCTCCGAAACGGCGCGACCGATTTTTACCAAATTTTATATGCGTATTCAGTAGGCCTGAGAATCGGCTACTATCTATAATTTATAAGGCAAAACAACGTTTGCCGGGTCAGCTAGTTATCCTATACATATATGTGTCGTGTGTTTTAAACTAATAAAACATTTTTTATTCTATTCTTTTTTTTATCAATAATTCTCGCGTGACAGGTTCCCGTGCCGGCAAGCGATATAGGCACAGGTTCGAATGCAGTCACGGGAGAATTTTTGATTATGCATTTCTCCTAGTAAAAATATTTCTGTAAAAAAGCCTTGAGCAATAAAAACCAAAAGAGGGCTTATTATTGAAAATACTCCAGTATGTCAGTTGAAAGTTTCAGATATGATATGTTTCTGTTGCAGCGATAACAACAAATACTAAAACATAATAAAATAAATATTTAAGAGGAGCTCCCATACAAAACACGTCATTTTTTTTGTTAATGGTACGGAACCCTTTGTGCGCGAAACCGACTCGCACTTGGCCGGTGTTTTACTAATACAAGTAGGTAAAAAGTACAAAACGTAAGGGTATGGTTATGTCTGATATAAATTTTACGGCATAAACATAATATTTTCTCTAAAATCTTTATCCAGGGAGAAAACAGTCGACTACGTTTGTAAAGTTTGTATGGCGAAAAGAGTAGGTAGACTTTCCCCAGAAACATAACCTACCTTTTGGCTAACTTGATCTAACGACTGCTATGCGAGATAACAACCGGGACCAACTGCTTAACGTGCCTTCCGAAGGACAAAGGAGCTCGAGAAAATGATTTTTTGCCACACAAATTATCGGTCTTCCATCTAAATAATGACCGCGCCAAGCGTTGCTTAACCCGCACGACCGTTCAAGATCGGCAAGTACAGGCCAACGAGCTCCTTAAAGGGACAGTCTACCTACTCTTTTCTCCATACAAACTTTACAAACGTAGTAGACTGTTTCATCCCTGGATAAAGATATGAGCAAAAATATGTTTTAGCCATAAGTCCTATATCAGCCATGACCATGCCCTTTGATTTTTTCATTT
Organism: Idaea biselata; assembly: GCA_958496205.1. Lineage (NCBI taxonomy): Eukaryota > Metazoa > Arthropoda > Insecta > Lepidoptera > Geometridae > Idaea > Idaea biselata. The sequence continues at coordinate 25,837,133 of OY292401.1, read as the reverse complement.
TCTAATTTTTATGAATTTTAATTATGTTATAATTGGACAATGAAAAAAACAGAAACGCATGGTCATGGCAGATATATGTTTTATGGCATAAACATCTTAGCTCTAATGTCTTTATCCAAGGAGGAAACAGTCGACTACGTTTGTATGGAAAAAGAGTAGGTAGACTCTTAATTCTCATAGGTAGGTACCCACCACAAATACCTACGTATAAGAAGTAGGTGCGCAGCTACTCACCTTCCCATTTGAATGATATAATCAAACGAAACTCACTCAGCCTAACTGCGATATTTGAAACCATTTCCTTTTCCCATTACTCGCTCGAATATTGGGTGGAACGTTGAATATTCCTTCATACAGTATTTTTAATTTTATATCAAATTCCCTTTGCGGCTTCCTCCTTGAGTCGGGAGTGCGCTCGATAGGTATTCCCTATTTCTATAGCATCGGGCTCGCGTTTCATTTGTCGTAGCGTTGCTCTTAATGTACAGGTTAGTGCTCGTAGACTACGGAGTTAAGCACAAAATTTTGGATCGACTTTTGTTTTTATTACGATCGTCTTTTGTTAGCATTTCGAACGGCTTTTGTTTTTGTGTTTTAAGGGTCGCTTGCTTGCCTGACACCAGTCTTCTTTGGGAATAAATAGTTTACCCGTCACCGCGCGGGTAGAACTCTAGGCAGACCTCTTCCTTAGTCATATTGTACGACACCTACAGGAAGAGATGGGGTAGCCCCTTTGTAGTCCAGAACAAAAGATTTATAGAAAAGTAAATAACAACTGTTTGCTGCGACTTTGTAATCGGTTTAACATGGTTTTTAGGTCTATAATACAGTCAGTCTGTCTATAATACAGTCATACTCCAGTAATTACTCAAGTTTCAATTAGTTATTATAATATGGCCATTGGCCAACTTTCTACGGTCGGTGAATAAGCTCTATCACTCTAGAGTTCGAAAACGATCTGGATGATGTTCGCAAGTTCAAACTTGAAGTAACACCTCACCTGCAGCAATATTTCTGCTTTTCAAATTACTGAAAGCGCACAAATTCAGCTCCGCTCCGCCGGTCGTCGCAGCGACGACATAATGGTGGAGTCTCGCGACCTTACCGCTCTGCTGTCTCCATTCCAAATTATAAAATGTTGTTTCTGTAAGGTATCCTGATTAGATTATAGGACTTTACGGTAATAATACTTACCGCCGTATTTCGAAACGTTTCTTACTGAATTCGTTTACTTAATAGATAATAGTGGAGTCTCACGACCTTACTGCTCTGCTGTCTCCATTTCAAATTACAAAATGTTGTTTCTGTAAGGTACTAGTATTAACAGTAATAACTACACTGTCAGCCAGTGGGGGCCATCGGCTAAGTTTAAAAAACCAATGTGAACGGGACGCTTAGCAGATGTGAAACATCGACTCGCTACGCATAGTACATATTATATTCCATCACATATAAAGTGTGGCGAGGCGTCGCCACGGCCTGTATCGCCACGCGAACTTTTAGGTTTACCCTCGCCTATAGATGATTCACATCAAAAATCCGCGTGCGTTAAAAGTTGGTTCGCTGTCTTCCATTATAGCCCAAGCAGGTGGGGGACATTGGGAATAATCGCATATTAGGTCAGTAAGTTTGGTCTAAGTATATTCATCATTATTTTGAAGTTATAATATCACAAAACACAACAGGAAGCCCGCAACTAATTACCTACGTAAAAGCTTCCCATTTTCCAGTCGTATGAAGTTTGTTATCTAGCTGCCGCCCGCGGGTATGTCTCCGTCGTTTGACAACCAGACAGGTGCGCCTTGAGCTAATAGCGAACTAGTATTGTCCTTTGTATTATAATTAACAGACATTCATTACCTGCCTACTTGTAATATCCGAATCTATCTATACTTCTATACTAATATTATAATATATAATTATTATGTTGTTTGTTTTATATTCATTATCAAGCAGTTTTTGTTTCGTTATGTTGAATAATATACATATATTTATGCAAACGCACCTCACCTTTAATCATTCGTTGCCTGGAAGAGACCGCCTTCAGCGGTATGTCGCTTCCCATCAGGTGAGATGAGGTCAAATGCAAGCCTACCTATCTCATGTAAAAAATATTGTCTACGACAGTGATTTTTAAGATACAAAGTTAATATAATTAAGTATTTAAGATCATATGAAACGAAATAAATTAGTTTATTATTATAAATTCAAAGTATGTCAATGGTTTATGTAATTTTACACTAATTCTCTATTGTACGTACCAAAATCCAAATTAAAACTGGGGTCTAAATACAAAATCAGTACGAAGCTGAAGTCAAATAAAAAAGTAAACAAAACAAGCTCCTGGCCAGATAGAGAAATGAATGCATCAGGGAAAAAACAAAAAAAGAACATCAAGGGAATTCTAATTTTCAAAAATGGAACTTTCGATTCAATTAGCTATAAAAAGTTTCTATTTAAAGCTTTTAAGAAAGGCTTCAGTTAGAAGAGCAGTCACTGGCCAGATACAAAAGGAATGCTATCGAAAAACAAAAGAGGATCGCATGAGAATTCTAATTTAAAAAAAACCGGCCAAGTACGAGTCGGACTCGCACACAAAGGGTTCCGTACCATTATAAGAATAAAATACGTTTGTTGTTTTAATTATTTTATTTATAGTATCTGTTGTTTTATCGGCAACAGAAATACATCATCTGTAAAAGATCACTGTCCACATCTCCACTGTCCGTCTGTCTGTTTGTCTGTCACTTTGGTGTGCGGAACCCTAAAAAATGGGATATCAACGTGTTGCCTCTATTTACCTCGGAAACACTGGCCAAAAAGAATTTTACTTAATCGAAAATTAAACATTCTACGAGTAATTTCAATTAAATTAAGTTTAGAATAAAAAAACTACCCCTACTTAGCTCTTTGTCATCTGAGCGATGTTCCCGGGTGCATACCTCGGGAGCCCGGGGTCCGCTAAACACCAAATTATTTGGGGCCGGCACAATAGATTTGGCCATATTTTTATGGCCGGCCGCCTGCTTGTCACAAACCCTTCTTAGATTCAAGTTTACCTGCCACTCCAGGATCGCTAGTTTTCCCGAGTTTTCTTAGTCGCCTTTTACGACACCCACAGGAAGAGATAGGGTAACCCTATATTTTAGCTTTACTCAACCTTTTATAAGAAAGAGTATTTATGCTAGGATCGGCGTTGGCAATATTTTTACGGCCACCTGCCTAAAACCAACCCTCCTTGGGACCAATTTACCCGTCACTGAGAGAACTTCAGATTCGCTAGTCTCCACCAGATTCCATTAGTTAAAGAGATAGGGTAACCCTATATTATTATCCCCTTTAACCCTTTATAAGAAAGACTATTCATGCTAGTACCACCGTTAACACGTTTGATGTTCACATTTAAGAACCCCCTCTTAAGTTCTTAAGGGGTGGTCGTGTCGGAATTTTTAATTCAATTAAGATACCGATCTTGTTTAATGATCTTGCAGTTGCGATGGCGTTTTTTAACGTTTCTTGCCCATCTGAAGGGTGTTTTTTGAGAATTGAATATAATAATGTCATATTTTGAGAGTTTTAAATGGCCTGATGAGATTTTTTAAGTTAGGTAGCTATAGAAGTTTGGGTTTTTTTTAATTTAGGATATTTTTAAATTCCTACGGGATCGGGACTTATGTGTTTATGCTTGCTTCAAACTTTAGGTAATTTATTCTGAGTTTTCCACCTAGGGCGGTTGGTGTCGGGCAGGCGGCCAAATCTGTTTGCAGTAGGTATGGTCAATGATTACTGATGACTTACCGACTGCGCCGATCCTCGATACACTTTTACCCGAAGAATAAAAGTGTATCGAGACTGAAATTTTCCCAAGTTAAAAGCAAAAACGGCGATAAATTTGTCAAAGAAGCCGAAAAGTTTCATGTTAATTCAATCAAATGCCCTTAGCAGGCTTAATTTTGATGACGGGAGGTCTTAATGCGATGTTTTTTTTAATTTTCCGAGACCCTTATTTGTAGGGTCAGATTGCTTTGACTTTTAAAAGTTAATCTTTATTTATAGAGGTCTCTCTTTGAAGTCATGAACGAAGATGCAGAGCCTGATTTCAGTATTATGATTGTCGAAATTTTCATTTTAATATCTTTACAATTGCGTTGATTGCAACTAACTGAACTGCATTAATCTTCGGTTTTAAGGACGCGACTTTTGAAGCAATTTTTTCACGCCGAAACAAGCCACAAATAACTTGTTTTTTAAATTTATAGATTACCATTATACTCTAAATATCCTCTTCATAGTAAAACATGAAATTTTACATTTTAAACAAAAAAAATAATCACAAAGTTACGTCAAATTTTCAACTTAAATCAATTTATTTCCAAATCGTTGCGTATAATTGATTACTCAGGTCCTCTTCATCGTGCTTTGATGAAATAATTTACATTTTACGAGAAATCATCGTTATTTTCATACAATTCTATTCCACTCACTCTTATGCAACCGGAAAAGGACAGTTGATTATCATCTTTCCCCGTCTTTTAAGGGTTCCCTAGTCAATAAGGAACCCTTAACGATTCGTTATGTCCGTCTGTCCGTCTATCTGTCTGTCCGTGGCTTATTTATTCATTTAAGAGTCAATAATGTTTCGATTGTGATTCAGTTGTGCCTCAGTTGCATTTCAAAAAGCAAACGAATCTTCATTTTCTCAAGATTAAGTTTCTAGCAAGCAGTTTAGAAGGTTGCGGGTTCGATTCCCCCAGGAAGCAAGTATTTATGATTAAAAATAAAAACACCAGGCTGTATCTCATGAACTGTGGTAGGTACACAGTTTTCTGAATTAGGTAGGTACCTAGCTTTAAAGAAAATATCATCATTTATAAACATTACAAACTCATTCCATTCGAAATAAAGCCGTAAGAACTTCTATTTATTCAAAAACCAGTGAAATGAAAATCATAAATTGTTTTAGATAAACACGTAAAGACCCTTTTCGGTGAAAATATGAGGTTTTAACAAAACGACGATGGTCTATTAACTTTTCATAGAAAGATTTTAATGTGTAAAAATCTTCTATAGGACATCTTAATGTGTCTACAAATTGCCTCTCTAGAAAGAGACGCCTTTGAACTAGGTCTATTAAAAGTCATTACCCTTCCTTTTGGCGTCTCGTTAGTCGGGTAAAAAGGGAAAGATTCTTTTAAAACAGGAGATTGTTTTGAATAGTCCATTCATTCCTAGACCATTTTAGCTTTGTAGCTACGGCATAAAATAGGGCTACGCCATCTCGTAACAGGCGACTGATTGATTTGAGGGACAAAAATGAACCAGGAGGGTTACTGCGGTTCGTTTCGATACGACATCGATACTGTCATACGATGATTCTACTGTCACATTCTGATAGTAGGGTGACAGTAGAACCATCGTTATGATAGTATCGTTGTCGTATCGAAACGAACCGAAGTAACCCTCCTGGAGTTCACCCCGCGCGGCGGCGGCTAAACTGCTTCGTTCCAAGGGTTGGTTGTTAGGTAAGCGGCTAGTCGTATATTGTCAAATCTATTTGCAGTAAATGTGGTAAGTGATGACTTAATTACTGAACCGACCCCAAATGATTTGGGGTTTTAGCAGACCCTGGGCTACCGAGAGGGATGCAACCGGGAAAATTGCTCAGATGATGAGGATGAGGAGGAGTCCATTAAATCCTAATTCGTCATTTCAGAAGAAAGCTTTTAATCTTTTGGGGAGCTTCAATTGGTAGATATAGTAAAGTAATAAAATATTTCTAGATCAAGGTGTCAAACGATAAAACTAAGCAAATAAGTTTACGCCAACTATTACATACGTTTACGTTATAGCGTAAACATGAAAATATGAAGCTTCGCCAACTAACGCTAACGTCAACTATGACAACTAAAATAAATGTAATATATGTAAATTTTGGCGTTTACGCAAACCACAGTACAGTTTACTATACAAAAACTTACGCTAAAGTTTTCACGACCGCACAAGTTTTCTTCCATGTATTTAGACATTTTGACTCGAAAATAACGTCCTTAATTCAAAAAGCAAACACGATCAAAGGAAACATTTAAACAATTTACACTTTAACTACATAAATCAAATAACAAACTTGTACACAGTCATGGTTGATTTATAAACGGTAGCCCAGTAAAGAATATAGCACGATGATATTTAACATTTTAGGATGTAGAGAGGTATTTGAAACCTTTCAGACATTTTTGTCTTTGAGCTCGATGGCCTTACTGCGAATCTGTATATTCAGTGCGAGTTAAGCAACGCCTGGGGTGTCATTCCTTGGATGGGTAACCGATAATGTGTGTGACAGAAAAAAAACTCGAGCTCCGTGCTTCGAAAGACACGTTAAGCAGATGTCCCGGTTGTAATCTCTGAGAACAGTCGTCGGGTCAAGGTAGAGGCCTTTTAAGCGACCTGACAACTCTAATACTAGATGGGCTACATCACTATACGAAAAAAAGAAAAAGGTATTTACACATAGACTACTTTTATCTCGATATTCCCGCGTGATCGGGACTTACGCGAGGCCCAGCTCAGATAGTAGTTATATAATAAAAATACATACCTATTTCGTGAAAATGTCAACTTTTAAGCTATCACGGTTTATGAGACAGGCCTGGTGACAGACGGACAGACAGCGAAGTCTTAGTAATAGGGTCCCGTTTTTACCCTATGGGTACGAAACCCTAAAAATGTACCAGCGTTTTTTTACCTTTAACGCGGAACAAAGTTCGGCCGGTCAGTTACCGACTAGGATATAAAGTTTATAATGATGGCTTATGCCCAAACGGGCCATTCTTTTTTCCTATTTGGGCCAAAACAAATTTTGATGTATATTCTATGTCGATAAAAATAAACATCATTGATATAACTTCTATAATTAGTATTCCGAGGCTCTAGGGAGTATTAGGCGACATGCCACGGAATTCGTGCGGCTCAACCCCGACACACTATACCTACTTTTTTCTGTTGAACTGTGTACACGCAAAACGTAGTCATTTTTATTGAAACTGAATTAAAATGGAGAGAAAAAGAACGGAAGAGATAATTTAAAATGGAAATAGTAAATAGACCTTCTTTTTTTGCGTCTCGTCGAGTGAAATTTTCAGTGCAAGTAGAAAATACTCGATTGGAAAAGGATTGGATTTAACTTAATATTTTTCTAAATAAAAACTAACAGAGTCCCGCAGTTACACCTGCGTAAGTCCCGATCGTCCCGAAAATCCTATGGGATTTTCCAAACGCCCTTTCTTAGTGGATACCTACACACCACAAAGAACACACTCTCCAAATTTCAACTCTGTACTATCAGCGGTTTAGGCTGTGCGTTGATAGATCAATCAGGCAGTCACTCAGGACAAAGCATTCTATAGATATTAACGCAGAGCCCAAACTGTATGTACAACACTGGTCCTAGAAACATGAAATTTGCAGAGTGTGTTCTTTGTGGTAAGTAGGCATCCACTATGAAATTGTTTTTTACAAAACCCCGCAGGTACAGGACGTACGTAGGTGAAACCCCGGTCCTCGTTAGTCTATACTAATATTATAAAGAGGAAAGATTTGTATTTTTGTGTGTGTGTGTGTGTGTCTATATGTTTGTTATGAATAAACTGAAAAACTACAGGATCGATTTAAAAAATTTTTTCACAATTAGAAAGCTACATTCACCCTGAGTAACATAGGCTACTTTTGATCCCGATATTCCTACGGGATTGGCACTTACGCGGGTGAAATCTATTGCTATTATAAAGCGGAAGAGTTTGTTTGTTTGTTTGAACGCGCTAATCTCAGGAACCACGTCCGATTTAAAAAATTCTTTCGGTGTTGAATATGTAGTCCATTTATTGAGGAAAGCTATTTTGATCCCTATATTCCCACGGGATCGGGACTTAAGCGGGTGAAACCGAGCTGTTAGTACATTATAAATAAGCTATCCCTATTTATAGTGGCTATATACCACGATTCCGCTCGTTTACATCAAAGCGGTATTTATATAGTTATTGTTACCCCACCGTTACCATTTTATTGCTAACTTGATTAGATTTTACCAACTTTTTATGGTTTTCCGACTACGTTTTTATTATTAGAGTAAAGACACGAACTTATTTCTTTTTAAGTATTTCGGTTACTAGCAAGTAGAATTTCCTCGTATTTAAGAGGTACCTACGAGTGTATACGAACTAAACTCAAAATCCATGTCGGGTTCATCGGAAATTGTTGATTATTTCATGACGGAATGTTGTTGATTTTGTTTTTGTGTATGGATTGTAAGTGACATATTTTAGTGCAGTTTCCATACAAATATGTCGAAGGGTGTTGAAGCCTATGCACATTATACCCAAAATAGAACTTTTTGTCTATTTATTTATATATTAAACAAAATAAATTAATAAAATAAATAGACAAAAAAATAGAGAAAATTTGGTTATGCCATAAATCGCAAGCCGCAACCAGACATCGCGAGGCAAGCGTTGCGAATGCTTCGTCACGCATTCTCAACCTGAGGAATGTGTGATTACATTTATGCATTCGTCCCACATGACACATGCTCAAGCTGAGCACGGAAACAACCACGCACAGGGTTCGACAGTAGAGCAATAGAAAAACACCTGCCCGTCCATACGGAGCGCACGACTCGCACTGAGGCGGGCGGCGTTCGCAACGATCATATGACGCGAATGCTTACTGTGAGCACACACGTCCACACAGCCCGAGGCATGCGTGGCGAACCATTCGTGGCACATGCCTCGCGATGTCTGTACGCAGCACGGCGACCATGGCCCCACAAAGGCCGTCATTTATTTACATGTAATAGGTAAGTTTTAGCGACATCTGTTGGTACGGAATTTCCGCTAATCAATTTAAGTTCCGAAATGGTCTTAATCTACGGGTTCCCATCATGCCCCTTTACCAATTAGGCCCCGTTCAGGCATCGAAAAGGCATTAGTATCGTAATTAAGAGCAAGCGCACACCGCAACCGAGTACATTTACATACCACGGTCAACGCACACTTGGCTTTTGTCCGCTAAAACTAATGGGTCGTACGTTGTGTATTTTCATATTAGGGCCGTAAGGAAACTGAAATTACTAGTCGGGCGATCAAATAATTACTGAGATAGATAGATAGACTAATTATTTATTACACTACCTAGGATTTTTTCCAATTCTACTATTATTTCATAGTAAATATGCGACAATGTGAGTCCAAATTTGAACTCTTTGCTATCAGCGGTTTCGGCTGTGCGTTGATCAGGACAAACCATTTAATAGATATAGATAAAATAAGATTTATTAACTTGTTTGTGCTCAATCATCTAAATTAGACGCGTCTTATTTAGATAATTGAAAGAGCGCAAACGTCTAGACATACCTAAAGTCAATATTATTAATGTTTTGACGCCAATTTGCTTATGAATTTTTTTATAATCCCCACTGGCGGGGGACATGGCGTATTATTATTCAGGGGGGATTAAGACCCGGTAAAATATAACTAAGGCTGTAACTTTTTGATAAGCTTGTACTACCGGGCAACTAAAAGTATTCGCTCAGTTTTCACCTTTATATTGCAAATCCCACTTTAATACCGAGGGAGGAAAGATTTTTGTAATCGTCATTTAATAGTGACAATAACGTTACTATAAACTGAAAGCAATAACATATTCTAGTGCTATAAACGAGGAGTCTTTATTAGTGCTATAAAGGCACTGTGAGTGGTAAACCAATTGGATCGGACTTTCTGAAACCTTTATATACAAAATCCGACCACATAAGCTCTTCTACATACTTAACTTATATGTTAAGTAAGCTGAAGTCGGGCAGCTAAACTTCATACAATCTGGATCTACCTAATAAAACTGCCCGAATTCAGAAAACTAGTGAACCGATTGATGAGGATAAGGATACGCCAACGACCTTGAAACTGAAAATCCCTGTCGGGCTCATCGAAAATTATTGATTATTTCATGACGGAATGTCGTAGAACTTTTTTTTGTGCACAGATTGTAGGTGACATTGTTTCCTACATTTTGGTGTAGTTTTAAGATTTGGCTAAAATGTCGATAGGCTTCAATACGTTTCGACATATTTGTATGGAAACTGCACTAAAATATCGGAAACAATGTCGCCTACAATCTGTACACAAAAAAAGTTCTACGAAATTCCGTCATGAAATAATCAACAATTTTCGATGCGCCTAACATGGATTTTCAGTTTTTCAGAATAGGGCCCTTAAAAAAAAAATCTACTTTGGAAAGTTACATTATCGTCAAGGAGTAACATAGGTTACTTTTGATCCCAATAGGAGTATCGGTATCGGGACTTAGGACTAAATTCAATTTTGTTTTGATTATATTTTAAAGTGTTTCCTACACTCTAAATATTGTTTATATGTCAAAAATACAGTACCGCGTAAGAACTATATTACATTATATAGAAAATAAAACTAAAATAAAATTATACTAAACTAAAACTAAGTGTAGGAAATTAGTAATTAAGTATATTTTTTTAAATTGTTTTCTAAATGTAACGGTTCTAAACACTTAGAAAATTTAGTTTTTGTTAAAATGGTTCCCGTAATTCTCAGTCAGTCAGTCTTTTTTAACTCAATAGTTAGGTAGAGGTTCTGTTTTACAATAAATCTGATAATTATAAGTAGATCAAGACTGACGATGAAGCTTTTTTTTACAGAGGCTTAAAGAAAATTAATTAAAGGTATAAAAAAAATCGTGGTCGTACCAATTCCATTGTCTTCGAGTGTAGTATCTCATAAGATCTAAACTAAAGCTTTAACTTTACCAAAACATACGCATAAAAATGGGGAATAAACTAAACATTAATGAGTTAATATCTTTGATGGAACTAGTCTGGATAAACATGTCAGATTTTTAGCGCTAATAAAGTGTGAAGAAATTCCTGATTTTAGAACTCTTTGCCTCTTGGAAAGTTAAGATCTAAGCAACAAAAATAATCGATGTGAAATCCTTGGCACAGCAAACAGCAGCAGTGCTTTTAAACCGCACTAGTATGATCTGATAAGAAATTTAGTTGTACATACATACATGAAAAATCATATCATTTTACAAAAAAAGTACGAGTCGGGCTCGCGCACGAAGGGTTCCGTAACGTTACCACAAAACAATCACCTATGTTGTATAGGACATATTTAAACATTTATTTTATTCTGCTTTCCGAAATTCTAATTAATATAACGGCAACACAAAATGAATTTACATAATCTGTGAAAATTTCAACTGTCAGCTATCACGGTCCATGAGATGCAGCCTGGTGACAGAGACACAGACAGCGGAGTCTTAGTAAAAGGGTCTCGTCTTAATCCTTTAGGTACACGGAACCCTAAAAACGAAACCTAACAAGATACCAGCAAAAGCGAGGTTTACTCTCAAAACATCACACTACATTTCTCAAACAAATGATCAATAAAATAACTTGCGAACACGATACAGAAAACCTATTCACCTTAAACGAAAACCCATATCGAGAAAAATATAAAACAGCTCAGCGCAACCAGTACGTGTGTACAGTGAAGCTGCGAAAGTGAAGCGCCCTAGCGCTTTTAATTGTCAATTTATTAAAAAAATTACAGATCAAAGTTTAATGAGGTAAAGTTAAATATTCTGCATTGGGAAATTCGCGTATTTCAATTATTTAAACTTTCATTTCTGTACAGCAGTTGATCTTCAATTTCAAATTTGACGTTTGTCAAATAACATTTGAAATTTTACGAAAAAAATGTCTTTAGAGAATACCTACCGTTTTCAATACATTTTTGAGTCAATAAAGTTTTTATTGCAGTCAAGTTGCAAGTTATAGTTTCATTTTGAGTGTATGTTTTTGCAATTGGTGGTGGGAAATTAAATTTTGGTAAATTTTAATACGGGAATCGGGGCCCATGGCATTAAAGTCCATTCTTATGGACTGACCGTGGTGTCACTGAAGTTTTAAGTTAAAAACTTAAAACTTCAGTGACACCACGGTCGGTCGGACTTTAATGCGAAGGGCCCCGATTCCCGTATATGGGTTTTTGGTACAATGTAACACAAGTAATACTAATAATTGCGATTTAGAAACTTTTAGGTGAGCCCCCACTTTTGCAGGTTACTATACGTATCGCGTATATAGGTGGGTAGGTAGTACCTACATGCAAAAGATAGCACGTAGCATCTCCCACCGTTTCAAATATCAGCAGAGCTATTCTCTAACTTGCACAGAATGCGGAAAGTCGTCTCCATCTCCAATTGCCTATTTAGTATTTAGAATTTGTCTATTCACTTAAAATGTAATAATAAATAAAATAATTGAGCTTCCATATTTAAAATTAATATGGGGAATTTTGAGTTTTGAGTTGCTTATTTGTTTAAGTAGCCTTCAAATTTTGACTAGCGTTTCTGTGTTTCGTCGTTAATGTGACAAAGGTTTCGTACAACTAGGTTCTCCCTAAAGCACATTTCTGTGTGTTCTGCTAAAAGAATGCTCTCAATCTGAGGGTATCTGGTGACATCAATTGTTGACGTATACTTTTGACATGGTATACGTCAACAACCAGATAGCCCATTCTCGTAATAAAATTATTCAAAATATCATTGCAGTCAATCTTTAATTTCAAATTAGAAGTTATATTTTCATTTTGAGAATATTGTTTGCAAATTACAATGACGATGAAATGAAATTTTCGACAATTACTATCACATAAATAGCCTGAACAACCCCTGAAGATAAGTGTCGTTGTAATCTACGATATAGATAGAACAATCGGTCACTCACTCACGAGACATACGAGTGCCAAGCCAATCGTAAAACTTAGCGAATACCACTACTGCAGTCCGTAGACGATTGCTACCCTGTCGGTTCCATTTGCAGTATCTCTGTTATATTGGCTGCGATTTTATAGTTGCAGGAAGAATATAACCTTCTACATTATGATAATTTGTTTAGTTTAGCTTCCGGTGCTGAGGTGTCGCCGGTTTATGTTGTTATAGCGGTCTAGTATTCATATTATTGTTTTAAAAACTACATATTATGTACTATTCTTCGTTTTTTAATTGTAGACTACGGTGTGACATACATGAAGAAAAAATGTCCACTAAATACGTCAAATCGTAGTCTGAAACTAAAAAAGGTAGTACATTTAGTAATTTTGCGAATAGGAGACCTCGCAAGCAATAAGCCTGAATAGTCCTCAGAGGGCGAAATACCTAAATATTAAAATCCAAATCCACCAATCTATATCTATACTAATATTATAAAGAGGTAACGTTTGGTAACATTTATGAATGTACCTATGTATTTAAGTATGTATTTTCCGGGTAATCTCTGAAACTACTAAACGATTCCAAAAATTCTTTCACCAATAGAAAGCTACATTATAACATAGGCTACTTTTGATCCCGATAATCAAACAGGATCAGGCCTTACGCGGGTGAAACCGAGGGCCTCTGCTAGTTAGTGATAATCAAAGTGACAGCTAAACGTGACGTTGGTTGAAGAAACTCGTGGTTATAAATAAATAGATTATATGTAAATGTTTTTATGTATTTTTATGTTTTGTGTTTGTATGTGTTTTTATTTTTCAATTTTGTATAGGTCAACGTTTGACCACTATCACACCTGATAATAAGTAGGTAGATGTAGTCTAAGGTAAAGCACGCTGACCCTAGAAAGCTTTGTATCTAAGTCAAAAGTAAAACAAGCTTATAACACTTGTAAATATTAACATCATAACCACTTTCGATCCCCCTCGGCAACGGTATTGCCATATATCAAAGTTTGACACCACAATATAAGTAGACGGTCATTTTCTTTTGTCGGGAATACATATCTGTTTAGTTCAGTGAAGTCGATTGATTTATCTGAACTTGTGCATGATAAATGTGTGCTTTGGCGAAATTACACGGTCAAGAGGGTCAGCTGTGATGTACAGTCGGGGTTCAGAAGTGCATCGCCTCGTAAAGTTCAATGGTCAATAATTGAACTGTATTTTTTTGACGATCCTACTTAATAAGCTCGCTCGCTCGATCGCTTTAAGCGATAAGGCCGCTCATTGTGCCACCTAGATATAAGTTATTTTATGTATTTCTTTGAATTGTTTTTTTATATTGGTGTTACAATAAAGAATTAATCAATCAATCTTAATATTATAAATACAAAAGTAAGTAAACAAGTAAGTTTGTAACTCTTTCACGGAAAATAAATTCTGCAATATATATTTATTTAACTATTTGTTATGAAACTTGGTAGGTGTGCAACCAAGATAGCTAGAGATCTGAATTAGCACAAAGGCTATTTTTTATACCGATATTCCCACGGAATCGGGACTTACGCGGGTGAAACCGCAAGGCGCACCTAGTTAAAACATATTTATCGATTTTATCTTTTAACGGTTTTTTTTATATTTATTTATTTATTATTTTCTTTTATTTCTATATCCATTTTTGTAAAGCATTAGTCATCCAAGTGTAGGAAATAGTTTAATAAACAAATCAAGGATATTTATCAAATACAAATTTTAATAAACACTACAAATAATTTTAACTCCCACTTAAAATAATGAGCCCAATTTATAGAGTAGTAAACAGTTAACACACAATATATAGATTTTAGTAGAGGTATTAAACTGAAATGGCAAACGAATCGAACTCGTTTGGTTGACAGGAGAATAAAACTTCACAAATTGGTCCCGAACGGTTTGCGTGGCGGATCCCTATTTACTTAATTAAAACTTTTAAAGGCCTGTACATCTAGGGAAGTTTATATTGGCGAAGTTAGGGCACGATGCACACGAAGTTACGGTTTATTTATTTAATTTTTTGAAGCTTTCAATGGAAAATGTGAAGATTTTAGAAACATTTGCTACGACGGATATTATTTTGGAACTGTATGTTTATCTAAGTCAAATATATTTATTCACTAAGAGCAATGTTTAAATTATATATGTGATCATTTTGATATGTCGACTTCATTTTAGTGTGGTTTCGGAACGCGCCGCCCGATGAGAAGAAACCACAAGAAACTCATAGGGGTTTTTCTGTCTCTTTTGTTCCAGTTCAACATAAAATAAGGACCGAAATGACAAAATAAAATCACAGAAATTCCCCCAAATCAAGAACCGCTAAACTTTTGATTGGCTATAACAAACATAATATACCTACTCCATACCACATCTGAATACGAAATAAAAACCGGCACAGCCGCAAGCAATGAAAAATGGATCAGCCATCTATCATAAACTCTTTCCTTGAAATTCAGCGGCAAAAACTTATGGAGTTTAGGCGAAGTTGAGTAATGTCGTGCGAAATTAAATGTAGGAGCAATAAAGACCACATGACGAGATGAAATGGTTAAATTTTGGTATTGTAATGCGCTTTTGTGACTTATTGTACCGTTTCGACGCATAAGGACGCATACAAATACTTTGTAAAGGGATTTTTTAAGATTTGTAGGCACATTTCTACCAGTTTTATGGGACCAAAAGGTACCTGTGTATTCCCGATGGAAAATACGACATTACATGTCATGGTAGGTACAGTCAGCATTAAAAGTCCAACACCACATTTAGATTTAAAGTCGCTATACTTTACATCATAATTCTAGGGTGTCAAAACATATATTTATTTTCAGAATGGCTGTCGTGTTTTGACACCCCAGAATTATTATTTGTTATCGGTTATGAACCCATTATAGCCGTTTGGAATGTAGCCAGTGTCAAGTATTTGCAAGTTATTTGCAGATAGATAAACAAAGAAAGAAAGAAAGAAAATAAGTTTGATCAGACAAGCACACAATTACGCAATAAGAAATAAAAAAAAAACGAAATTTATATCTGTAGACAGATGACATTTACATAAAAAAAAGAAAAACAAAAGACAAGGCGCGGTCTCAGCATAATGCTGCTGCTAGTGCAAAAAAAAACATAGCAGCAGCGCAGGTCTTCCGACTTCACCCACCCTTCTCCTCGGCCCACCAGACACTAGGTGAGCCTCACCGCTACACGAAAAGAAGAAGAAGAATTAAGTACCTACACAATTGATTTAATTGCGTCAGAAACTCCCGCATCAGGGGCAGCCTTCATGTCCGAGACATTGCAGACAAACTGCAAGAATGCCGCTTACGGTGGTACGGCCACGTTCTACGGAAACCGGCTAGTTACGTGGGAAACAAATGTCTTGCTATGGCGCCTCCGCCCGGCCCCGGCAGATTGGGAAGACCCAAGAAGTGCTGGCTTGACGTTGTAAGATCGGATATGCGTGCAAATGGCCTCACTACACGGGATGCCGAAGATCGTGCGAAGTGGAGACGTAAAAGTAGGAAAGCGGACCCCGGGCTCTCGAGAGAGATGCAACCGGGAACAACGCTCGGATGATGATGATGATGACAATTGATTTAATTTTACCCGATAACCAGTCAGAATGTTCTAATCACTGAATTTTGTGCCGATTTGATTAGCGCCATGTTGCGCTGTTGTCGCGCATTTTCTATTGAAAGTGATGGTGAACGTCCATGGAACTATTAGTTCCACCGTCCATGTTTACACTACACCACTATTAGTTCCACCGTCCATGGAACTATTAGTTAAACGGACGGCCACAATCACTTTCAATAGAAAACGCGCGACAACAGCGCAACATGGCGCTAATCAAATCGGCACAAAGATCTAATGTCATTTTGTATGGTATACCAATTCCAGCGTACTTGTATAGTTTCATTTCAGTGGTTCTAATCAATATTGACAAACAATTAAATTAATTACCATAGTCTATTTAACCCGTTAACCACTGCACTCAGCTAGATAAACCAAAGTGACGTATGACAAGACAACCATACAGACACCAGACAACCATACATCGTGATTTACACTGACAAGTCATAAGATCACTTACGTAATGTCAGTGTCAAATAGTGTCAAATTGACATCGGTTTGCGGTAAACATAGGCAGCGTACAAAGATACGTAGTAGGCTGACTCCACTGTTTTAAATAAAAATCTACAGATTCCTATGCGCAATTACGGGCATAGAAATAAAGTAAATTTTATAAGTTTGTTTTCCTAACTTACGCCGTATACAGAAAGAAAGCTGGAAACTTATAAGCGCTGACAAACGCTTACCAGCGCTTGTCAGCGCTGGTGACCCGCGCAGGAAAATGTATGAACCCGCGCCGATAAGCACTGATCGGTGCCGACAAGCTTCAACACGCGCTGGTCAGCGCTGGGCTGCTGACGTCATAACATCGTCCGATGAGTCAGACATTCTGCCTCAACCTGCTTCCTTTGTGTAGAACAGACCAGCGCTGACAAGCGCTGGTAAGCGCTTATAAGTTTCCAGCTTTCTTTCTGTATACGCACTTACGCACTACAGTGCGCGTCCGTACCAAACGCATCGATGTTCCCCCATAAGTAGAATCTTGACGTCTTTAGGTTTAGAGTGAATAGGTTTCTTCTAGACAAGCATGGTACATAGTCGACCTCATCATAGCATCCCATCATGTAAAAAAAATGCGGTTCAACGGCGACTAAAAATTCAAAATTCAAATATATTTATTACACTACATTAAATAGAGTTAGTAGTATGACTACTAACTCTATTCAATGTACTCTCTATAAAGCCAAACTTACTAAGCCAAGTGTCCTGAGATTTCAAGGAGCGCGGTCTCTATGGAGTCAGCCTACTGGTGAAATCGACTTGTCGATATTTATCCTGTGACTTACTAATTAGAGTTGATGAAACGATCGGATTATCGGGCTTATAAGTGCTTCGTGTATTAATCATCGTAAGATATCTTGAACCATTAGCGATTGACTGTAGAATACTTCGGTCGTTTACGTGGGATTATTAGTTGACAATCATACAAATATTATACGGTATTATTACAATAGACCTTTATAAAAAGTACGGATTGGTTTAGTAGGTTGTTACTGTTGTTAGTGACAGGTAAATAGTAATCAACTTTAAAATTCACACGATTTGTTAAGAGGATAGTCTCCATTCTCTGTCTCATTTCAAACGTAGTTTAAATATTCCTCCCTGGATAAAGACATTAGAGCAAATACGTTTATGCCATAAAACTTATATCTGTCATGACTATGCATCTACTTTTTTTTTTTATTATTATTATTTTAATTAGAAAATAAAAAGGTAGATGCATTGTCATGACATGACAGATATAGGTTTTATGGCATAAACATATTTGCTCTAATGTCTTTATCCAAGGAGGGAAATGTAAACTACGTTTGTATGGAGAAAGAGAATGGAGACTATCCTCTTAAACGCTGCTAGTTGACTCTACTAGTTGTAACATAGTTGAAAAGGCGAGATAAGAAAAAAAACTTGGTTAAATGTAACTAAGTACTAAAAAGTAGATATGTTTATTATTAACACACTTTATTTTTATTAAAATTTTAAATATACTTTTCGACAGGCTCTGTGGCGCGTTGGGCGACTGCAACACAGAAGGTTGCGGGTTCGAATCCCGGCGGAGACAAGTATTTATTATAGAACTAGATACATCTCACTCTTGGGTTCAATTCAGGGCAATTACCATCTTCGTGTTCAAATAAAAAATCTAGGAAGGCGTGAGTACGCCTTCGCAGATACCTATAATAAGTTAAAGAGTTCTAAAACCGAGTTTTTCACATATCACTGTCAATACTTAAAATACGGAGAACAGATGGTCGTTGGGGCCGAAAAGTTCTCGAATGGAGACCGCGGATCGGAAAGCGCAGCGTTGGACGTCCACCAACGAGATGGACGGACGACTTAGTTAAGGCCGCGGGTTCACGATGGATGCAGGCGACTTATGACCGAAGCATCTGGAAATCTATGAGGGAGGCTTATGTCCAGCAGTGGACTTCTTACAGCTGAAATGATGATGATGATGACTTAAAATACGTCACTTACCTTATCTCTCAGCATATCCCGCACCCTGGTGGCCTGGTTCCTGCTCCGATGGAGCTCCAGCTGCAGCTCCAGACATCGCTCCTGCCAGTTCACAGCCGCGAAGTCAGCGGCTGCTAGCTCGTACTCCAACGGGTCCAGGCGGGATGAGTGGGCGATAGGCCTGGGCAGCCAGAATTAAACTAGTATGAGATGATTGATTTTATGGTGTAATGAAGAACTTCTAGAAAAAAAGAGGTCATAGTGTAAGGATTTGCAAATGCAATGCAGAAGGTTGCGCTGTTCGGGTTCGATTCCCAAGTATTGTGTATGCAAGTAGGTATTATGCTTAAAAATAATTGTTTATATATTATTTGAGTTTAAATATTTGATTCTGGTCTGCGTGTTTTTACGTATCATGTACGTGTATTTACAACAACAAAAAAGTACATATAATCTGATGTAATATATTCGTTGTCTAGTTCCCATAGTACAAGCCTAGTGCTTAGTTTGGGGCTAGATTGCGCTGGGTATAACGTCGTGCAATATTTATTATTATTATTGTTTATTTAGCAGGAAAATCTATTCAGTCCATCCAGTCAAGCAGATGTGATTAAATTGCTTTAGGTCCGATTCATATAAACATTACACTGATTTATGTCCAATCAGGTGGAACTTAATTAATTAATTTATTGAAAGATATCCACAGCTACAAACACAGAGTAAAATAAAAAAAATATATAAAACAGAGAGCCTTGATAACGGAAATCACAAGTACCTAAATAAAAATAAAGGCAAAAATTATCGAATGTGCCATTAATCTCAACCTTAATAACTACCTCAAATTCAATGATACCATTGGCATTTTAAGCGTCAATCTTCCACTACATCTTAGCACTCGCAGCGATTGTAATTTCATTTTAACGATAGACGTTACAATATTGTCAGCCCTGCATCGGCTTTTGGAATATGTTTAAGACATTATCTGGTCTATAGTACTAGTACATGATATAACAATGTATGTACGGTTTTGATACTTAGACCAGCGGTTCTCAAACCTTTTCTGTGACTGAACCCTTTTGGAAAGTCAAATATTTGACGGTGCCCTAAAATGTGGTACAGAATCTTCGCAAATCGCAAAAAACTAGTGCTAGATACATTCTGTACTAAAATCAAATTAAACCATTTGTAACCTGAATGTACGACACAAATGAGGAAACGTTTCATTGTTTTTTTTTATCGTACTTTCACGGAGCCCCAACATAGGCTTTGCGGAGTCCCAGGGATCCGCGGAGCACTCTTTGAGTATGGCTGACTTAGACTATCTGCGCTTTGTGATTATACCCGCGTAAGTCCCGTCCCAATTCCTGAATCACGAAATCGGAATCAAATGAACGGTACTTTTTAGTACTATGTGGTACTTATAACGTACATTCGATTCAATAGTTATTGCGTGCATTTATTTAGGTATATGTATAGTATATGTCTACGTTGCTCAGAGGTCATATAACCCCAATAGGGCAAAACTCCCTCAAAGCAATAATTTCATATTACACATTCAAATCTTCTTACTAATGCAAATCTCAATACCGCACATCAATCTCAAAACCAATATAAATAAACATTAGTCAAGCAAGAGTCAAGCGAGTAAGCTTCTATTAAAAATGCATTCGGTGTGGACCGCACTGCTGTATGAGAGTATTAATATTTTATGGTTTTTGTTAATTTAAATATGAGATATTTTGCTACTGTGTTATCGTTGGGAGTAAACTACATGAGCTCCTAATTTCAAATGTCAAAGCTATGTAAAGTAAAATTTTGAACCGCACATACAACATACATACTTACTTACACACAAACTTTTACCTCTATTATATGAATAGGATATACTAGCTACGTCTGCCATATCCGGGAGTCGAACCAGCTAAAAAAAAGGACTTTACAGCTGCTGAATTTGCAAATTTGCTATAACAATAAAAATTTGACGTTTCCAGTTGTAGCCATATCAAATCATTAATTTGCAACATAAATCAAATTTGAAATTGCAATTTTATCAGATCCACACAAACTGCTTTAAAATTCCATCATCGTTTCATTTGATATCACACTAAAATGTATAATATATTACACACAAATCACACCGAAATTCACGTAAATAAATCTAAAATCACATTTCACTTAATGTCTGGATGAAACGTGGACAATTTTAGCAAATCGTTCTTCGATAACTTAAACTGCCACATTAATCAAACTAGATACCTTACTCCACGTACAGACAGATATTTCAGACATAGATCCTGATAATTTTGTAAAATTCAGTCGATAGTTTTGTTGTGAATGATCGCAAATAGGTAGAGATTTTGACAACCTTAATGCTTACTATTTTAAATGCAAAGGTAACTATATCTGTCTGTTATGTTTTCACACGTAAACCACTGAACCGATTTTGATAAATCTTGAAACCTATTGAGATGGATGAGACCTTAGAGAAGTAGATATATTTTGATATATTGTTGTTGTTGTTGTTGTATTGTTTGATATATTATTGTAGTTGATATATTCAATAGCTTTAACAAGCAACTTTAATGAATAAACAAAAAAATATTGCATGACGATACATACAGCGCACTCTAGCCCTAAACTAAGCACTAGGCTTGTACTATGGGTACTAGAATAAAGTAAATAAATAAATTCTGTGAACAACACACAGCGCCATCTAGCCCCGTGGTAAGCGACTAAGCTTGTGTTACGGTGACTAGACAACGGATATAATACTTATATTTATTTTTCTTTTGTAAATACATACATATTATACATAGAGGGACACCCAGACCAGACACAAATATTTATTCTATAAGCATAAATACTTGCACCCGGCGGGAATCGAACCCGCAACCTCCTGCATTGCAGTCGCGCTTTCGCACGACGCGCCACAGAGGTCGAAAAGAAGAGAATATCCAATATGTCTTACCTGGGTGGTGGTGGAGGTGGTTCCCGAGACCTTCTCGGCAGCAACCGCGGACTATTCGGCGTACTGGCCGAATGACCAGCGCCCGCGCCGCTATGGTCCGTAAACCTCGACAACGGGTCGAAGATCTGCGACAACCGCCGCGACCGCTCTTCAGACATAATTCACAACACAAACACACACTTACACTAATATTCTACTTATAATATCACATCACGACCCCGCACTGTCACAGTAAATTCACTAATGACTATTTCGAACGGTCAGAATGATTCAAAGTGCGGAAGTTAGCCGCGGCCACTGACAGATGGCGCCGTGAGACAGCACGCGCAATTTGGCGCGCAAACACAGCCGCCATGTTGATTCTGTGTGATGTTTTTCACAGTTTAATGGGAGTTTGCTCGGCAGCCGCCGTATTTAGAACCCTGAAAAAGAAAAGAGAGGATTAGGTGACGTGACGACGGAACTTGAAAGGTGAGGAATTAGTTAAGGTGAGTTAATTAGATGCCTATGCGGAAGACGTTTTGGTCCGGTGTCGAAACTTAATGTCAACACTTTCACGTTTGTCGAAATGATTTATTAGCTTCTTTCAAACGCTACGGCAAGTATTCTATAACTGAAACGTCTCAACAAAGCCCCAGAATTGTTATATTTTTCTCAAAAATCGATCAATATTTTTTGTAAATTTTGCTTTAGAAGTTAGTTACATAAAATGTTTTATTTGAACAACAAACAATGAATATAGTTAACAAACACAAGAAGATACAAGACAAGGAGATGGAATGACCAGCCTTCCTTTCAGGCTGCACCGGCTTATGTATCGGAACACAAATCGGGGCTCTGGCCCTGTTTGTTTTGAGTATGCGTAACTGACGCTTATGTCAAAACGTAAAGGTAAATGGTAGGTAGTAAAGAACAAGCCAAGACGAAGATGACATAGTCGGAATAAAATTTACAAAAAGGTACCCATAAACTCTTGAGCCATTACTTATCTAGTGTTCCGAGATAAGTTTTTGTTATTTTTGCAACAAAGCAACCATTAAAACACAGTTTAAATGATTACCCACTCACTGATGACAGCCCCCTTAGTTATAAAACTATTTTCGAGTGCATATAAACAACCGGTGAAATCAAAGAGATTTAACATCCCCGGCGGATAGATAGAGCTTCTAAAATAATTCTTTTTTTACAATCTATCACTTTATCACTAGATGGCGCTAGTGGTAAAATACATCGATGTATCGTTGCGTTTTTATGTCAAAAATCACGTTTCTTGAATGGGAGCCCTCCTTAAAATTTTGTTTTTTTTTTTTGTTTTAAGTCTGAAAACTTCAACCGTCTAGCTATTACGGTTCATGAGATACCGCCTGGTGATAGACGGACGAAGTCTCAGTAATAGGGTCCCGTTTTCACCCTTTGGGTACGGAACCCTAAAAAGATGGATCAAAATTCGAACGTCGGCTGAGTTGTTAGAATACCCACCATCTCTAGGTAGGTAATCTAAGAACAAAACTCTATTTCACTTAGATTTAATTATCTTCAGAGAAACCGTAATATATTGTTCTTTTATTTGACTTTTCTCGGTTTCTTGTAACAGAATGGTAATTAAGTCGTAAAATGTTTTACTACGGTTTGTCTAGTTCAGAATTAGTTTGGTAATCATGTTTGGGGGAAATCGGGTCACATAGGAGAGCTTGAAAATAAAAATAGGTATTTAGTCTGTCTGCGCGGAAAAAGAGAAAAAACCAGCTAAGTGGGAGTCAGACTCGCGCATAAGGGTTCCGTCTATACCAGTATAACAAAAGCCACCTCAAACATTTCCAGCGTGGTACCGGAGCTGTATAAGGCACGCTTACTTTCCGACGTAACTTCATACTTCCACTTGGCTATCAATGAAATATTATAGAATAATAGTTTGAGATAATTAGAAATAATATAAAAATAAATTAACTTCAATGAGATTAAACAATTGGCCAAGGATAAAAAAAATAGGAATTATTTATTGCCATGCTAAATAATTGAGTTGAACATAAAAAAACAGATTATCTAACTGTGGCAATAGGAACATGCTCAGCATAACCTGTGAGGAGCACGCACCAACACAGCGCTGTTATTATATGCTATTGCTATGCTATTATATGCATTGCAACTCTGTATAGCAATGGCCAACCTTTGCATGAAGTATGACCCCGAGCGGTAATTAAGACTCCTATCCCTAAGAACTATCACTATGCTCTTGTTTGTATTCTTTTATTGTACTTTATATCTTGTGCCGTGGGTATTTTGTCATTAAAATGGTTTCTATTCTATTCTTTTTTCTATCAATATCAATTTTAGAAACGGTTGAATAAATCATACTAACAAATGGTCGTAACATCGAACATTCAAATCTACGGACGTTCAATATGACTCAAACTCAAGGTACCTCAGTAATGTAGGTAACTATTTTCATTATTCATAGTCACAACACAGGAAGTACCGGTTGCCAATAACTAAAGACCGTTGAAAAGCATCGTCTTTGATATTCATAATTAGTTTCTCTTGGTAACAGCGGTTCTTAAAGTTCGATTATGAAATGTTCAAATATAAGAAGGACCCGCCTGATTCCATAAAAAATACTGAAAAAGCCAACTTTTGCCCCCGCAACTGTTAGTTTTAGCTTTGAAAATTATATGGAGTAATTGTTCCGTGTTAATTTCTAGGTACAAGCGCCCACTCACAAACTTTCATATGCAAGCTATTAAGTAGGATAAATAAGTATAAATAAATAGAAGAACCCCTTTGCGAAGGGTTTAAATTATTATAAAATTTGAGAACCACTGTCTTCGTCTCAATGTAACTGGACCGTGTTAAAATGTTTATTAAAACATTTCAATGGAGATCACAGGTTATACAAACCTATATAATATATTTTGATATTTAGAGATCAGTACCTCTATATAGAGGTAAAACTGGACCTTTATAAAAAACCGGAGGTGTCTTTAAAAATTCAATCGAGTAGCGGTCAACTACAAAATCGAATTTTGAACTTTGAAAATTTGAACTTGATGAAGTTTATAAAAAGAGCTGTCTAAAAATCGTAAAACAAAATTTGTTCGCCTAGACGTGTTGAACAGTCCCTTTTAAGTGGATGCTAACTGATTTCCTAAAACCCTGCTATTTTGACTAACACACAACTCAAACCAAGGGACGAATCGGTTTCAAATTTAACTTATGTACACTATCTGTACTTATGTAGATTTTGAGGCCGAAACTCTTAGTATTATAATTTATAACTTAGGTATAAAATACAGAGCCCCGCGGATTCACCCGCGTAAGTCTTGATCCCGTGGGAATATCGGGATCAAAAGCAGCCTACTCCTCGATAATGCAGCTTTTTTATTGTAAAAGAATTTTGAAATCGGACCAGAAATTGTTTAAGAGGATAGTCTCCATTCTCTTTCTCCATACAAACGTAGTTTAAATTTTTCTCCCTGCGGATAAAGACATTAGAGCAAATATGTTTATGCCATTAAACCTATATCTGTCATGACAATGCATCTACCTTTTTATTTTTTTTTATTTTCTAATTAAAATAATAATAAAAAATAAAAAATTAATGAAAATGAAAAAAATAAAAAGGTAGATGCATAGTCATGACAGATATAAGATTTCCTTTATTCGGAAATAAATGATTATGATTATGATTATAAGTTTTATGGCATAAACATATTTGCTCTAATGTCTTTATCCAGGGAGGAAAATTTAAACTACGTTTGTATGGAGAAAGAGAATGGAGACTATCCTCTTAAGTTTATCATTACAAACAAACACACACACACAAATACAAATCTTTCCTCTTTATAATATTAGTGTAGATGTAGATATAGATATGTAGACATCTAGATATGAAATCATGGTATTCAGCCAGTCAATTAAAAAAAATAGGTACCTACCTATAGTTAAAAAAGAGCTCTGAAAATATTCCCTATCAACCTTGAATGGGCAAGATCACGCCACTTCCTAAAATCGTCACATCACTCACGTTTGTGGGGCCGCTCCGGACCATTGAGACTTCCGGCGCGACCGCCATGAAAAACATATTAATAACCCGCGTGGATTACGAAAACTTCTGATTGATGGTTCGAATTAAACTATAGATTAGGGTGGACGAAAATAGCTGGATTATGTCAGCGAAATCTACTGAAATAAAAGAGGTTTTGAAATAAATGATTTGGTGCGTACAGACATTTTAGTATAAAACGTTAATAACATTTTTGAGCAATTTTTCGCCGTGTAGCCCAGGTATCCGCCGTGTAGCCCCGCTACCCACCGTGTAGTCCCGGTATCCGCCGTGTAGCCCCGGTATCCGCCGTGTAGCCCCGGCATAGAATAGGGTTACCCCAACTCTTCCTGTGGGTGTCGTAAAAGGCGACTAAGGGATCTGGAGAAGGCCAGCATGAGAACATTTTTGAGCAATTTTGAACGCACCATAGAGAAAACTTTTTTGGTTCTAAAACCTTTTTAATAGATATATGATTAAAATTTCTCCTGGACTTTTTAGCCAGTAAAATCTACTGCTGTTTAGGCTGTTTAGTAAGAAAAATAACTGTTTTTGACTTTCGAGGGATTTATATACAGCACTGAGGTCTTACTAACACCATACACCAATAAGAGGTAGGTAGGTAGGTATATTTCGTTTTTTTAATTGTAGACTATGATTTGACACATCTTCCCGAAGAAAAATGTTAAATACAAAGAACGAAAACGTCAAATCGTTGTCTCAAATTAAAAAACGAAGTACCTATAGTAACCGCGAGGCACACCAATTATTAGGTAAACTGTACATATAAATGCAGAGCGAGAGTGTGCGCTAAGCAAGTTATGTTTCGGCACTCCGAATACAAATAACTCTTAAATTATGAATGCAATTGTAGAGCTTTAGAATTTCTTGTGATTCAACGCCTACAGGATTAAATAGGCGAATGGAGATATTAATTTGTGCTCACTTTAGCATAAATCAAATCGGGTTTTTGGCAGATAATCGCTCCATTCATGAAATCTGGGCGTCGTCGTCGGCGTCGTTACTTTATTTGTAATAATCTTGTTTATATACATACACACTCCATTCGTCATAATCCTACTAGGTATACTCGTAATACTATAGTAGGATTATAATGCGAAAGTTTAGATGTGTGTGTGTGTGTGTGTCAATCACACAAAAAACTCAAAATATTTTTATTCAATAACATATTCACATGATCGTTTTGATTCGTCAGTAATCTAGTGTGTCTTCCTTAGGAGCGCGACCTCCAATGAGAAGAAATCACAAGAAGCTCATAGGTTATTTTTTGCAGTGATCATGTGATTTACATAGTCGCATATTTAGAACTATAGTGGAACCGGAGCAATAATCTACACTATTATTTATTTATTTTATTTTATTTTATTTGGAAAACATACAGTGAACAATATCTAAGTAATAAGAAGTTAAAAACTAAACACCATTTACACATTTTCGCATATAACGTCTGCATTACTTGATCCTCTGAGAACCAACTCAAGAGGTAAACTCAAAAGGTATGTAAGTTATTAAATTTGAAGTAACAACCTATAACCTTACTAACATTATAAGCACGAAAGTAACTCTGTCTGTATGAGAACATAAAAACGGCTGAATGGATTTGGCTGTAATTTGGCATATACCTAAGTATAGTTTATAGGTAACCTGAAATATATACAACACATAGGATTTATAACTTTTTATCCCAGTATTCCAACGGGCATCGGAACTAATCGGGTAACGTAAAATAAACATTTTTACATCGCCAAATGCATTTAGATAGAACTGAAGAAAATTAGGCCACACAAAGTTGCTTTTCAATTCCGTTCCGAGCGAATATAAATGAGCATAATATTCGATTTTAAATGACGATATTGACCTACATTGCTATCTTCATCTCTTTTTATTTGAAATCATCAATTTTCAATATTTTCTCTATTGGAGAAATAGTGTTTTTGATATCAACTGATGGTTTAAACAAAATAATTTTGTAAGATAGATAAATAGATGTACGCTCTATTTGCACAACAAACAATATACAAAGTAACATACATATGTAAAACAATACAGAAAGCTTAAACGATGCACAAATGGCCATATTGCTATTTCTTCCAGGCAACCTTTGGATGGAGAAGGTTATTACAGCTTGATTAATAAATGTAGAGAGATGTGATAGGATAGGATAAGGATTTAGTAAGATGTTTTTTATCAATATTGAAAACGATAATGACTTCTTGAAAACAACGTAACCTGTAACAAAGACTGTTGTAGTTGAAACATTCGGATAAAGCATTTTAAAAAGAAAAAAAATGTAAGCCGTTACGTCTAGCAGATGTGAAACATCGACTCGCTACGTTTGGTACATATAGCGTGGCGAGGCGTCGCCACGGTCTGACAAATTTTAGGTTTCTATAGAAGTCTCACATCAAAAATACGCAAGACTGACTAAAAAACCTATCAAAAACATACCATCCATCCTCGTACGCCTCTAAACCAAACCCAAAACAGCAAAAACAAATAGGTGCCTACTTTAGTAGGTAGGTACAGGTTTTCTTGTCCCATTTCAATCTTCCCCTATCACCCCCTCATCCTATAATGTTTATTATATACCAGTTGAACTGAAAAATTGCTACGGCGCCGAAATTACGAGGGCACTGACCAGAAAATTGTCCTGTGACTGTCCCCGACTGGCTTCGTAGGTAGACCTGATTAATGTTATCAGACGTTATCAGGGGAGCCTCTTTAAATTGAAGGATATACTAACCCTTTCTTAGTTTAAGACGTTTTATGGATGTGTATTAGGGGCTTTTGTTATGTTTTCTAAATTGATTTTACGGTTCCGTACCTCAAAAATTTGTCATGTATTCTTTGTATTATTATTCTTATTATTTTCTCAAAAGTTAAAAAAAAATATTTTTCGGGGCGTTACACACAGCGCAATCTAGCCCCAAACTAAGCAACTAGGGTTGTACTTAGGTACTATGGGTTCTAGGCAACGGATATCTATATCTACACTAATTATAAAGAGGAAAGATTTGTATTTTTGTGTGTACGATGTTTGTAATGAATAATCTGAAAAACTACTAGGCCGATTTCAAAAATTCTTCCACCAAAAGTAAGCTACATTCACCCCTAGTAACATAGACTAGGTAATTTTGATCCTGATATTTCCACGGGATCGGGACTTACGCGAGTGAAACCTCGGAACGCAGCTAGTATGTATATTATAAACTAAATAATTACCTATTCCATCTACAACTAAACCTGCAGCAACATCAACCGACCTCACATTATCCAGTCAAATGTAAATGTAGCCGGACTGAGTGAATGCTCAGTATAACCCGCCAAAGTTAAATAGACACTTTGCTCTGCTAAAACCGTTCGCATTGGGGTCTCACGTTAACTTTGCTGGGTTAACAGCAACAGAATCCGAAAGGTTTATGCTTCAAACAGTCGCCCGCCGGCATAAAGGAAACTTAAATACAACTGTGATTAGACTGGTGCTTGCTAAAGGGGGTTGTTTCGTTCATGCCAAATACACCTAGCTACAAGTTAACTGACAGTTCAGCTGTTTATGTTGGTCTTACGTCAAATTCTCATTGATCTCAAGTTTAACAAATAAAATAGTGGCTGTGACATACGGACGGATGGACAGACAGACATGACGAATCTATAAGGGTTCCGTTGCCATTTGGGTACGAAACCCTAAAAACGTGTGGCACTCGGGGACTGCCGCGGTAAAGCTATAGCATAGCATTTATTTTTATAAATTAGTGTGGGTGTTAGGTTTTATTTTCGTTACGGAATTTCTTGATTCGGTCGCCGTCGTAAAAACGGGCCCTATTGCTGAGACTTCGCTGTCTGACCGTCCGTCTGTCTGTCTGTCACCAGAGTGTATCTCATGATGAGCTAGACGGTAGAAATTTTCACAGATAATATATTTCCGTTGCCGCAATAATTTTATTTACGTTTTTGATGTGTGATGCTTGTCCGAATAAACGAATTGAACCGATTTTAAATTGTTTTAATACATAAGTAAAGTGTAATTTTGAATCTTGCCTCAAATTAGTGAAGTGTAAGATTGAGTCTGACGTTAAATTAGTTAAAGAAAAGTGACTAAAGCTTTCGCCATGAGATATTATGTACCATTTTATTAGTAAAGATGATGTCTAGAAACATATTCCATGATCCTTTTACGCAAAAATGTCTAAACGAATTTCGCAAACAGTTACAGAACCTGGATTAACTTATAGGATACTTGTTATCCCGAACTACGCATATAAACCCGCGGGGCACAACTAGTACCTACGAAATAAACCAACAATAAACCATGATTTAGACAACATAATGACAACCGTTTGCGACACAATTCCGCATAAACAAATAATAGTGATTTAATGTTGGTAGTCAACTTAACTAACTATAGTAATTCGATGTGCATTGTACATACCTACAGTCCTACACTACAAATTGATTACTGTTTTGGTTAAATTACAATTGTAAACATTTATGCATTATATAAATAGATATATTTATTAACAAAGAAACATACAGACATAAGTTTAAAAAAAGTCATGACTGATTGATTAACTGACTGCAAGACTGAACTGTAAATAATGAATATTGCACAATAATAAATATTGCACGATAATAAATATTGCACGATAATAAATATTGCACCATGTTACACGCAGCGCTATCTAGCCCTAGGCTTGTACTATGGGTAATAGACAACGGATATACCACCAACATATTGTACTTTTTTTTTTGAAAATACATACACATGATACATAAAAAAACACCCAGACCAAAAAAAAATGTTTTTAAGGAAAAACATCTGCAACCGGCGGGAATCTAACGCGCAACCTTCTGCATTGCAGTCGGACGGTCGCACGATGTCTGATATATCCCGCAGGATAATAAGTATATAGAAGAAAACAAACCTCTGAAAATGATTTCTTCTGTAGACATACTCGTAAATATTTCCGTATTTAACAGTAGACTAACAAAACTACGCATAATATCCTGTGAGTGCACATAAATGGCCAGTCCTCACGAATGAAACGTTCACAATGCATGTCGTATATGGCCCGGGG
Organism: Idaea biselata; assembly: GCA_958496205.1. NCBI lineage: Eukaryota > Metazoa > Arthropoda > Insecta > Lepidoptera > Geometridae > Idaea > Idaea biselata. The sequence continues at coordinate 25,806,110 of OY292401.1, read as the reverse complement.
CTGGCCGTAATTAAAATCCGCCTTTGGTTCGTGAGTTGTAGAGTGAGCTTTACCTTTGGGATAGTGTTCCGAATTTACACCACATTTTTGGTGCTGTTTTAATTGTTCATTATGAACATGGTCGGTTCCATTACGTAAATTAAGTGATGTGTAATTCGTTCGAATAATTCGAATTTTATACAGTTTTGGGTTACGAAAGTTTTACAAATTGTGCGCACTGATAATTGAGTAATTTCTGCTACATTCTTACATCAAATTAGTAATTTTCATATTCATACGAAAACCTTGTTTTGATATCAGGTCCGGGTTTCCGGGAGTGGTGTTTTTTCAGCTTTTACTTAATTAATTTGAATGTTATTTCGAAGAAATATGTTGCGTGGAATCCGGAATGATGATTTCCGGATATCCGAAAAAAAACCGGATATCCGGAAATTCCTAAAATACATTATGTCTGTCCATATCCGGATACCGCAGGACTCTACTAGTATATAATAACAACGCAGAGAATACCTTCTGCAAGTAATACCTATCTGTTACGTAACTGGATATTATCCGAGATATCTAGTGCTACCCAGGCTCGCCACTCAAGCAGTAGGTAAGCCGGAGTACGAGTAGGGCACTGGGCGCGCTGCCAAATCGATCGCCTAAGCTCTTACACCAGTCTAGATTACAGATGTTGGGCTTAAGCTAACATGAAATTGTCAGTACTGTTACTTATGTTATGTTACAGTTACTTTTACTTAGGTAAATTAATATATTTCCCTTTTGTATAAAATTAGGAATCCTCAATTAAATTATAAATTTAGCTATACATAATGTCCTATACAAAAAACAGGACTTATATCAAATCCAAATTTGGCAGCAAACCCAAAATGCTGGCCGCATTGCCACGCTAAATGCACCATGTTACACGCAGCGTTTTTTGAAAATACATACACATGATACATAGAAAACACCCAGACCAGAAAAAAATATTAATAATAAAAATAGCTGCGCTTTGTTTTACCTGCATAAGTCCCGATTCCGTGGGAATATCGGGATCAAAAGTAGCCTATGTAACTTCCCGTAATGCAGCATAATGTAGCTTTTTATTGGTGAAAGAATTTTTCAAATCGGACCAGCGGTTTCTGAGATTAGCGCGTTCAAACAAACTAAACTCTTTTAGCCTTATTAATAAACGTAGAGTAAGGTCGGAGTAGTGAGAACATGTTTTGTCTTTTTCCGTGACAAGAAATTTCAAAGTTGACAGACAGAAACAAAAGGTGGAAAAATTATTCAGACCTTACTCCACGTTTATTAATAAGGCTATTTAGCTTTATAATATTAGTATAGATTGTTTTAAATTTTAAATTAGAAAAACACTATCTTCTCCCAAGTTGGATAAAACCTGTTCTTCAATTGAAACAAAAACGATCCTTTTCATTCATCCAACATTCTGTCTGACCCTTACAATATATAATTACGGACCTTCGGCATACCTGTTGTGTAAATATTCCTGAAATGTGGCCCCAAGTTCTGATTTCAGCAAACTTTTACAGTTATGTTGATTATCCTACCTATAATTAGGATAAATGGAATATTTGTCACGTGACTCTCCATATGAAAACAAAAACCCCTTTTCCACCCCTTAACCTTTATGACCTTACCTTCTTCATCCAAAGGTTGCCGGGAAAAAATCGCTTTTAGAGATAAGGTCGCCCATTTGTACAACGTTGTACGTTTAAGATTTTTTGTGTATTTTTCTTACTTTTGTTTATAAACTGTAATAAGGTCATTAGGGGGAAGTGCGATCATCAATTTAACGGCCGTACATTTGTTATATTGATAAAATCGCCATCTATACCCTATTTCAAGCTCAAGACGATCTAGACTCTTTATACAACTGGTTTCAATATAACTTATTAACTATAAATATCACAAAAACATGCTATGTCATATTTAAGGCCAAAAATAAACCAATACCCCTCTTCCCCTCTTTCAAAATTAACGATATACCTCTGCAAGAAAAAACGCACGAAAAATACCTTGGTCTTATCATTGATAGTCAATTAAGTTGGAATTTTCACTTAGAACAAATATAAAACAAGTTAATATCACTTCGCGGCTCCCTCCGCAACATTGTCCGATGTATTCCCCATGCCCTAAAATATACTATATACAATGCCTTAGTCAAACCACATCTGCTTTACCTCGTAGAAGTATGGGGCACTGCGCCCAAAACTAAAATAGAAAAACTGCAACGACAACAGAACAGGATTGTTAAACTAATTTTTAATTATAACTTTTTTACACCAACAAAAACAATCTATAAAGAAACAAAAATAATGAAAATCAAAAACCTGTACAAATACAATATCTGCATGTTTATCAAAAAATATTTTAACAGGTCGATCCATACTAACATAGCGTTCACAAAACAAAAACAACTTACCAACTGCCGCACTCGGCGAGCTAGCTATATAGTGATACCCAGGCATCGAACAATGACGTACGGCAAAACTATGATAACCATTAACGGAGCGCGTCTTTATAACAGCATACCCTCACATATAAAAAAGTTAGAATCAATTCATTCATTTAAAAAACAATTGGCAGATTATTTATTAAAATGACAAAACAAATCAGATATTTGTTCTGGATAAGATGTACCTAAATATCACGAGTTGTTAGGTAATGTTGTATGTAAAAAATATATTAGGTATTATAGCTGTGCCCGCGACTTCGTCAGCGTTTTTCGAATACCTTATCGCTGTGCAAAAATCTATGCTTAAACGGACGACCAGGGAAGACTGTTGCTGAGCTGAAGACAATCATGGCAGAGTCTGTTTAAGTGTTGATTTTGCGCAGCGGTAGGTAACTTGTAAGTAGGGTAGGTAACGACAAAGTAGCCTTAGTAGAAAATATAAAAAAATTAACCTGACTTCAAAAATAGAAGAAATTAAGCCCCCTCGGCGTTCCTCCTTCCGCAAGTGCCGAGGTCAGTGGGAATTCCTCGGACGGCCTCATCTCTGTCCCGAAGGACAATCCCTTTCCAAGAGGCACGGACACGCCACTATCTCAAGATTGAGATAGCCGGCGGTAATCCTAGGCTCCGAAAGCCCCAAGTTCACCACCCCGGGCTGAGGCGATTTTTTAAAGTGGTTGTCTTCCACGCGGCCTTCCCTCCTTGCCGAAAGGACCCTCGGACCCGCTGACACAAACTTGCGGTTGACTGACAGGCCCTGGCAAAAATCACGACGGCCCGGCACCCCCTCGTAATTTTTTATAGTGGTTTTCTTCCACGCGGCCCCTTCCTGGCGAAAAAGGATCCCCGACCCCGCTGATGCGGGTTCACGGGTTAGAAGCCAGGCAAGCCCGGCTTCCCACCTTGTGCGCCTTGCAGCTTCACTGCCCGCCGCCCAGCTACTGAGTCCCCCCACTACGGTAAGGTGGACGTACATCGGGAGGGAAGCTACACGCAATCTGAAAAACTGCCCGACTTCAGCTTACATAACAAATAAGTTGGTGGTACTGTATATAGGAGAAGTTATTTTGTCCCTTTTTTCTGAAGTCGGTTTCAATTTTTTTAATTTATCTTATTTAACCCTTTTTGGTGCATTCTTGACTGCCAATAAAAATCATCAAAATTGTAACCGTAACTTAATCACTGAGGAGTTTTTCCGATGAGAAAGTGGTTTCATGTGGTCCATCAAGTTATACCTAGTACTTCATAATATTATATTGATGGAAATCCATGCATTCATACATACAAACCATATACGGGTCGAATTAAGAACCTCCTTCTTTTTTGAAGTCGGTTAAAAATAGATACTACTCATAAAACAATTCATTTAGTATCTTCCAAAAACAGACATCTCTCATTACAATTTTAGTATAAGTACCTATAGATTTTTGAATTATCGGTCGGTCCGACCAAAAAGTTTCTTCAACAGTTTCAAACAAATTTTAAATTTCGAACGTCACAAATTATCATTCGGAGAAACGCAGTAGGCCTTCTGGACATACGGATAGGTCCAATATCTGATTTTTTTTAAATCCGGATAACCGGTTTTTTTGTTCTAATTTTTCGATATTCAGATATCTGGAAATTATGTGTTGATTGTTCACAACATACTTCTTTGATACAACATTGAAATCAATTAGGAGAAAATTAGAAAAATCACTTTTTCCGGATAACCGGACTTGATATCCGGATAAAAAATAGCCTAAAGCCTAATCGGGGCCAAAAGCTATCTGCATACCGAATTTGGTTAAAATCGTATGAGCCGTTTCTGAGATTAGCGTAGTCAAAGCCACACACAAACAGACAAACAAACAACTTTTTTATTTTTTTAATAGGTTCTTTTGCGTTAATAGATACCCATAAAATTTGATTTTTTTTAGTATCTTCAAAAAAACAGACAAACAGACAACCAGAAAAACAGAAAAATAGGTTCTACTGCGTTAATAGATACCCATACAATTTATATTTTTTTTATATCTTCCAAAAACAGACACCGCTAAGTTACGATTTTATTATATGTATAGCTGTGCCCGCGACTTCGTCAGCGTTTTTCGGACTACCTACCCATCGCTGAGCAAAAGTCTACACTTGAACGGACGACCAGGGAAGTCTGTTGCTGAACAGAAGAGAATCATAGCAGAGTCTATTTAAGTGTAGATTTTGCACAGCGCAGCGGTAGGTAACGTGTTGCATGCTTATACGCATTACTTATAATAAGAAGTAGCCTTTATCGAAAATTCAAAAAAATCAAAACCCGACTTCGAATTAAGGACAAAACAATAAAAATAAGCTCTCCAACATACAGTGCAACTGACTTTCTGTTATGTAAGCTGAAGTTGGGTAGCTTAACTAAATGATATCTTTTTTTTACGTGGGTACTGCACCTTATGCACTGTCAGGCCACTCTCGTTGGGCTCGAACCGGCTCGAAGCCGTCGAATCGGAAGCCATCAGTCGGCTCGGTAGGCCACCGTTCCTTAAAAAGGGAATGCGCAGGTCTGTGATTCGAACGCGGAACCCTCGAATCGGAATCCACAGCTGCCATCGCGCCACGTAAACTACATGCAATCAGCATCTACTCAGTAAAACTGCCCCATTACAGCTATATTTTTTAAATCCTTTTTATTGAATTTTCGACTGCCACTAAAAATGATCAAAATTGTAACCGTAACTTTAATCACTGAAGAATTTTTGAGAAGGTGGTTTCAGGTGGTCCATCAATTTATTCCTTGTTCTTAATAAGCCGATTCTATTGATGGAAGTCCAAAAATTAGTAATTTACAGCATTGCGGGATGCTATTCTGCTCATCATTCCGAAGGTTCTCATCAGATCTTCACCAACAATTTATGGAACCAACTCGGGACTCTCACTTTCCAAATAAAAAAAGAATGATCGAAATCGGACTTTATATGCCGGAGTACGGTTTGAACATATTCACATACAAACAATATGCGGGTAGAATTGAGCAGATCCTCTTTTTTTTAAAGTCGGTTAAAAACAACCATTACAAAGAATTTCCGTATGTCCGAAGGATCCGGATATATGGAGAGACAAAGGTATACGGTATTTTAGGAATTTCCTGAAAAAAAACTGGATATCCGGTTTTTTTTTATTTCAACCGGATATCCGGTTAGTCATGTATTGATTCCACACAACATACTTCTTCAATACAACATTCAAACTAACTAAGTAAAAGCAGAAAAATCACTTTATCCGGATAACCGGACAAAATATCCGGATAAAAAATAGCCTATATGTTAATCGGGATCTAAAGCTATCTGCATACCAAATTTGGTTAAAATCGGATAAGCCGTTTCTGAGATTAGCGGGCACAAAGGCACACACAAACAGACAAACAGATAAACAGACAAACAGACAAACAGACAACCAGAAAAACAGAAAAATAGGTTCTACTGCGTTCATAGATACCCATACAATTTATATTTTTTTTATATCTTCCAAAAACAGACACCGCTGAGTTACGATTTTATTATATGTATAGATTTGGCAACCTACATTATTATGTATTAATTTATGTATGTATAACTTAAATTTAAAAATATTTCTAGCATAAATTCTCAGTCATACCTACTTTCTTTCTGTACGTACGTGTAGGTACATACCTAACTACCGACGTTTCTTTGCTTGTGAATTTATTATAACCTACCCACTTTTAACTTAAAATAGTGAACGATGAATGTTTTTTAAGTATTTACGTTATGTTTAAGTTATTGTTATCACATAAGTGACATTTGTGTGTTTGTCGATAATAAAGCTCTTTAAACCTTATTTCAGAAGCTTAGATCAAAAAAACAAAGAAATTTTAAAGGAAAAATAAATTAAGAACTGTCACTTTATGTCACATGTATGGGATTTTTGTTTACAATTTTCTGAAATAGGGTATAGTCACGATATATATTTCTTCTATCATTGATTGGCGATTTTTTCAATATAACAATTGTAAATCCAGTTAATTGATGTTTGCCGCACTTTCCCCAAAGCCGCACTTCCCCCTAATGACCTTAAATGTTTGTTGCTCAAAAATAAAGCATTTTATCTATCTATCTTAACTTTATACACTACTAGCAGTGTCCCGCAGTTTTACCCTCGTAAATCCAGATCCCGAGGGAATATCGAGATCAAAAGTAGCCTGTGTTACTCATGGTGAATGTAACTTTCTAATGGAGAAAGAATTTTTTAAATCGACACAGTAGTTTTTGAGTTTATTCAATACCAACATGCAGACAGACACACACACACACAAATAAAAATCTTTTCTCTTTATAATATTAGTGTAGACACTAAATTAAGTAAAAGAAACCCTTCACACGTTAAATGTGGCAACATTCAACATTATTTTTCTTCCATATCACATTATAATGAACTAACTCCCTTATAATTCAGAACCCTCCCTCATTAAACGACCATAAAGCTTAAAAAAGTACAATAAAGCTATCAGTGAACCCTTGGAATGATCCCAAAAATGTACGTACTTATACCCCGATATGAACCTTCGAGCTCCGTTTTCTTTACGAAGGATCGATTACCCTAATTTTGGAGAGGTTTACCTTAATTTTGGGAAGTTTTCGGGGTCATGAGGCTCCGAATTCCGATGCATTTATGGATTTTGATACGGAACCATCTCATGCCTTGATTAGATCTGAGAAATTAAATATAGATCGGTCAAGAAGTCATAAGTGAACAAGTGCCTTTTAGGTAAGCCTGCTTAATGTTAAACCATGTCGCTAATCATATTTTAAAATAGTGGTCATTCAAAAAAAAATATTAGTATTATTTGGTATAGGATATTTATATTTCCCCCTATAATTTCCTATCACGTTTATTACCACTCCTCCTTCAATTCTTTTCCATCCAAGGGTTGCCTTAAAGAAGGTTGCCTCGCTTTTAGCGAACCCGCCTTTTACTACTATTGTACTTTTATTATCATTGGTTTTAGGATTCTTTTTTAATATTTGCAAACAAAAAAGTGTAATATTTTGTTAAAATTAAGTATTTATCTTTTCAATTATATAAAAAAAAAACAATTCATCACAGACAAACAGCTTCCGGCAAGAAATACTTAAACCAGCGACCCAACCAACACTGACCATATAATTTATTTTAATACGCAGAAAAAATGATACCAACGCCACAAAAACACGAAAATACCTCACATAAAACAAACTCTACCCAAAATTTTACGACTGACCCGTAGTTTTTTCAGAAATTCACGCCTAAAAATGGCGCGTAAAAAAAGTTTCCCGACATTTACGGGAACAAAGATGGAAACATCCTCACAGACGCTAATGAGCGCTGTTAGCCGGGACAAAAACTCCCTTCCGTCACAATGTTACAAATGACGGATTCTGCAAGCACAATTAAAGATGGCGGTGTAGTTGAAGACACGCAGTATAGCAGCGATATCGACTTACATACCACCGTGGTTTTTTTACCACTTATCTTAAAACTAAGATATTAGGTAATCTCTAGGTGCACTGCCTACCACTCAAGCTGTTACAGTTCTACTCCATCCAAAGGTTGCCTGGAAGAAATTGCTTTCAGCGATAAGGCCGCCCATTTGTGCAACTTATTTTTAAGCTTGTTTATTATTTACTTTTCTATATGTGTTTTTTTCTGTTTATGTTGTGCAAATAAAAATTTATATCTATCTATCTACCTTTTGTGACGTTTGTCTACTTCTACCGACGCAGTTACATCCATAGCTGTCACTAAAACTGACTCAAGTGTACATCCTCTTCTACTAACCCTGCTTATATTTAAAAAGCTAAAAGTTTGTGAGTGTGTATGTGTGTGTGTTTCTTACTCAAACACGTAAAAACCGCTGAACCGATTACCATGAAACTCGGTATGTAGATAGCTGGAATAACACATAGGCTACTTTTTATCCCGATATTCCCGCGGGATCGGGACTTACGCGGGTGAAACCCCGGAGCGCATCATACATACATACATATACATACCATACCATATCATACATACATATATGTACATCAGCATCTTACTAACTAATTAAAGATGACGGAGTACTTGAAGGCAGCGATATTCAATTTTAAATACATAGCTTTTGTAACTTCTCATCTAAGCGAAGTTCCCGGTTGCATCTCTCTCAGAAGCCCGAGGTTCGCTAAACCCCAAATCGTTTTTTTTTGTATTTAGGGTCGGCACAGTAGGCCTATCATCCACCATACCTTCTGCAAATAGATTTGGCAATATTGTTACTGAATCGCCTGCCCGACAGCCTAGGGTCCTAGGTCCTAGCCAAGCAGTTTATCCGCCACCACGCGGGGAGACCTTAAAATACTCGCGCTATTAAAATCGCTCTTACGCTGAAAAAAAAACATCGCAAGCATCTTAAAAACACGTACAATGGCCCAAGAATGAGGCAACGTACGCAAAGAGCCCAGCGAAATCCTTTAACCTCTTACTATGGCTTATCTACCCGTGTAACACGAACTTTACAGTCGATGTCAAAGTGCTGTAAGATTCTGTAAGTAGATGGAAAGTACATCTACTTACAGAATCTTACAGCACTTTGTCTACAAAGCCCTTGGCTAAAGTGACACTGCTGTTCGCGAGATAATGAGTAGTGGAGTTAAAGTGCATTTTGTAACACTCGTAATTATAGATGGCTAGAGTAATCATTTAATTACTTACTTCGTCTAAGTAATGCATTTGTCTCGCTCTTGTCAGTAGTTTTAAACTTTTAAACTAAGAGCGAAAATCTGACAGAATTTACGAAGAATTCAAATATATTTTATCCAATAAAAAAGACATTTGTTGTTTTGAATCATCAGCAATCTAGTTTGTCTTCGGAATGCGACCTCCAATGAGGAGAAGTCATAAGAAACTCATGGGTTTTTTTATAGCAGTGATCATGTGATTCAAATTGTTGCATATTAATAACAGTATATCCGAGAGCAAGTGATGTGGAAAGACTTTGAAACGTGCGTCGTCTGGAATTGATAAAATGCTTAATATAATAGATATAAAAAATAAAAATGAGAATTATTTTTTATATCTACATCGCGAAAACCGACCAAAAATATACCAAAGTAATTACTACAGTCGTCTATAAATACGGATGTAAGACTTGAAGACACGTGTTGTATTAGCTTAGAGCTTTGAACCTCTTTGTTGTCACAGGTATTTCGAAATATGGTGACACTTGGTTTGAAAGTGAGGCTGTATGCGGACTGATAGACCACGGAAATTGCGCGTCGCCGTAGCGTCGTGAATAGCCGCAGAATAGGGAATTAGTCATTAATTTTCGCGAATGCTACGACGAATTATCTATAGGTATGTACCTATATGTACGTAAACGATTCCTGAAGAAGATACCTGTAAAGGTCTCGAAACGTTGAGCATTGAAACAAAGCTAAAAGATGGCTACTTTTAGCTATAACACTACGCGATTAAAACTGAGAAAATGAGTTTCTATCCGGCATCGCGAAAACAAAAGAAAAATCTAGAAATATAAGATTATGCAAAAAGAACCGGTCAAGTGCGAGTCGGACATGAGCACGAAGGGTTCCATTCCATTATCACGTAACGTTTGTTTTGTGTGATAAAAAAATAAGTAAACAAAAAATATATATATTTCACACAAATATCTTGAAACTAGATTTTTCTTATGTTTTCACTATGTTCTATTGAAATTACAGACATTTTTCGGTTTTAATCGCGTGGTGTTTACTACTTTTAGCATTGTTTCAGCGATCAACGTTTCGAAACCTTTACAGGTCCCTTCTTCATCTTGGTATTTTCATTCAACCACCTCAAAAGGCTACAAAATCAGTTTTTCTTCCTCAACCTAGTTTATGTCTGCTATAAAACCAAGAACAGACTACACAACGTACCTATAGCTAGTACGTAGGTATACCTAGTTCGTAAACAACTAATGACAGATGAGGTCTGAATCTCATTAACCCTGGAATCTTGCTTTATGACGGCACCATTGATAGCGCAGTAGTGCGGCAACTCATTACGGAGGTATGCGGTTCAGTCCCATTCGTTTTGATATTTCAGACGTTGGTGCAAAGAGTTGGTAATGATGACAGTTTTATTGCCAAGCTTTATTGTAGCCGTTTATTCTATTAAAAATAGCCGCTTCCCGAGGTCTCACCCGCGTAATTTCCGATCCCGTGGGAATAAAAAAAATGAGATAAAAAAAAAAATATTCCAGACCATAGGTCCACACATACATACAATACACAATACTACTCATCAACAAGCAAACACAAAGTTAAATTAAATCTAATATATAAAATTTCCATGTCACAGTGTTAGTTACCGTACTCCTCCGAAACGGCTTGACCGATTTTTATGAGATTTTGTATACGTATTCAGTAGGTCTGAGAATCGGCTACTATCTATAATTTATAAGGCAAAACAACGTTTGCCGGGTCAGCTAGTTTATATATATACTTATACTAGTAAATACTAAACTTATACCTACTATATACGATTTTAAACTTACATGGTTGTTTTCACTACAAATATCGAGGTCCGTGAAAAAACAAGTTTAAACATGGTAAATACCCCGTTGTATAATAATATTTGTTAACTTATACTACCTACCTAGTAGCATACGTTTAGTATCTCCTAAGTAATAGGAGTGTGATAGGTCTGCCAGGTCCTATGAAGGCTTAGATTAAAACAAAAAAACGAATGATACGGTACGTAGTCTCGGAAAATGAGACGACAAAACTGCGTCTAGCTGACGCCCTAGCCTCAGTCGTATGTCGAACCGTTCGACCTTTCTACTTCTAGTCTCTAATAGATACCAGTTCAGTTCTACGATCTTGAACTTTATCTATATTCCATACTAATATTATAAAGAGGTAACGTTAGTAACATGCATGTATGTATATTGGGGGTAATCTCCGAAACCACTAGACCGATTTCAAAATCTATTGCACCCATAGAAAGCTACATTATCAAGGAGTAACATAGCCTACTTTTGATCCCGATATTTAAAAAAAAACCTGATTCAGGCGGTACGGGACTGGAACGATAGTCCCCTTCATACTTAGATGAAAACAAAATTAGTAGACACGGTATATTCTAACATTGCGTATTCGAAAAATGAGCTAGAAACACCTACATGCATTTTCATAAAATTATTGTATTTTAAAACATTTGTCTTTAAGAATGATTCAGACATTTGTAAATGGATCCGGACCATTATGTACAAGTCCTGTATAAATCCAAGTTAATCTAATATCAAATTCCCATTTCATACAATTTCGTTTTCATTGATTCATTTCAAACTTGTCTCTGATGGACAAGCTTCACCAGTTCTAAAGTCAAATTGTTCGGGAAATTACTCACACACCATTTGAAAATGGATCGAAATTCGCTCGTCATTGTTCGAATACCTACCATCTAGGTAATCTAAGGGTTGATCGAATTTAAACACAGAAGTTGGCAATCGAATTATAAAGTTTAAATATGGAACGTCAGTTATTTTGAAGTAATGTAACATTCCTGATTGGATCATCCGACAGTCTGTCAACCTGAGTTAATTACAAAAATGGACATAGTTTTTCAATAACTTTTATTGTTGGAGCCTTAAAATGTCGATCAAAATTAAACACCGAAGTTCGAATTATATAATTTAAATATGGAACGTCTGTTATTTTGAAGTAATATAACATTCCTGATTGGATCATCTGACAGACCGTGCCAGCCTGTCAAATTCCAAAGACTGACGCCGTAAAAATAAAGTAAAAAAAAAACCAAAACCTAATCCTATTGTGTTAAAAATAAAAATGTATCTACACATAGTTTTTCAATATTTTTTATTGTTGCAGTCTTAAAATGTCGATCGAATTAAAACACCAAAGTTCTCAATCAAATTATAAAGTTTAAATATGGAACGTCTATTATTTTGAAGTAATATAACATTCCCGATTGGATCATCCGACAGACGGTCTGTCAACCTGTCAAATTCCGAAGACTGACGTCGTAAAATTTATGAAGTCTTCCATAGGCTTTTACTTAAAACTCTGCAAGTACAGTCGGGAACATATTTCACTTTTCCACTGAGTCGCGCGTCGTTCAGGCTTATTCGATTGAGTTACGATCACACTTTTGTTATCGACTGTGCTTGCTCGCAAAATTTAAGGGCGCGTTTGCTCTTAATGAATTTTATTTAATGATTTGGAAGGGGAAAAGTCAGTGTAAGTGAATTTTTGGTAACGAAATTGATGAGGTTTTTTTTGTGTTATCATCTTGGTTTACATTCCATTAAACGTTAAGGGCCCTATTCTGAAAAACTGAAAATCCATGTCGGGCGCATCGAAAATTGTTGATTATTTCATGACGGAATGTCGTAGAACTTTTTTTTGTGTACAGATTGTAGGCGACATTGTTTCCAATATTTTAGTGCAGTTTCCATACAAATATGTCGAAACGTATTGAAGCCTATCGACATTTTAGCCAAATCAGACATTTTTTGTCTAAAATTTGGATAGGCTTTGCACCAATAGGAGGTTCTTGTCTTAAAACTACACCAAAATGTAGAAAACAATGTCACCTACAATCTGTGCACAAAAAAAAGTTCTACGACATTCCGTCATGAAATAATCAACAATTTTCGATGAGCCCGACAGGGATTTTCAGTTTCAAGGTCGTTGGCGTATATACTCCTATTAAGTATAGGTAATATAAAGGCCGTGTTATTTTTTTGTTTACTTCTAGCTCTTTTTTCATGGAAAAGTGATGGCTTGGCTAGTGGTGTTTTTACCACTAGCGCCATCTAGTGACGGAGTGATAGAATGGCGTTAGTGGTAAAATAAGTTTTAACATTCGTGTTGCGTTCACGGATTGGTTTGTCCAGTGTTCAGTTTAGGGTTCCGTACCCAATTGTGATAGTGGTGCGGAACCCTTGGTGCTCGAGTTCGACTACCACTTTTTTTTTTAATATAATCCGTAATTTTATATTTCTCGAAAGTAAGTTAGAATATGTATTAAATCCGCTGAAAATATTCTCAGAAGCCCTTTGATCTAAAACCTTTGAGCTCTTACCATTTCATATTACAAACAGCCTACCTTACCTACGTCATACGTCATACATAACGTAAGAGGAGACAACCGACTTATGAATTG